>CM040240.1:300565624-300974472 GCA_022545495.1 Chrysanthemum lavandulifolium
TATATAAGTTTTACATAACCGAACCATGCTAAACCCTTAATGGGTGGACTTAAGACTCATACAATCAATAACAATGGGCTAATAATAAGTTCAGCTAATACACCCCTACAGTTGGAGCGGGAGACCTTCGCGCGTTCAAACTGGATCTGAAATCAAGAAACAAAGCAGTAGGAAGTCCCTTAGTAAAGAAGTCAATATACTGAAAACGAGATGGAACATAAAGCACACGAACTTGTCCTGAAGCAACATAATCACAAAGCGAAATGAATGTCGATCATTATGTGTTTCAGACGTTGATATTGAACAGATAAATCGATAAGTAAATGAACTAACATTATCGCAATAGACAATAGTAGTTGTATACAAAGGTTGATGAAGCTCACGCAGATTCTGAATCCAAGTTGTCTCGGCCACCACATTAGCAACACCACGATACTCGCCTCAACACCACATTAGTAAACAAAACTAACATTATTGCAATAGACAATAGTAATTGTATACATAAGTTTTAATGCATGATATACAAATCTATTTTATGGTCAAGAATTACAATGTTGTTAGCAAAATTATACTATTTTTAGTAGTAGTAATATATGTTCAAAAAAATAGTAGTAATATTTTATTTTATTAAGCACATATCTCAAAGATTCCATGGTCGGCAAATTATGTTTGTTAGACCATCTACAATCTTGAATTTTTATATAAGTTTATAATCATTAATTTTAAATCTTTTGATGTTATAAACTTATGTTCATTATCATAAACTTTTATAATTTTTAAATGATTTATAATAACACACGCATTAAATTATTAATAAATTAAAGAATTTGAACCTTTCATGCCACATGTACATGAAACAAATAATTACTACGGTTAAATAAAGATAAAGCTTTATATAAAGTTTAGACCTTTTTAATTAAACTATCATAGTAGATGCTCTTAAGTCCAAGGTTTGAATTTATTATTTCGACTATACTAGAGCAGTAGAGCTTCGATCGATAAGCATCTCTCATGTGTATATCGTAATGATGTTTTCTATTTCTTTAATCATCATTTTATAGTCTTGTAAATTTATATTTAATGACCATGAGTAAATCCTATACATCGTTCCTTGAAAAAAGAAAAAAAAAAGAAAAAAAGAAAAAGCGCATATATCAAACGGGTTCATATCAATATTGAGACCTTCTTGGTGCTCATTTTTCTTTTTCAGACTTTAAAGAAACATGTTACTCCAATTTGGAGTGAGTTGGTAAATAAGCTTATACTCCGTAACCATTATTACAAAAATATGAGAGATTAATGCACGTGTTTAATGTCATGCGTGGTTGCATCAAACAATATCATCACTTTTGAATAGACAATTATTTGTCACTCATCAGATTATTTGCAAAGGAAAAAAAACTATAACTATTTGCATAGGAAAGTATTGAAACTGTTTAAAGAATATTATGACTATTTGCAAAGGAAATAAAATGATTGGCACTTATGTATTCACCGTCCTTTTCTCTCTCTAAAATAAAACATACATACAATACCAACACCAAGCTTACCACCACCACCGATTATCAACACCGCCACCATTACGCCATTACCATCACCATCAACATCAATAGATCCCGCCACCAACACCATCAATTTTTGCTCAACCTACCGTGTTTGAGTTTGGGTGGTTTGATTTATGTGGTCTTGGTGGTGTTTTTTTTTCGGTGATGTAACTTTATGGTGTTTTGACCGGATATACCGGATCCGGTCGGTAATGTGGTTGGGTTGCTTTGTCGTTTTTCATATGTTTGGTGGCCTCGAATATGTTAAGATCTATGCTTGATTTGGTGGTTTCTCGGTTTCTATATTTTTTGTTCTCTTCAAATGTATTTGAGATCAGTCAAAGTCTCAACTTTTGAGACATGTGTGTTGGCTTGAAACTGTTACATGATTTGTTTCGGGTGTTTATGGTGATTTTGTTTGTTTTTGTTGTTTGGTGGCCACTAAATATATGAGTTGGTTTGTTTCTAAGGGCCCGTTTGGTTTGTAGTCGGGTTTAGGATTAAGATTTGGTTGTATATAAATTTGGATTTAGATTTGGTATAGGTTTTAAATTAAATGAGGAGAGATAAAGAAGTACAAATAAAAAATTTACAAACTTATTATTTGTGTAAAGTCAAAAATCAAGTGGACACAAACGCTTACGTCATAAAGTCAAAATCCATGTTGTTTTTCTTAAAACCCCATGCCATGCCTCATTTGCCGAATGCCAAATATTTAGATTGATGTGGGCCCATCCTAACTCAGCTTTTCAACCAAACATATTTTTGAAGCTAAACACAAATTCTAAAGGTGAACCTAGTACCAAACGGACCCTAAGTTGTCCGACTTTGATGTTTAGTGGTTTTTAAGCTTTGATGTTTAGTGGGTTTTAAGTATGACTAGGTCAAGATTCAACAACAAATGTATATGGTTTAGGACATGGCAATTATCTTCTTGAAAAAGCTATATGTAAAAAATAATTATTGCAATTCTATTAAGTCCATATGTGATAAAAGCCTCCATTTAAAAAGTTGATGTAGAACTACAAATTGCACAAAATAGTTTACACAAAGTTATAAATCCCAAAAGACATGCCAACTTAAGTGTAACCTCAATATACATAAATGTGCTTAAATAAAAAATTTATTATACATTTTCTTTTCCAAGTTGGGATGTGTGAAGAAGCTAGCAAGCAAGCATTTGCTTGGAGTGTAACGATTTTGTGGCTTTAGTTACGCCGCTAATAGTGGCTAAGATGTCATTTACGTTGGTTTTCTTAATTTTTTTAATAATTGATAGGCATTTTCGGTTATGGGGTTTGGTTTCGGTTATTTGGTTCGATTTGATTAATTTGAATTCGGTTCGGTTCGTTTTGGTTATACTCGGAAAAAAAGTTAACCGAATCGAATAAACCGGACAACCCGATAACCGAACCGATGAACACCCCTAGAAAAAGCTATAAAATGATTAATATGGACTAAAGATCTAGGTAGGAGCATAGTTTTAAAAAGCGCACGAGAGCGTGCCTCGGCTCAAGGCTCAAGCTCTAGGATTTTTTCGGATCGAGGCTCACGACATGCATGAATCCCATAAAAGTGCAGAGCCTTGGGGCTTTTGCGCTTGCGCCTCGAAGATGTAACAGGGTTTTGGGATTTTTCTAAATATTAAGATAAGATCATGGGCCTTATAAGTTATATGGATGAGCTATTTAAGTTATATCTAATAACCCTAATTTGCAAAAGAACTAAAGCACGTAATAAATAGGTAACTATAGATTCGATCATTTAACAAATATAATCTCTCTCACGCCATAAGTTTATATCTTGAACTCGATTTTTATTGATTGTTTATTTTATTGATTTGTAAATAACGCTATAAGTTTATTTTATCTTCAAGATCACATCATAGGGTGAGTATTTGTATGATTTATTATATTGAAGCCGATTTTATGTTTATTTTATTGATTGTTATTTTTAACAAGTTACATTGTTTCATTAAGTATTTTCTTTATGACATATTATCATGAAAATATGGCATTATGCCTTGAATATTAATATGTTGCTTGCTTGATATTTTGGGTTAAATTGTGAGCTTTGTTATATATAAGTCTGCAAGTGTAGGACAAAAGCATATTTAGTCTTATATGGATTTTAATCTATATGTAGTTCTTCGAGCGAAATAGTTGATACGTTTGAGAAGTGACAAATGATCTATTTTAATGTATCATGTATTAAGTATTTAATGTTATTTTGTGTTATTTAAGCTACATGAATGGTCATATATATTATAAAAACTTAATGTATTTAGTGCGCGCCAGATTCGTGAATCCCACGTTTTGGTATGCGCCTCGCCTCAAGGCTCTTTAGTCCCCTTCGCCTTAGTGCCTTGAGCCTTTCAAAACATTGGGTAGGAGGACGTTGTTAGACTAACATTTTTCAAATATTTTATAAAGTATGAATTGTTTCTTTAAGACTAACACAAAATATATATTGTATCAACACCAAAATAACTAAAATATGTAAATAGATACGTATATTAAGCTAATTGTAAATTTAGGCATTTACATCTAAATTACATTATCTATACTACTTATAATGCAATTAGCACCCTCCCTCTTCCAATTTTTTAAGATTTCGATATATAGATTTTAAGCAAATACAACTACTTCAGCTATATGTACAATTACTTTATGCATAAACATCTACACATATTGACTGATCAACATTTGTAATTAAAGTCATATTTAAAAGAGTTAATTGCAATTTTGGTCCTTGTGGTTTGGTCAAATTGCAAGTTTGGTCCTCAAAACTTTGAAAGTGGAGTGATAGTCCTCATTTTGAAGTTTGGATTGCATTTTTGGTCCTTGAATAAAGTTAAATGACTAAAATACCCTTTGTCTTCTTTAGAAAAAGGCAATGGTACTTTGGTCATTTCACACCGATAAGGACCAAAAATGCAACCCATACTTCTAAATGAGGACTATCACGCACTTTAAAGTTTTGAGGACAAACCTACAATTGGCCAAACCACAAGGACCAAAATGCAATTAACTCTATTTAAAACACCCATTTAATAAAACGTATAATTTGTAAACACAACATACAAACTATTTCAAGCCAAATACAACTAAAAAATACTATTCAACACATACAATTAATACACTATTTAATTTACCCTTCACTAAAATATACAACCATTTAACCACAATGTACAATCTAATCAAACTACTAAGCCAAGCATTTAAAAATAAAGTCATTAGGTTGCCGCGTTGGTCGGTCAACTTGTTCGGTCATATCTGCCACCAAGTCGCTTGAGATTGCAACATGAGGGTCGAACGGGGTCACACTCAAAATTGTGAAGGGTGATTGTGCTCAAGGAAAGAATCAAGACTTTGTTTGTGGTAATTTTGTTACTGTGAGATGAATTATTTCCACAGTCATAACTAAAGTTATTGTTATTTGTAATTTAATTGTTCAATAAAAGTATGGCCGCATAACATTACATTGTCAGAAAATATAATCACAGGTTACCCGCCACCACATCGCGCGAGTACTCTGCTAATAATATTATAATAGATGAACATATTTTCCTCCATTAAACATATTAAGAAATTTTATAAACAAATTTAATACGGAGTACAAAAGATTTTCTTCCAAGTTAGTCAACTTTTATTAAATGCTATTAAAACATATTTTAATTTTAAATTAACCGTTACAAATAATAAAGTATATTGTATAAATCATTCAAAATAACAAAAATAATCATTTAAAAAAAATACAAATAATTAAACTAAATGTACAACATATTTTTCTCTCGCATGCTTATTTCATTATACATCCTATATAAAATTTTCAACCTGTTTCTCAAGTAGAATCTTTACTGTCGAAGCAAGAAAAGACGACACAATATTTATACTATTCTATGTTTACACGTTATATAATATTGTAACAAATACTACACAATATTTATTAACTAGCATGTACATTTCACTTTCAATCATCGCAACTTAATAATATTACTAACTACCATTTTTGTATAGCCTTTGCATCACGATGCACGGGATACTCTACCATAGTTATATGAGATTGTGTGTGATAGAGTTGATTCTAAAATTTTATTCAAGCGTAAAGTTATTATCAAATAATATTGTTAGTAAAATAATTTGATTACACCAAAATGTTGTGTATCAAGAAGTTTTCTGTGACGAAGAATACGTGTCACGGTTAGTTAGTATCTCATAATTGATGTAATGTTTTCTTTTCGGTCTCGCTAAATATTTTTATATGCCGTTTGATACATGTTAAGAATTTTCTTTAGAGTTGAATTATCGCGTATTCAAACCGCTTTTTAATTACATTTTGATCTTTTCACGCTCTATTTTGAATGTTATACAAAACATTCGCTTGTGATATCGTATATCGTTAATTATGTGTCATTAGAAACCACTACTGCATTACCCAGTACTGCCTAGTCTCATAAAAAGAAAGACTACTCATGTGTAGCGGTGAACTCGAACCTGTGAAAGTTAGTAAAAATCATGGTTACACGAAATATTTTACCTCATAAAGATGATGATAGAGACTAAATTAAAACCCGTTATCTTAGGTTTTGGGTATGGTAACTAGCAAAGGGGTGTTAAGGATTAACATGCCCAAGTTATCATCTGAATCCTCCAGTTAAGAGGGTGTTAACATTCTCATGTTAACACACCAATGTTGCGATTAAAGCTTTTTTATTTATGCCTTTTAAATGAGATGTTGTTTTTGTAAATTGTTGGTGAGTTAAGATTTAATTTAAGTAAGTTATGATAAAGGGTTTTTTTTTTTTTTTTTTAGTTAAAGTAAAATATTAAAGCTGATGTGGCGTTAACGTAACATGATGTTAAGGTTTAACTCACTATAACGAGTAGTGTTATAAGGAGACTAGGGGCTGTTTGATAAAATAAAGTGATTTAGCACTGAATAATTTAGTGATCTGAATGATTCAAATGCTCTGTATAGCTTGACTCAAAAATAAAATAGTATGTTTGATAACCGTTCTGAATGAATTAGCGGAATAACATATAAATATCATTCTATACTCGTACTCCATATGTTATACAATACTAACAAGAAAAGAGTATAAGGAAATGACAATTGAAACACTAATATATAATGTAGTCAAAACTTTTGTCGATATTTTTTTTTATCTGTATCCAATTTACACAAACTCGATACGCAAATTTCTTCTATTAATTGAAAATGTGACATTAATAAGTTTATAGTGGCATGGTGGACAAGTGTATCTATCGATTGAAAAAATAACTAAACTTTAAATTTTATTAACTTTAATTTTAATGAAATAATGATATTAAATTATAGTAATACCTGGGAAAATGTTCCATGATGTAAAAGAGTATATTGTGAAAAAATAGGTGCTGAATAGGAATGCATGTGGGGGACCCAGAATGGTACAACACCAATTAAACTCATTCAAGGTGTCCGATTGATCCTGCCAAACAAGATAACCTCTGAGCGATTTTTATTTACCCTCTGAATTGGCTCATTCAAAGTCTATCAAACACCCCCAAAATTGAGCGGTGTGGGGAGATCGTCATTCGTAGTGGCCGACGTAGCGTCTCGGTAAGCGCCGCCACACCGGCGTCGCCTGCCGCGCATTTCACGCCAGCACCCGGCCGTCTGCCGTCGTGGTTCAGCGTGAGATCCAAAATCGTCGGACGACGAATGAAAGCTAATCGACATGCATTGATTAAATATTTCATATATCCGTTGCTTAACGCTTAAAACGTTTTTTTTTAAAAACCACCCACTTCTATAAATTAACATAACATTTCATACAAGTTTTTCATATTCAATCAAAACATATCCATTCAAACTTCTTTGAAAACATGAATTACGATAATCGATCATCTTATTCGCGATAGTGATCTTGAAGAGTTAACGAGTTAGAAATGTTTATTCAAGAGTTCGGTGAGCAACGCGTTGTGAACAAGCACCCTATCCTTCAAAGCGTCGTCAATATGTCCCGTGAGCGTGAAGTTCTTGAAGCGCGTCTTGTTCTGCCGACTATTTTGGCGACAACCCAAAATATTCGGACGCTCAATTTAGGCGTCGATTTCGTATGAGTCGTCTCATTTCTACAAATAGTGCAGGTGTTGAAACATATATTGAAACTCATCATCCTCTTCCAAGCATTTTGATTTCTTTAGAATGCGACCACGATGGTAGGGGTGTAATGAGTTTTAGTGCTTATGAATGCATATGTGCCCTACGCCAATTGGCTTACGGATATCGGTGATGCATTAGATGAGTATTTACAATAGGTGAACACATGCTGGCGCGATTGCTAGATTTTTTCTTATGTGCATAATCCAACTATTTATTAAGGAGTTTTAAGAAAACCAGATGAGGATGACATTCGTAACTTATACTATGCACATAAACTGCTCATGGGCTTCCGGAATTGATAAGGTTTTAAAAGGTACCTTTTGAGGGTCATTTAAGCCCTTATTCGATCACTTTGTATCCGTTATTACTTAATATCGCCTTTTCACTTTTAGGTCTCTTGAAGGCAAAATCTTCGGAATGATGCTTATTTGGACGAAAAGGCGAATATCTGAAGAAAATGGCCAAAGTCGAATCGAGACACTCAAAGTCGCTGAAACATAAGGCGAGCGTCATCGCATGCTCCGCGACGCCGTCGGAAGGCATTTCGACGACTACCGGCTTTAAAGTGCATGTTTTCGCGGACGTCAAGTTCTAAAGGAATAGGCCGTCGCTACTCGTGACGGCCTAGATGCGCCAAGCGGCGTCGAGTCAAGGGACGGCGTCGCGATCATGAGGTGACGCCGTCGCAAGGTTTACTCGCCAAGACGAAACCCTAACGACGGCGACACGGCGGCCACGAAACATAAGGTGGCCGTCGCAGATGTAATCTTATATATAGAATCCGAATTTTCGGTTTTAGTGTGTAGTCTTTTGGAGTAAAACCTAAAACCAACCAAGGCTTTCTTATGCGATATTTAGGGTTCTAAACCCTATTATACATCAAGATAAGTATTTACTTCATTAATTTAATTATGTCTTTGATTATTTGTGTGTATGCTTGCATGTTCTCCATGTCCCACTAATTTATTTGTGTGTTTGCTTAGGAATATGAAACTTAATTATTGAATATTGATTGGTTGATACTTATCTTAGTTGACTAATGATCTAGAGTGCTAGATTATTCGTTGTGTACTTAATGCTTGACTTTTCTTTGTGAACTTTAGAATATAATTATCTAGGTAATTATAGGATAAAGTATTCAAGGACAACCGTAGAGTAGGCGTCTATAAATCACTAGAGGATTTGTAAACAAGACCCTTTGGTAATTTCAAAGAGTTAGGGAAACAAGCACGCCTATAGCCTTAGAATCACAACATGACTAGGAATAAGGGCGTGACAAATCAACCATCAATAGGAGATAATTAAGGAGTAGTAAAACCTAAGTAAACACATCTTTAAACTATCATGCAGTACACATCAATTAGACATAGACTATCACAACCTTAGCTTAGATAATTAGATAATAGTAGAGTAATCGGTAGCAATACCAACCCCCAAATCCAATACCGAGATTCGTACCTTTTCAATTTCTAAAAACATAAAAGATAAAAAAATAATCTTCCTCAACCTCAACCTTAGCGTAGTAACTTCTCACTAGCATTCCTATTCCCCAGAGAGCGATATCAATACCGTGGCACCCTAATTACTACACTACAACGATTAGGTTCCTTCGCCTAGGTGTTATAAAACTTGCTCGAAGAAAAGGAAGTTTCTTGACCGAACGACGCGTGTGGCGTTATCAAGTTTTTGGCGCATTGCGGGAATAGAATAGCTAGTTAGTAGTCCACCTCGTTTAGGTTTCTTTGCTTGATTCCTATCAAGTAAACTTTTTCTCATTTTTAGCTTCGGTAGTCTATCCCCTCTTCGTGTTTGTGTTCGTAAAACCCTTTTCATTTGTCGCTATGGCAAGTGAAATTGCATTTGCATCATTAACAAATGAGGAACAGGTTGAATTTCGTGATTGGTTTGGTTTAATTGTTCTAATGAATTTGTGAGTGAACTTAGAGATATCGAAAGGAGATGGGTGTAAGGTTGGATGGATTTGATACATTTTGTACTTGTGTGGTTTCTATTCAACAATCATTATCGGGATCAACTCCTTTAGTGACACCATCCGAGAATTTTTGGAAAAGCCTCCTATGCATAAACCATCAATTGAATGATCTTAGGCACCATGATCAAAAAGACCTAGTTTTTAAGAACATGGAACCTAAGCCCGAACAAGATTGTGAGATGGTTATAGTTGAAGCGCCTAGTTGCATGCGTGGGATAGATTTCAAAGCATATGACACGCGTGAGGAATCCTTTAGGAAAATAGAACATAATGATCAAATTTTTGAGAATAATTCTTATGAATCGGACCAAGAATTTGAAATGGCTAAAGAAGGATTTGAGATGCTTAGGAGTGTATTTTGGTCAGATCATACTAAAACACATGAACATTTGGTAGGTCTAGATATAATGGAGAAAAAGGTGGAAACTCCAAGCCTACAAGCCCTACCATCACTTGAGGAATACACATCACCTATAACTTACCGGAAGAAGTAGAAGAGACTATAGGGCCCCGATTGATAGAGAACCTTTGGACCAAACGCCACTAGAGAATGTAGGTTTAGATGCTTGTTGTCATGACCTCTCTCTTAGTCCTGGGAAGTTCCTAATTTTGATGAACCTGAGCCTCAACCAAAACCTTACCCAATGTTCCGTCTTTAGATGTGAATCTTGGAATTGAATTAGGCCCCAATCCACCCATCAAAATAGATAGTCCGGTAGTTGCTTGATAAAGGTGGAAAATTCTAGGCCATGTAGAGTGGAAGCTAAAATAGGGTAACCCATGACCTTACACACTTATATCACCCATTCATGGTTGATAACAAGAAACACTATGGGTTTAAATCGGGTTTATTAGGTCAAGATGGATCCTTAACTACGAATCTTTTGAAGTTGATAGAAGATGATCCATTTTTAGGAGGGAGATTTGATTCACCCGCTACACCAATAGACTTAGGTAAGGTTATAATGAATGGAGCACACCCTTTGAGCATATAAATCACCCATCACCCTCTCCTCACGTAGCAAATTTCCACCCTAAGTGTGTATCGCTACTATCACCCGTGACTTAAACTTAAGTGAAGGGAAAACTTCCCTTTATCGATAAATAAGGGTAGAGTCGGGCTCGTGACTCGAACAAAACAAGCGCTTCTTGGGAGGCAACCCATGTATTTTTTTTATTTTTTTTCATTTTCATTTGTGTGTCATATATCTTTTATTAATTGTTTATCCTCATGTTTAAATTTGTAAAATGCTTTATTTTGTTTTAACCTCGTCTTAATTGCATATAAAGGTATTTTACATAAGGGATAAGTGTAGGGAGGATTACAGCGTTTTCAAAAAAACGTAAACATGAGAATAACAATTACATAAAAGATATATATGTTTGTTTGTTCGAGTCAAATGCTTGTATCGAGTCATAATGAATGTTTTGCGAAATTTTCCGATTCTAAAGATGTAAATTTTCGTAAATTTTTCCGGAAAATGTGGACCTTTTTGTCGGGATAACTGTGGCGTCGAGATTGCAACTTGTGGCGTCGGGAAGGAGTAAAACATCGATTACTTTTCTCGTTTCGAGCTACTTATAAATTTTGGAATTTTCGGTCTTAATTTTCTTAGAAATTGTAAACATCCATTCCACAAGCATTATATCCTAGTTTAAATCGAGTCTTATATATATTATTACCCGATTTCTGCTGAAGGTTTCGTTTGTTTTCTTCAAGTGTGGGGTTTTGTTTGTCAAGAGAAGTTACATAAGATTGGAAGGAGCTTTTCACGCAATAATTCTTCTTGAAAAGAATTTAACCACCACTTTACACGGATCCTACCGAGCTAATCGGGGAGTATTAGTTTCTTCGCTTTTAATTACCTTCTTTATCATAACTTTGATATTTCTGGGAACATTGGGGACAATGTTCGGTTTAAGTGTAGGAGGAAAATAAAGCGGAACTTTGAAACTATGCTTATCCTTGTTGCTTGCTTTGTCCAAGTGTATTTTGTAATAAACCATGAGAAAATGTAGGTTAGGGTAATTTAGCCAAATTTAAAATTTTTCATGACGATAGAGGAGGGGCCATTAGTCTTAACAAAAGCGTGCCTCATGGATAGGAAGTTGCATGACTAGCACAAAACCCTTTATCACCTAAATTCCACCCAAAATGTGAGGATCGCCCTTAGATTAGTAGGAATTAAAGCATTCATCTTTAATGCTTAGAGTGTGAACAGGTAGTATATTAGATTCTAGAACTTGTTTTGTGATGCATTCCGAGATCGCTAGTGAGACTACACTTGTGTAGTTAGGAATAACTAAATGATAAGAGGCATTAGGATAAACCCTTGTTTGATACTGTAATATAATTACTTCTTCCACCCTCGGTTGAGTAATTCCCCACACCCTTTGCGTTGTACTCATCTTTAGTACACGATACCCTAGTTAACCCTCGAGCCTATCCTTTCGCGGTTCTCGTGATGTTTGGTTTTTAGGAATATCAATGAAGAGCATTGTTTACACCCCACCCCAAATATACACCCAAATCGCCTTAGCCTACCCTTTATTGCACTCACTTTTAGTGCAATTTATGTTATCACCCAAACCCCGAGTTCAATTATCCGTTGCTTGCATGAGTTGCTAAGTCGAGTCATATCCTTTGTATACAGATTTTGGGATGATTGGGATTCATGGGAAAAGTTAAAGTTTATGAAATATAGGAAGAGAACGTTAAACTCAAATTCCCTTTGTTTGCATAATAATGTACTCCAAGTGTTTTGATCTTTTCAATTCGGGTCAAATTAGTGTTAGAATAATAAAAACTCAAGTGTAGGGATGTGTCTATAACCCTATCATTTTGATGTCTTAGTAGAGGATGGTAGAGTAAAAGTGTATGATTAAAAAAAAAAAAAAAAAAAAAAAAAAAAAAAACATACGGCTACCATCCTACATCTATCTTTTAAATTATGTTTGTTTATTTTCGTTGCCTAGAGTTTTAGAGTGTCGAGTCTTGGCTTAACGCCATTCTTCGTATACTTGCAACATAGAGATTTTTGACTATCCACCACTAAATAGCCTATCCCACCAAACCCTTCATTTCCTCACCGTAAGCTAACATTACAACCCTTTAAAAGACCTCTTTGATAGTCTTTACGCCAAAGCGACGGAGGTTTGATCTATTCTCAAGCCTATGGTAATCTATGTACTAGGACCGGTTAATGAGTGTTTATCTTCCATTTCGATTTGTTATATTTCATATATACACCCGAGAGATGCGAGTATCCAAACACCCCATGAGGTGCTAGTATGTAATTCCGTGCTTGTTATGACTTTTTGGGGCTTATATGTGTTGTGGACCGTTTTGAATGGATGCTTCATGACCCCTAACTTATAAATTATTTGGCTAAAGCACATTTGCTGAGGACAAGCAAATACCAAGTGTAGGGATATTTGATAAGGTTTTAAAAGGTACCTTTTGAGGGGTCATTTAAGCCCTTATTCGATCACTTTTGTATCCGTTATTGCTTAATATCGTTCCTTTTCACTTTTAGGTCTCTTGAAGGCAAAATGTCGGAATGATGCTTATTTGGACGAAAAGCGCGATATATCTAAGAAAATGGCCAAAGTCGAATCGAGACACTCAAAGTCAAACATAAGGCGACGGCGCACATCAGATATGCCGCGACGCCGGAAGGCATTTTGACGGCTCGAGGTTAAATTGCATGTTTTCAAGGGACGACGCCAGTTCTAAAGGAATAGGCCGTCGCTACTCGAGACGGCCTTAGATGCGCCAAGACGGCCAGAGTCAAGGACGGCACGCGAATATGAGATGACGCCGCAAGGTTTACTTCGCCAAGACGAAACCCTAATGACGGCGACGACGTCGCCACGAAACATAAGGTACGCTGTCGCAGATGTAATCTTATATATAGAATCAATTTTTCAGCTTTAGTGTGTAGTCTTTGGAGTAAAACCTAAAACCGAACCAAGGCTTTCTTGTGCAAGTATTTAGGTTCTAAACCCTATTATACATCAAGATAAGTATTTACTTCATTAATTTAATTATGTCTTTGATTATTTGTGTGTATGCTTGCATGTTCTCCATGTCCCGCTAATTTATTTGTGTGTTTGCTTAGGGAATATGAAACTTAATTATTGAATATTGATTGGTTGATACTTATCTTAGTCGACTAATGATCTAGAGTGCGCTAGATTATTAGTTGTGTACTTAATGCTTGACTTTTCTTTGTGAACTTTAGAATATAATTATCTAGGTAATTATAGGATAAAGTATTCAAGGACAACCGAGAAGTAGGCGCCTATAAATCACTAGAGGATTTGTAAACAAGACCCTTTGGTAATTTCAAAGAGTTAGGAAACAAGCACGCCCCTATAGCCTTAGAATCACAACGCAACTAGGAATAAGGACGTGACAAATCAACCATCAATAGGAGATAATTAAGGAGTAGTAAACCTAAGTAAACACATCTTTAAACTATCATACGAGTACACATCAATTAGACATAGACTATCACAACCTTAGCTTAGATAATTAGATAATAGTAGAGTAATCGGTAGCAATACCAACCCCCAAATCCAATACCCGAGATTCGTACCTTTCAATTTCTAAAAACATAAAAGATAAAAATAATCTTCCTCAACCTCAACCTTAGCGTAGTAACTTCTCACCAAGATTCCTATTCCCTGAGAACGATATCAATACCGTGGCTTACCCTAATTACTACACTACAACGATTAGGTTCACCGCCAGTGGTGTTATAAAACTTGCTCAAGAAAAGGAAGTTTCCTTGACCGAACGACGCGTGTAGCGTTATCGTGAATGTCGGGGAGCATCGATTGTATGCACCGGAACGGAGAACCGCCTCTAAAGAATGGCAAGGCCAATTTCATGAGGTGATAAAAATATCCCACTATAATGCTTGAGGTCATTGTTTCATATGATTTGTGGATTTGGCATGCTTTTTGGGGTAGCGGTGCGAATAACGATCTAACGGCTTTAAATAATTCTCCGTTATTCGACGACTTGCTTGATGACATCGCCCGAGGTTGAGTTTGAAGTTTATGGGTGTAAATTTAAGCAAGGGTATTATCTAGCCGATGGAATCTACCCGGAGCGGGCATCTTTCGTCAAGTCATTTCTGATTGCAAATAATCCAAAAATGCCGCATTCAAAGCGAAACAAGAAAGTGCTCAAAAGACATCGAAAGAGCTTTTGGTGTCCTCCGTGGACGTTGGCAAATCATTGCCCAACCGCGCGGCAATTTACTATTGGCAAGTTACGGAGAATCATGTACGCGTGCATCATAATGCATAACATGATTTTAAAGATGAAAATTTTGCGATATCGATATTCTTTAAACGATATTTCTCCAACACCAAATTTACACGAGACATGGATTGAACGTTGCCAAGTGCAAAGAAAAAGCCAAAGAACTACATGATAAACGCACACGCTTAAGTTTTCAACGATGTCTCATCGACCATGTTTGGCAACAAGTTCAATGGACACAATTTCAACAACATAATCCGGATAATTAGTTTCGTTATAATTTCATGTATTTCTATGTATGTTTTTTTTCGTATCTTTTTATGTTTAGTACGCTTTTATTAAGTTGCAGATCAGATTTTAATTGAATGAAACGAAATTATTTAGTTTTATTCTGAAGTGAAAATTGAATAAAAAAATAAAGTGTTAGTGGTGGTACGACTAAAAGGTTGAGGTTTGTCGGAGTGTCATATGGTTTGAGTGGTTATTGTATAACAGAGAACGACGATGACGCCGAGGTGGCGCCACATGAGCTTTACTTGTTATGACACCCAGCCTCTGAGCAACGTTTGAAATATTGAAATGACAAACCCAACCACACGGCGATTTGCATCCATGTCGGTTGTGACCCCACCAAGTATGTTTTGGAAATTACTGTTGGACAACTTTGAAATTGCGAGCTATTATTCTATCAAAATTTGGAAATTACTGTTGGACAAGTATGTTTTGGGTCTATGGGTTAGTTAATAATGATATGAGTTTGAAGAGTTTGAATTTGGAGTTTTATTATCGAGTTTCAAGATGTGTTTTATTATGACCAAATGTGCGATTTTAATATTTTGGCATTTGAAATCCTGATGCAAATTTCATTTGGCTTGATAACTTTTCTTGTGAACTTACCTCTAACAAGGAGTGATGTTTTGTAATGTTTGGCTTCGGTTTTTGTTTTATATATTTTGATGTTCAAAAATATCCTAGCATGAGGCCATCATGCATTGTTGATCGACTAAACCGACGATGCTGGTTGACCGACCCAAACCTGTATCTAAACATTTGGTCTGTGCTTCTGCTTAGTGTTTGGGTTAACTAGGTTTTCGGTCCGGTTCGATTTTGAGCTTATATAAATAAGTTGGATTTTCCTCTTACAGATTGGCACGAGATTATCTTGTCAACTGAGATTTTAATTGAGTTTATACTAAAACCATATCTAACAACCTCGATGGCTATCACAACCATAACTTTTAATTTTTTGTTACAAATTTGCTTTTTCTTTGTTATTATGTGTTATATAACTGTACGAGATTATTCATCGATTTTAATCTATACTACATTATAAAGTTTGAGAGCTTTTATCAAAAGGAAGTCTTAAAATTTAAGATAAAAAAACATTACTATAAAAAAGTAGAATATTAATGTAAATCAAAATTTAAGTCTCGCTTAAAACATATGTAATCGCCATCTAATAACATTTTAATGAAATTATTTATAAAAAAAGATAACTAAACTTATAACCACCAATTTAATGCTAAAATTTGAAAAATAAAAGTGTTAACCATTTACACTATTAATAATTTAGACGTTTTACTTTTGAAAAACATATCTCTATTACTTTATAGTATTTGGGACATGCAAAATTATGAAGTTTAAAATGAAAAACATTTAATCGCCACAAAAATAGTTATCAAGACCACCACCGCATTCACACAGACCCTTCTATAATTCAAAATGCATGTAATGGGTAACTTGTATAATTGTGCAAGATAAAAAGCTTGGATTTTTACTTGTCATGCATGTCATCAAATACAGAGGTGGCAATCGAGTTGCATTCGCATTGTCATGTTAGGCTATACATACGATGGCTCGTAAAAATCGGTCGATCCATGGGTGACGAAATTCACATCGGCCGCTCCTATTGTGGTGTTTGGTCCGAAATTGGTCGAGCATGGAAAAAAAACAATCGATCTAATATCCGACCGATTTTGCACAACACTACAATCCAAAAATTATACCATTTGAATATAAAAAGTAAAATAAATAAAATAAAAAAATAAATAAATAACCTTTTTTTTTAACTTTACCACTTTACAACCTTATAAATACCAACCTCAAACACATTTCTAAACATACAATTTCAAACAACACTTTTTTCAATACCTTCAAACACATTCTTTTAATTATGTCGTACGAGCTATTATTTGGTTCTTCGTCTTCCGACGATGATGAAGTTTTTAGAGAGTTTACGGAGTTTGCTTGGAACGCTTACCAAGCATCACGGCCAAAATTTCCACGAAGGTACATACATAGGGATCATGAGGGTGCTCATAATCGTTTAGTGGCGGCATAATTCTCCGAAAACTCGCAGTTCGACGAAAGAACATTCTATCGGCGGTTTCGAATGAGCCGAGAACTATTCACAAATTGTTCGAAGGTAACCGATTAACCTCCTTATTTTCAACAAACTGTTGATGCTAGGGGCATACCTAGTATTAGCTAATTGGTCAAGTATATTGCGACCATTCGTCAATTGGGATACGCGGTCGTTCCTGATTCTCTTGACGAGAATCTGGCAGTGGCTGCAACAACATCCCGTGAATGTCTCCATAAGTTTTGCACGGTTATCATGGAGTTATATGTAATTGAGTTTTTGCGAAAGCCCACGTATTCTGACCTTGAAATATTATATGCTCATCACAAGCATAAGCATTGGTTTTATGGGATGATGGGAAGCATTGATTGTACAAGTTGGGAGGAGAATTGCCCAAATAGTTTGAGAGGTCAATATGCTAGGGGTGATCACGGTCACATCCATTCATTTTATTGAAAGCGGTTGCCTCCCAAGATTTATGGATTTGACATCGTTCTTTGGTGTATCCGAATGATTAATTAAGTAAATGTTTTACATCGTTCCTGTTTTCAATGATATCAACGAGAAAGCACCGAGCTTGAATTCGAGGCTAACGATGTACCTTATAAAAGGAATATTATCTTCTTGTTGGATATATCCACAATGGACCGTTCTTATTAAGTCCATTTCAAATCCTCCATGCGTGATGAAAAGAATATTGTACAAGAGGAAGCGAAGGCGAAGGAAAGATGTGAAGCGGGCTTTTGGTGTGTTGAAGAAGAAGTGAAAATGCTTAAAGTTCCTTCTCGAGGGGTTGTATAAACAGGATTCCAAGATAATATATATACATGTTTCATATTACATAATATGTTCATTCGACATAAGCAACAAGGCGATATGGCTTACATGGTTCGAAGATGAGGGCCATCGTGATCACGACCCTTTAAGATCGCATGAAGAATCATTAGTAATTACTCGGGAGCTAATGGGCTCAACAACTCATCTACACTTAAAATCTGATTTGATCGAACACATTTGGAGAATTCGTAAAAATCAAGTCAATCAAGAGAATGAAGACGGTAGTAATGATGACGATGAGGAAGACGATGAAGAATTTATGTAATATTTTAATGTTTTTTTGAATAACTTACGTAATTTTTTAATGTTTATTTGAATTTAGTATTGTAATGTTTTTATTTTTAATGAATTTTAAATTTGTTGTTTAAAATGTTTGAATTAAAAAAAACATCTCGGTCATCGACTGTGACAACTCGGTCGTGTCTGGTTATCGGAGTGAAAAAGGCGATGTGGCGACGATGACCCGTGTCACGATCTTGTGCATAGCCTTAGTATCACCTCACAACTCAAACACAACTCGTTTATGAATCGTGTTAAGATCTCATTTTAACCCATACCAATGTGACATGTATAACCCGTTACAATTCGCGTAACTCATTTAACTAAATAGGTCAAACAAGTTGATAGAGTAGTAATTTAAAGTTAACTAGTTTATGTTGCAAAATTATATACTACTAAATTTAAAGTTAACCATTTTATGTCCCAAGTTTATTAAGAAAACTAATAATAGATATATACATAAACTTTATATAAAACATAATAAAATTCCAAATTAAAACACAAATCCAATTACTGTATCATTTTTAGTTTCCAGTATTTATGTTTTTATTTTAAAGGCTTAAAAGTTAAGCGGTTAACATTTATCAAATCTGAACACGACTCGTTTATTAAATAGGTTGTCGAGTTAAAATATTTATTCATAACTCAAACACATTTATTTTCATGTCGCCCTCAAACCGTATTTCGTGTCGTGTTAAAAGTCACAACCCTAAGAGCACTCCCAATGGTAGCGCCATAGCGTTAAACCATCAATAACGGCGTTATGGCGTTATACCCATTGGGAGCTCGGCGTTAACACGGAGAATGGAGCCGGCGTTGCTTTGGCAGCAGCGTTAAGGGAGGAGAAAAAAAATTGAAAAACCTACACAATTAGTCCCTTAACGTCTAGAAATTCAAAAAAATTTACAAAAAACCCCCTTAACGGCTAGTTTTTAAAAAAAAAAAAAAAAAAAAAACATTTTTTTACCACTATAAATACCCAACCAAAACTCTATTTTTTTCACACTTCCATTCAAACTTTATATACTTCCTCTTTACACTTTCATATTTCAAAAATCAAATTCGTTCACAATGGATCCAAATCAAGCTGGTGATATTCCCCTGTGGTGGGACGTTGATGACCAAGAGGACTTCCAATTTATGGCGGCCGCGTACGAGTATCACCTTCAGTTGGAACAACAAGAGGGTATTGAATCTCAACATCCTAGTCGTTCTCGTACCCATGTATATCGTGAACGTGAGCTTGCAGAAGAACGTCTGCGCAACGATTATTTCGTACAAGGTTGTAAGTATTCAAACCGGAATTTTCGTAGAAGATTTCATATGAGCCGGAAACTATTCCGCAAATAGTTGAAGGTATTGAATCTTATACTTAGATAATATTCGGATCATTTACCTTTTTAGGCAAACACCCGATTATGCGAGGTCGAATGAGTATAAGTGTTTAATGAAGTGACGCGCCATACGCCAATTGGCGACGGCACCCTCACCGATGCATTTGATGAATACTTGCAAATGGGTGCGAGTGCGTCACAATTATGTCTTGATAATTTTAACAAATGCATTATTGATTTGTTTATGCTTGAGTATTTAAGAAACCAACATGGGCCGACATTCAAAAATTTATCAACATCATGAAGAAAAACATGGTTTTCCGGAATGCTTGGTAGCATTGATCAGATGCATTGGGAATGGAAAATTGTCCAGGCTTGCAAGGCCATTTGCTAGGGGTGATAAAAATACCCACAATTATCTTGTCAGTTGCTTTCTCAAGATTTATGGATCTCGCATGTATTTTTGGGATGGCGGGGCAAATAACGATATCAATGTTTTAGATAACTCTCAGTTATTCGACGACCTTCTTGCCGACAATGCCCCAAAAGCACCTTATATGGTTAACTAACTAGGTATGAGCAGGGGTATTACTTGGTGATGGAATTTATCCGTTAAGGCAACTTTCGTCAAATCCTTCACGCAACAATCGATGCAAAACATACGATTTTAAAAGGAGACAAGAAAGTGCCGAAAGGATATCGAACGTGCTTTTGGTGTTCTTGAGGCCGTTGGGGTATACTACAACAACCGCGCGTCAATTTGAAATTGCCACGATACGTAGAATCATGTATTGTTGCATTATTATGCATAACATGATTATAAAGATCAAAATTTGCTTTACGTGACTATAACGAATCGTGGGTGGATCCGTCAAGAAATTTGAACAACGTAAGATGGGTTGAAAGATGTGATACGCGATCGTCGAAGGCAAAAGAAATCACGACCGACAAAACGATACCCAACTCCAGCGGGACCTTATGGAGCATGTTTGGCGGACGAATCTTGAGCAACATACGACAACAACAAGCGGCGGCGATGAATAAGTATTTCTATGTTTTTTTTTTTAATTGCGGTGTGAGTGTGTGTGTGTTTTTTATCTCGTTGTATTTTTATTTTTTTTTATTTCGTTGTATTTTTTTTTACTCGTATTGTAATATGTTTTAAGTTTTAATGAAATGTTTGTTTTAGTTTAAAAATGAAGTGTATGATTTAGTTTAGGGTTGAAATTGAAAATATGAAATATTAGTGGTGTTATGGTGTTATTGGGATGTTATTGTTGTAGGTGTTTTTTGGGATGTTAATGTTAAATGTTAAAAGGCGATGTGGCGGCGCGACGGTGTTATTGGTGTTATTGTTGGGAGTCTCTAATAAATATAGAACATATTAGTTTTCTCTAGAATTATTAAAGTTAACCAAGCTATTCTCACAACTAATTCACACTAAAATGGGCAACTGAAATATGAGCTGGTTAGAATTTATGGATTAAAAACAAACAAGTCTATATTATACTTGATCATTATGTTTTTCGTTACGTACTCGTGCTTATATGATTAAATATTAACGTATTAATAGTTTTAATATTCCAAAAAAATATACATAAGTCACAATAAAACTCAAAATTAAAACACAAATCTTTTTATATCTTCATTATGTAAGCACACAATTACAACTCTCGCTTATCATTTTCAGTTTTAAATATTTATGTTTTTATTTTTAATGACTTATATAGTTAAACGGCTTGATCTGTTTAACACTCACAAATCCTGAACCTGACCCATTTATTAAACGAGTTATGCTATTTAACCAGTTTATGAATAAACATGTTTATTCATAAGTTAAACATGTTTATCTTCGTGTCGGTCTCAAACGTGTTCCGTATCATGTTATAATTCACCATTCCTATTGAATATAGAACTTATTAGTTTTCTCTAGAATTATCAAAGTTAACCAAGTTACTATCATAACTAATGCACACTATAAAATGGGCAACTACAATATAAGTTGGTTAACTTCAATTTAGTTGAATTTATTGATCAATGATAAAAACAAATTAGTCAAACTACACAAAATATCCCACCCAACTCATCTCACCTCAATTCCATCTCAATCACTCACACAAAAACACACACAAACACTCTCACACCACACACTTTCCACCTTCTCTCATCATACAACAATGGAAGTAGCTGCAACTTCTTCTCTACCATCACCATCTCTTTGGTCTTCACTCAACAGCTGGTTCACTTCCACAGTCTTCTTCATCCTTCTTAACCTCATGATTGCCACCATTCTTTTCACTTCCAACTTACCAAACAACAACCAACCACCACAAGAACAAGAGAATAATGGTCTAGAAGATAAAAATGATGATGATGATAAACAAAAAGAGACTCCAAAGCAAAAGCAACCCTCTATTCTTACTAGACTTAAATCCTTCACCTTTGAACACAACCACCATGATGATGAAGATGATGATAACCACCATGCACAACCTATAGAACTAGCTGCTACACAATATGTATTCAACCAACCTATGCATTACCAAAACTTTGACTTTGATCAACCTAGTGAAAACATAACTACCCATTATGATTTCAATGCTAAATATTCCGGCGAGGTGGTCTCCGGCGCCGACGAGTTTTCCGGTAAGTTTTCCGGCGAGGTTCAAGATTTCGAAACTGAGGATACCCTTTTGGATTCTGAACCGACCCATGAAGAGATCTTGGGTGATAATGGTTTAGAAGATGAGTTTCAGACCATTGATGACGTGTACAGTAAGCTAGTGGACAGTAAGAAGTCAACGAAGATGAAGAAGTCAAAGAGTTTGAAAGTAGGGTTTAAGGAAGATGATGAAGTGGCGGTGGTGGAGGCTCGCCGGCCGGAGACTGTGAGGGTGAAGAAGACGGTGATGGAGGATGATGATGATGATGATGATGATGATGATGACGTGGAAGTTGATTCAAGGGCTGATGATTTTATTAATAGGTTTAAGAATGATTTAAAGTTGCAAAGGATCGAGTCCATAATGAAGAAAAATGGAAAGAACTAGTGACAAGCTGAAACTTTAGGTTCATCTGAAATGCGTGGTTTAACCGGTATGTTATATTTGATATACCGGTTTAACCAGTATTATCTATATGATATACGCAGCTTAACCAGTATTTTCGACTATCAAGAAATGAATTAGTTTTTATCTTATAGGGTGTTTTTTGTAACATTTTGGAAGGATTAAGGATTGCTTTGCAAAATTAAGATGCACATATGAAAAGCTTAAGAGTTAAGAAGATGAAATGAAAGCTCTTTTAGGTCAAATTTTACATGGGGTAATTTTGTAAGTTTGGTGAAGTGAGTTTTACTATAAAGCTATTGGTTGGTGTAAAGTTGCATTTATGCATAGTGCTTTGATGTTGGTTGAGGGACAATGCACGTGGTGATGTTGATTCTACACTCCATACATGCCACTAGTACACTTTGTGGTCTACGAGGTACAATGTACAATGTACAATGAAAAATTTACAAGCAGATACTATTAAAGTATATGATTTTTGGGATGATATGTTGGTATGAATCTAGTGTTTATGTTGACAGAAAGTATTGAAATGTATAAATGTATGTTTTTTTTCGGGTAACTTGATATTTGTATTTTTGTCTAACTAATTTACGAGATTTGAACTCACCGGTGCAGACTCAAATCACATAAAACCCTCGCTGAAAAGAAGGTTGAATCGACCACCTTAGATATGATACTTTCTTATAAGCTTGTAAACTTTGACCACCTTAGATATGATACTTTCTTGTTAGCTTGTAAACTGAAATGATTCTTGTTGAAGGTCAATGTTTTGTTTACAGCGGCGAAACTAAGACACCGAGTTATCAGATGCATTTATAATAAACTAAACAAGTCTAGAAACAAAGTTTTTGAAACAGGATGCATTTAATAAAAATCTTGATATTTCAACCAAATCTCACAAAAATTTATAGATGACGCTAGACTTATCCTGAAAATTTATAGATGACCCAAGGGTCCGTTTAGTTGGGGTGTATAGGTATGAGGCTATGACTTTGAAAGTCATTGATGTTGTTTGGTTGGTTACAGGTACCACCATGATGGAATGAGATACCCATATATGAAGGTTTCTCATATATGATATCGTGGGTGGTTTCATACCATCTGGTATTATCATTCTATTCTATGTCAATACCCATACCCATTGTGATTGATAAGGACAAACCAAACGCATCCTAAATTTCATAGTCTCATAAATCTTAGTAAAGCAAAGAAAATTCGAATAGTTCAACTATTAAATTGCAATACAAAGACACATATAAACAAAATGCTACAGCATAACTTTTGTTATTATACATAGACACACATATATATGGTTGAATAAATTATGTGTTTGATGGACATCTAGTGGGGCCAAACACTAGAAAACAATAAGATAAATAAATAGGGTTCAATAATAGACGAGTCTTGCATCCATTGGTTTTCAAGTTGCAAACGGCGGGAATGGGACACCAAAAAGCATAAACTCATCATTTATGTCTCAATTGCTTACTTTTAAAGACTACAAAAACAATATAATTTATGTTCCACTTGTAGTTATTCTATGAATTTTGATTTTTCTTGTTTGGTTGTTTGCCCAACAATTTTTTTTTTTTTTTTTTTTTTTTTTTTTTATTATTATTTTTAACTTTGCTTTCATTGAAAGATGCTTATAGGACGGTATTTATTTTTGTATTTTTTGTGTTTGTGAAGTTATTCTGTGTGATAAATAACTTTTTTGGTTTATTTATTTTAATTATGAAGTTAGTGACATAAAACAAGATTTTAAATTGTAAGCAGAAAAATAAGCTAAAGAAATCCGAGCAAAATAAGCTTATGTGTGAATATTACGGACCCATCAAATATTGATCTTAAAAATGGAAAGAAAAGTTGCAAACACAAATTAACACTAATATACACAGTCATCGTTATGTGCAGACTTGTTTAGTTAATTTAAATATGTAACTGATATCTTGTTTTGTTAACACTTATAATTCTAAATTTAGAAAATATACTTCAATATTATAATATCTTAAATTGAAAGCATGCATATCCTAAGGAAATTAAGTTAAAAATAAAACCTATTAGTATGATTTATCCTAAGCATATCCTAATGCTTTAAACAGAATAATATTTGAGGAAAAAAACTTGTTTCTAAATATTGTAACACAGTTATTTCCTAAATCTAATCAAGCAAGTCCGTTAAACGCTTACTTGCATGGCAAGGTAACATAAATATCACGCAATACTATCTTTAATCTCCACTATATATGTATACACCAAGCCTCAATAATATAATCCTCATACATACCTAAATATCAATCAATCGACGAAAAAAAAAAATTACGATTTATTCTTTGTTAATATGCAGTATCTAGTTGATAGAGTGCGATCAAGAAGAACGTCATATGTGGGATATGACTCGAGTTTTTCTACATGACCTAAGACCTAAACTAGTTTTTCTCTTGCTTCTTGTTAGGCTGATCGGATCCTATTCCATAGGGTCGATTACTTTTGTTTTTTTTATAAACAAATTGTTTTGTGTTAATCAAACTAGCATTTTCTTTAATTCATTAATAGTACGTGTGTAAAGAAACGTGATACTAATACACTATTGTTAGTATCTTGGATTGAATTGCAAAATCGGTAAGGGGTGATTCTTATAATCTTTATAAATTCTAATTAGAGTTCATCTCAATTGCTAGCTTGGAACTGATTCTTGTTTAGCTAGAATCGAAGGTACGCTTACTTTTATGTTTTAGTTAATTAATTATACGTTATATGTACTTATTAGCTTCCGCATGTGTACTTGATGTTTATTGTGTTTAATTATTATTGTCATGTTATTAAAATTCCAACACTGGCATCACGAGCCTTGGATAATGTGCAATTAATTACTAAACACGTAAAAAAGAATAATTGTATTATGTATGAGATACGATTGATTCTAGGGTTTATGTTAATTGTCGAACACCTAATTATTATTAGGGAAGGCATGATTGCCCTTTATGGTTTAATTAAATAAAATTCTTCGAAACACCAAAAAAATAAATAAATAAATAAAATAATTGGTTAGGGTTTTGGTTGTTTTATTTTGTTTATTAAATTTAATTATGTAAACCTAGAATAATATATATGTTTACGTGATTAATTCATGAATAATTATTATGTGACATGAAATTATATGCGATCTTGTGATTAATTGAATAATTGTTATGTTGAATTCATGATGGAACATGCATGTTTGTCATGGATTGTTGCTTATTGTTTTGATAATTCTTGAATTGTGGAAGACCTCAATAATATTAATAAATCAATTATGTGTATATGTTTAACTATGGCTTACGCAATCGATTTATCGATGTATGTGGCTCACTTGCCTTGTAAGTGAAAGCCCTAGTTGATATATGCATAATTAACCTAGAATTGATTATTAATAGGTTTTAGCGAATAACTTTGCATGTGGCTACTTGTTTACACATATTAATTGTTAGTTATGTGCCCGTTGTTTTAGTTGTTTATTTTTTATTTTACTTGTTTGTTTATTTTGTTTGACAAGTTGTAAGCAAAGGGTAATTTTTTGAACAGAAAAATAAATTGGACTAAACAATGGTGAAATTTGATTTGTTTTAAGCATAAAATCTTAAACTTTTAGTCGATTGATGCGACTTTACCAAATAGTTTGAATGGCTCACCCATTACAATAAATTGTGTGAGGGGTATAAGGAGGGTACGCATTAAATTGTGACCCGAAAGAAGAAGGTTTTAAATACGCTTCGCGATGACCCTCTTCTCCACTCCTTTTTGCGTCATATTTGGAGCTACCAAGTATGACTAGTATATGTACGAAGCATCTTAATGCAAAGTTGTAAGTTTCTAAATGCATCGATTAAAATTTTGTTGATTTAAGCTTCGTAAAGAAACTAATTGGTAAAAGTTTTTTACCATAACCTATGTTACAAGATGAATGTATGACATCTTTGTACATATTAAATTTGATACCATAATCAAAACTAGTACCCTTAAAAATCAAGTTAGTGCCATCTAGTAAAAATAACACTTGAAGTTGCAATTTACATCATATGAGAGCTTGGCTAGATTGTAATAGAAAGGTAAATCTTTATGTTGTGTGAGACCTCAACTGGACACAATTGCAGTTTTTTAAATAAGATAACTTAATTGAGTTGTAAGTGAGAGGTTGGACTGAAGGCATAAGATGGGGATAAAACATGTTTATATTGCAATATTGTTTGGCAATGTAAATCCCATAATAATCTAGGAATTGGAAATTGTTTGCCAATTATTGTTAAATGATTACCTTATTTTATACTTTCATTACTAGTCGATCAAGCGATGTAATAGAACTATAATAATTTGGGTCCTATTTTTTTAGAAAGTTCTATGGTTATATGAATATTTCCTTGGGTATTTTATTTTTGAAAAGTTGTATTATCGAAAATACTAATATTTAATTTTTTTTCCGAAAAAATGGCTCAAAATGATAACACTACACTAGGTTATCGTTCAAAACTTTCTTTGAGCGAGAAAAATTGATTAGCTCACAAAATTTCAATGGTGGTTTCGATCACTAAGGATTATGCGTAGAGTGGGTGAGAAACCGGATTATTTGTATAAGCCTTGTCCTATCGAACTCGCTTTGCAATGACCTCGATGAGGAAAAGCGACATTGAAAGTTGAATACAAGAAACATAATGAAGTGGGTTGTTTGATGTTGGGAATGATGACACATGCTCTAAAAGCGGTTTGAGAATTATTTCCTTATGAAATGCTCAACGAACTCGCACGAATATTTGAGAAATCACTGTTGTTGAAATCTATTATTTGATCGATGCTCTTCACGCAGCGAGCAGGATGGTAAACCTATAAGTGCACATGTGTTAGAAATAAAGGGTTACATGGAGAAATTGCAAGCACTTGGCAAGATCTTTGAACAAGATATTGCTGTTAACTTAATGAATAGATCCCTGAATAAGAAATTTAGTGGTATTGTTCGTAATTTCAATATTCATTGCGTGGGGAAGACAGTAACTGAATTGCTCGCATTGCTCATTGATTACGAGAAAGGGTTACCACAAAAGGCACCTACTCCCCAGGTACTGGCTATTCAGGGTGGTAGGATCAACAAGCCAAAACCGTAAGCGAACAAGAAGGGTAAAGGAAAGGGAAAGGCTGATAAGGGTAAGAAAGTTATGTCCTATCAACCTGAACTTAAGAAATGTCCTCCAAGAAGAAAGAGAATCCCAAAAAGGATCAGGCTTGCCACTACTATCATGTAGCGGGTCACTGGAAGAGAAATTGTGCTCTTTATCTCGATGATTTGCGACAAAATAAGAACAAGAAGTCTGGGCACTTGAGCGCCAGCACTTCAAGTAACTTATTTATGATTCTATTATTTACTCTAAATCATAAAATTAATTCCTGGGTATATGATACTGGATGTGGTATTCGCATATGTAATACACTGCAGGGGTTTAGAGTGGAAAGGAAACTGTCTTATGAGGAGCAATATCTGAAGTGTCTTATGGGAAGCAATACCACATCCAATATCATATATCCAGGAATTAATTTTATGATTTAGAGTAAATAATTCAATCATAAATAAGTTACCTGATGTGCTGGCGCCTAAGTGCCCAGACTTCTAGTTCTTATTTTGTCGCAAATCATCGAGTTAAAGGGGACAATTTCTCTTCCAGTGACCCGCTACATGACAGTAGTGGCAAGCCTAATCCTTTTTGGGATTCTGTTTCTTCTTAGGAGGATATTTCTTAGGTTCAGGTTGATAGACGATAACTTTCTTACCCTTATCAGCCTTTTCCTTTCCTTTACCCTTCTTATTCCCTTTCGGTTTTGGCTTGTTGATCCTACCACCCTGAACAGTCAGTACCTGGGGAGTAGGTGCCTTTTGTGGTAACCCTTTCTCGTAATCAATTAACAATGCGTGCAATTCAGTTATTTGTCTTCCCCACGCAATGAATATTGAAATTACGAACAAAACCACTAAATTTATTATTCAGGCATCTATTGATTAAGTTAACAGCAATATCTTGTTCATTGATCTTGCCAAGTGCTTGTAGTTGCTCCATGTAACCCTTCATTTCTAACACATGTGAACTTACAGGTTTACCATCTGCCTGCTTGCAGCTGTGAAGAGCATCGATCAAATAATAGATTTCAATAGTTTGTGATTTTTCCTCATCAGAGGCTGTTGCAGCAGGTTCAGCAGGACAAGGCTTATACAAATAATACAGTTTCTCAGCCACTCTACAGACAATCCTTAGTGATCGAAACCAGTCATTGAAATTTTGTGAGCCAATCAATTTTTATCGCTCAAAGAAAGTTTTGAACGCACAACCTAGTGTAGTGTTATCATTTTGAGCCATTTTTTCAGAAAAAAATTTAAATATTAGTATTTTCGATAATACTACTGTCATGTAGCGGGTCACTGGAAGAGAAATTGTGCTCTTTCTCGAAAACTAGGACCCAAATTATTATAGTTCAATTACATCAGTTGGTCAGCTAGTAATGAAAGTATAAAATAGGATAATCTGTCGAACAATAATTGGCAAACAATTTCCAATTCCTAGATCATTATGGGATTTACATTGCCAAACAATATTGCAATGTAAACATGTTTTATCCCCATCTTATGCCTTGAGTCCAAACTCTCACTTACAAATCAATTAAGTTATTTTATTAAAAAAAACTGCAAATGTGTCCAGTTGAGGTTTCACACAACATAAAGATTTACCTTTCCATTACAATCTATCCAAGCTCTCACATGATGTAAATTGCAACTTCAAGTGTTCTTTTTGCTAGATGGCATTAACTTAATTTTTAACGGTACTAGTTTTGATTATGGTGTCAAATCTAATATGTACAAAGTTGTCATGCATTCATCTTGTAGCATAGGTTTTAATAAAAAACTTTTACCAATTAGTTTCTTTACGAAGCTTAATCAACAAAATTTTAATCGATGTGTTTAGAAACTTACAACTTTACATTAAGATGCTTCTCACATATAATAGTCATATTTGGTAGCTCCAAATATGACGCAAAAAGGAGCGGAGAAGAGGGTCATCGCGAAGCGTATTAAAAACCTTCTTCTTTCGGGTCACAATTTAATGCGTACCCTCATTATACCCCTCACACAATTTGTTATAATGGGTAAGCCGTTCAAACTATTTGGTAAAGTCGCATCAATCGACTAAAAGTTTAAGACTTTATGCTTAAAACAAATCAAATTTCACAATTGTTAAGTCCAATTTATTTTTCTGTTCAAAAATTACCCTTTGCTTACAACTTGTCAAACAAAATAAACAAACAATTAAAATAAAAAAATAAACAACTAAAACAATGGGCACATAACTAACAATTAATATGTGTAAACAAGTAGCCACATGCAAAGTTATTAGATAAAACCTATTAATACTCAATTCTAGGTTTAATTATGCATATATCAACTAAGGCTTTCACTTACAAGGAAAGTGAGCCACATACATCGATAAATCGGTTGCGTAAGCCATAGTTAAACATATACCATATTGCACATAATTGATTCATTAATATTATTGAGGTCTTTTCCGATTCAAGAATTATCAAAACAATAAGCAACAATCCATGAGAAACATGCATGTTCCATCATGGATTCAACATAACAATTATTCAATTAGTCACAAGATTGCATTCAATTCCATGTCATATAACAATTATTCATGAATTAATCACGTAAACATATATATAATTATAGGTTTACTTAATTCAATTTAATAAACAAAACAAAACAACCAAAACCCTAACCAAATTTTCTTTAAATCGATATAATTTTTTTTTCGGGTTTTAAAGAAAAGATTTTTTTTTTTTTTTTAATTTACTAAACCATAAATGGAAATCAGCCCTACCCAAATAATTTTTGTTTTGACAATGAACATAAACCCTAGAATCAATCATATCTCAAACACGATACAATTATCTGTTTTTTACGTGTTTAGTAATTAATTACACATTATCCAAGGCTCGTGATGCCAGTGTTGGAATTTTAATAACATGACAATAATAATTAAATACAATAAACATCAAGTACACATGCGGAAGCGAATTGGAACATATAATGTATAATTAATTAACTAAAACATAAAAGTATGCGTACCTTCGATTCTAGCTAAACAAGAATCAGTTCCAAGCAGGTTCGTGATCTTCCTGGGAATTTGGATGCCTTTAATGCCATGTATGGCACAAAGTTTCAAGGTCCTAGGAAGTAATCTTATGTCGTTGTGTCATTTGTTATCATTTGAGTAGTGGTTTGTTTTCTTGTTTAGAAAATAGGAAGTATCTTGTTATGTAAGCTCTATGCCTATGTAGCGGGTCGATATATGGGATTTCACTCATATACATTGTACTTAAACGCTTATTTGGTTAATATATTTACCAAGTGCTGATTACTCCCTTTACCAAAAAAAAAAAAAAAAGAATCGCCCAAGCTAGCAATTGAGATGAACCCTAATTAGGGTATATAAGGATTATAAGAATAACCCTTACCGATTTTGCAATTCAATCCAAGATACTAACAATAATGTGTTAGTACCACATTCTTGTACACACGTACTATTAACGAATTAAAGTAAATGCTAGTTTGATTAACAAAAAACAATTTGTTTATGAAAAACCAATAGTAATCGACCCTATGGAATATGATCAAATCGTCCTAACAAGGAACAAGATAAAAACAAGTTTAGGTTTTAAGTTATGCGTACAAGAGATGAGAAATAATAACCCCTAGCCTTATATATTCGAATATTACAATTAGTGTTTTATCACATGTGATTTCTCATGTAAGTTTCAATAATGAAAAAAGAAAAGAAAAGATGAAAAAACGTGAAAAAATTAAAGTGCTCATTTATAAAAAAATATAATTAAATGCTTGTTGCGACCGTGTTATTTTTTTGGCTTAACGATTAATGGTTTAAAGGATATCAATTTTAAAAGAAAAAAAAAATGAAAGTGAGTTTTTTATTTATTATAAAATATGTAAGGCAATGATTGTGCCACAAACTTTTGGTATGTAAATGATCTCCACTCAAATAAAAATGGATTATGATTTAGAATTGACTTTTAAGTTTTAACATTTAAATTTGGAGAATTTTTTTATCTTTACTTTTGTTGACCGGTTACAAATAGCAATTTAGGGTTTTTATTCAGATTAACCTAACAAAAATTTATTTATTTATTTATTTATTTTTATTTATTTTTAGCTAATACTTAATAGCGGTTCGGGATATATGGGTTCAGGTCATTCCGAATAAGCCTTGGTATGACATAAACAAAGAAGAAGGTAAATTTTAATTGAATAACAAAGAAATATAAGGAAATTATTTATGAAACTTTTATGCGGGTTATTCATGTTAATCTCATCCCAAATATGAGTTTTTATTTATTTATTTATTTTATATTATTTTTTTTTAACCGTATAACACCATTTTACAATGAACATGTTGCAAAATCCCATCTTGATACATGAATTATTAAAAGTATCATTTAATGTAACGAAATGTTATAAAGTATTCTAATATGCACATTTTAGTTTGTTGTTATACCATAATAACTAGCACGTGTCATTATTTTTAACATGACAGTGTGCATATTTAACATTTTAAGAAAATTTGTCGCATTTAGTGATTTTTTTTATAGTTTACGTACTACAACGAAATTTAAAAAAATAAAATAAAAAAATCGGTTGCTAAACATAGTACGAGTAACTAATATTGCCTTTTTTATTCGGACTAAAACATAAAATGGAGTATTAATTTTATTTTTGGCATGTAACAAATAGTTTGCATGAATGGGGTACTATACCGTACCACCCAAGGCAAGCAGCATTACATGTATGATGTATCCCATGACCGCCATTGTTATTCTCTATATATTAATCATTCAAATCACTTCCTTACGATCGACTAAAACAAAAAGTAAAACCCAAAGCAACTATCGATCGATATATCTGATAATGTATACCTCGTCTTCGTCGTTTTGTTTGGAAAAGGAAAAGGAAAAGGAAAAGGAAGAGATGATCGTGATCAAGAATCGCGAGAGTGAATCTGCTTATATCCCTTTTCAGCGTTTCGAGGCTGCTGCTTTGGAGAATACACTTCTTCGAGGTCGTCTTGATGATGTTTCTTCTGAAGTAGATGATTTGTCGGCTCAGATACAACATATGGTTCCTCGTTCTGACTTGGATTTGGAGAAGCGTCGTGTTTCTAAGTGGAAGAGAAGGGCTGAAGAGCGGCGATTTTGTGCTAACCGTTATTACAAGGATGTTTGTGCTTTGGAAGATCAGTTGGAGTCAAGCCGTCGCCGCTACAGAAACCTAGTGCGTCGGACTCATAAGCGCATCCGAGCTTATCATCATCTTTCCAAGGTTGCTTTTAAGGCTCGGGTTATGGAGATCAAACGTCTAAAGTCTTCTTCCGATTCTCTTGTTCGTTCTCGTCATAGTGTATCTATGGAGAATCAACGGTTAAGGGCTGAAATTGCTGCTTTGAGGCGGTATCTGAATCGGCTGAAGGAGAGTGATAGCAACAGAGAACCAAAAGGGCAGGCCGACGTTAAAGATCAAGCTCAAGCTTTCGAAGGAAGGCCCAAAAGAAACACGGTAACTCCGGCTCGATTCCGTGAATGACTGAACCAAGGTCAAAGTGACTGTTATTAGCAGTTGAATGAGCAGTTATCAAGTTTCATGTATTAGCCTAATAAAGTGCACATGTACCCACGTACTATGCATGCATGTTTCCTATTTCTTAATGTAGTGCTTCAAGTAGTTAAGTAGTGCTTCAAGTAGTTACTTAACTGTTTGTCTTTCAAGTTGTTATTTAATTGTACTTTGTTTTGTTTAATGAAAATATCCAGAAAATTGTCCCAATTGTCTCTTGTCTCTCTCCCTTATTCTTGGAGTTTGGCCTACTAAAACAAGGCTGCATCATTGGTGCTTTCATTCATCAACATCATGCCTCCCAAACGTGACCCACCATCATTAGAAGAATCCATGGCCTCCTTGGCTGATCAGTGATCACATGGCTAAGTTACTAGCCGCTTCGACTTCATCCGCCAACCAACTCGAAACCATCAACAACCACCTGGTTACCCAGTCCACTACCACGGCCAACCTTGTCACCGCTATCACCAAACTATCAACCGAGGACAATCAACTGTTACCTCCACCATTGAACAACTCAAACCATAAATCACCAAAAATTCAACTTCCCTCGTTCGACGGTACTTCCCCGTTGGATTGGCTTTTCCAAGCGGACCAATACTTCTCCTATTATAGCATTCCACCAGAAGAACGTGTTTCTGTGGCATCCTTTCACTTCAAAGGTGAAGCCTTGAGTTGGTTCAAATACCTGCACAATAACCGACTCCTTGGTGACTGGCCAAACTTTACACGCGCCTTAGAATTGCGATTCGGGCCCTCTTCGTTTGAGAACCACCAGGCAGCCCTATTCAAACTCAAACAAGACGGTTCCGTCTCTGATTACCAAGCGGACTGTGTAATTGTGTCGTCGGGCTTCCCCAAACCGCCCTACTAAACTGCTTCATTTCGGGCCTTCGACCCGATATTCAACGGGAAATCTCCATCCAACGACCCACCGCCCTCCATCAAACTTACGGCCTCGCTAAACTTATCGAGGATAAGTTAAATGCGGAACGCGCTCCATATTCAAAACCTTCCCGCATGTCTCCATTTCAAATCTCCACCACTCAACGTACACCTACCACCACCTCCACGACCTCAACCGCTATCTTACCCACACCTCCAAAACAACCCACAGCTCTGCCATTACGACGTTTGTCTCCAACCGAAGTTCAAGCACGCCGTAGTCAAGGGCTGTGTTTTCGTTGCCCAGAAAAGTTTCACCCTGGCCACCGTTGTAACCCACCTCAATTCCTCTTACTTGAAACAACCGAAACAGTACCAGTAACCATTGACGTTGCACATGACCCCATCATTAACATCGAACAAACACCAGAAACCCTACCAAACAGCAGCGTTACACGGGACATCTTCCCCACGTTCACTACGCTTAACAGGTCACATCGGAAATCAACCTGTCACCGTTCTAGTCGATTGCGGTAGCAACCACAACATCATCCAACCACGTATAGCTTCGCTACTTCACTTGCCTACCAATTCTCAACCGTCATTTCCAGTTATGGTTAGAAACGGCGCATTTATTCGTCTCGCCAACACTACCTTTGTGATCTCACCATTTATCCTACCTATTCAAGGTGCCGAAATTGTTTTGGGTATGGCATGGCTCAGTACCCTAGGAGTCATTACTGCAGATTTTTCAGTACCACGGATTACCTTTCAGCATCTCAACACAACTGTGACTTTGTAAGGTGAACCCGTCGCTGAATCCGCTTCCCCAAGCACCATTTGCCACCTTTTCCAAAAACAATTCATATCAGATTACTTTGCCATTGTTTTTGAACCCTTAACCACCAGTCATGAACCACCCTCACCACCCATCGCCGACGACCTAAACAACCTCCTCCAACAATATGCACCAATCTTCGAGAAACCCACAGGTTTACCACCAAAAAGAGTGCATGATCACCACATTAACCTCCTTCCAAACACCACACCTGTTAATGTGCGCCCGTACCGCTACCCACATTTTCAAAAATCAATCATGACTGACTTGATTACGGAAATATTACAGGATGGCATCATTAAACCTTGTAACAGCCCTTATTCCTCTACGGTATTATTGGTTCGTAAGAAAGACGGGTCGTGGCGTTTTTGTGTGGACTACCGTGCACTTAACGCGGTCACAGTTCGAGATCGGTTCCCTATTCCAACAGTGGACGAGCTTCTTGATGAGCTCCATGGTTCACGTTTCTTTACGAAGATCGACCTACGTTCTGGTTATCACCAAATACGGGTTGCACCCAAAGATACACATAAAACAGCCTTCCGAACTATTGATGGACACTACGAATTTTTGGTCATGCCATTCGGTTTGTCAAACGCTCCATCCACCTTCCAATCTGCCATGAACGATCTTTTTCGAGACTGCCTTCGCCGTTATGTCCTCGTCTTCTTTGATGATATCCTCATCTATAGTCCGACATGGGAACTCCACATGAAACATTTGCAGTTTGTATTGGAAACTCTCACTACCCACTGCTATTATGCAAAACGTTCAAAATGTGTTTTTGCAGAAAAGAAGGTTTTATACCTTGGTCATGTCATCTCTGGCGATGGTGTTGCTGTCGACAATGACAAAATACGTGCCATTCTCGAGTGGCCAACACCAAATTCTGTTTCCAAACTTCGCGGGTTCCTTGGTCTTACTGGATATTATCGTCGGTTTGTTCGTAATTATGCAACTGTGGCGGATCCAGGATTTTCGAGCGCGTGTAGCACAAAATAAATATAGCTTTGGAGTGCTAGTCTGAGACCACCCATAATCCCGTATAAAAAAACATTTTAATACATTTTTTTACTTCGCGTGCTATAATTCAGTGTTGTTGTTGAACGTGTGAATACACAATTGTCTACAACGGAACAAATAAATTAACATAGTTGTGAATAGAATGATGCTAATAAAGTAATAAGGCTCTAAATGTCAACATTCACAATTTTAGGCTTGTAAGTATTAGCGAAGCTGAATAAGTAAATATACTCTTATTATTGTTAACTTGAAACCATGCTATAAAAAGTCAATAAAAATGTCATAAAATTCAATAAAAAAATGCCATACGTTTAAGTATAAATATAATAATTAAGCAAAAAATTTAACGCTAGTGTATTTTAAAATATTAATGTGAGTCTTTATAATATCAAGGCCTAAAGAAAATACTCCAAACACTCTATGCCAGGTCTGTTTTTACTTTTAGATGTATTTTCAATTTTTCATGTTAATTTATTAATCTTTGTTGGAGTAGTACAAAAGTTTAAAATAATTAAAAAATTCTTATCTAAACAAAAGTTACTATTCTGATCACTTTTTTCCTTTCTCTATCTCTCCCACTTAACAGTTGACACTCTTTCTCTCTTGAAAAAACACACTCATGCATGTCATCGGATCTTACCATACTTGATACTTCACCCTCAATTTCATGTGTGGCACGTGATACATGTAGCCAATGGGTAGCTCCGCCCCTGATCATAGATATGACCAACGAAAGGCATTACGTTTTATGAACCATTCACCAAGGCTTAAAATAGATGCACCCAACTAGGGGTGTCATACGGGTCGGGTTGGTCGGGTTCGGGTCAAACGGGGTCGGGTTCAAGTCGGGTCGAGACTAAAAATAATATACTCGAACCCGAACCTATTTGAGGTCGGGTTAGTCGGGTTCGGGTCAAATCGGGTCGGGTCAAGTCGGGTCGGGTCAAGTCAAGTCGGGTTCGGGTCTGTACCATTTACGAAATCATATAATTTGATTTTTTTAAAACTGAGTTAAAATGCCTATGAAAAACTAGTTAGCTATGGTTGTTGGTAAATGGTAACTTGGCATTGTTACAAAATTTGAAAACGTCATAGCTTAACACTTATTTAGACCTTTGGACTTTGGATTATTCAATTATGAAAGCCCACCTACAATTTAAGAAGGATGTCGTCAACTGGTAATAATTTGTTCAAAAAATAAAGCGGTCATAAACTAAAAGTTATCATTGCAAAAGCAGGTTTTAGTAGAGATAAAATCATATTTATTTCTATTTTAATAGCACCGTTAGAAAGAAGAAAAAAAAGAATAATTGCATTATAAGATGTTTATACATTGTTGGACATACATACAAATTCAACATGATGTACATGTTCGGTATCATCATGCCCGATAATACATGCTTCAATTAAAAAAAAAAAAAAAAAAAAAACTATCTCGGGTTAGTCGGGTTGACCCAACCCGAATAGACAAATATTTTGAACCCGGTACCGACCTAGTTCGTCTGGGTTAATCGGGTTGACCGATTGACCCGAGTTAGATTTTGGACCGATTAACCCGACCCGATTATCTTTATTCGGGTTCAGGTCCGGGTCGGGTTGGGATTAATGACACCCCTACACCCAACCATGATGACATCAAGATTCCTACCACACAAATATGAATGTGACCGAAGTTACAAACCCGAGGCCTAAACAAAGAAGTTGGCTGTTATGACGGAAGTTGACATCAAGATTCCCACCACAAATAGGGTGTGTTTAGATATGCGTTTTAAAAGTGGTTGTAGAAGATTGTTTTAAATCTAATTCTAGAGTGAGATAATCATATAATTAGATGTTATGTCTTTAGAGCAATAACAATCATAACACAGGTTAAACTTTAACACAGTGTCACGTTATATCAGCTTTAACATTTCACTTTAACTCATCCAAAAAAACATCAACAATCATAACATCCTAAGTTAAACTTTAACATTTGATATTTTCAATTTCAACCCCTAAACTAAAACAAACACTTCATTTATTAAAAAACATATCATTAATAATAAAAAAAATACAACGAAATAAAAAAGACACTAAAATTAAACGTTACAACATAAAGGAAATGGCGAGAATACAATTTCTCGGCGAGGTTGCAAGTTATATTTTTGATGATTCGATCTTTTTAATTCTTGATCCAAGCCACGACATTTGGATCTTTGCCTTGATGTCAACCATCAAAACTTTATCTCTTCCAACCTTTTATTATTTCATCTTTCACTTGTTGGGCCCGATATGCCGCTTGGGCGGTTTCACGTTTGATACGATACTTGTTTGCCATAGTTTCGGTGAAACGACTTGACAAGCTCTTTCCTCCGGTGCTCGCTCCCGATTACTTGTCGTGCTCTCGGATCTTGCTTTCTTGGAAGCACGTTTTTTCTCATGGGCGTGGTTGTTCATCGTGACCAAACAAAGCCTCGTTTGTTTGGCAGGACATCGCCGGTTAAATCAACGGATCCGCGTGTCCCATTTCTTATGCTTACGCAAAACCTCCCAAGCTTCATCGAGAGCAAACGGTGTTGCTTTGTGCTCCTCACGATACATTTCCTTCGCCGTTTCATGACATCCATCTCACTTTCCCCGCTTTCTGTTCCCATTGACGTTTGAAAAACCGTTGAACTTTGTGCAATGGTGGTTCAACGTTTTCCACTTGCTTGACATCATATCCTTGTTGCGTCGTTGAAAATTGAGTCTATTGAACTCATTTGTGACCAGATACCAAAACGTATCTTTGGGTTCTGCACGCCCGACTCTCGGATCCTTCGTAACAGCTATATAACACCTGGCAAGTAATTCTTCCTCTGCTGGTTGCCAACGCCCAGTAGCGAATTCTTCTTCATCATCATCGATTGGTTCGGGCTCGGGGTCTTTAGATTTTTTGGACTTTCGTTTAACACGACATTTGGAGTTTTTTAGAGGAGACGTGGGTGTTTCAGGAATATCATGTGTTTCAGTTTGTGAATGTTGTGAGTGTTGTGAGAATTGTAGATTTTGAAAGTTGGTGTTTAAGGTGTTTTGTTGACTTTATTGCCAATACAGATATTGTTGATGTTGTAGGTACATTTCTTGGCTCGACAAGCCTAGTGGGTTGGGAAAAGAGACGTTGGGGTTTGAAGATGAACTCGGGTTTGAGGTATTCCACCCACCACCGAGAGGATTAAAGAATGTATCATCGTTGTTGCCTCCCGACATTTTTTTTTCCAGTAATTGGAAGTATAAGATTGAGAGGATTGAGTAGTGGAAGTGTGAAAAAAATGTTGTTTTAGTTGAGTATTTATAGCGGTAAGAAAATGTTTTGATTTTTTTTTTAACAAAACTAGCCGTTAGGGGCTTAAATGAATTTTTTTAAACCCTAACGGTAACTAGCCGTTAAGGTTGGTAATTTGATTTTTTTTTCACGGTTAACGCCCCGTTGAGGGGGTAACATTGCCCGTTTAACGCCCGTTGGGCAACGGCTAACGCCGGATAACGCGGCATAACGCCGGTCTCGGCGTTGATGGATGCGAGTGCTCTTATGGCAAATTCTAATAATTCTTTTAGAAAGGCATGGCAAATTCTGATTATTTAAGGCTATCCTTGAATTTTTTAATGAACCGCTATAAAACCATATGCGTGAAGCAAATAATAAGCCTCAGACATTAGAAAAAAGAGTATTGCGAGTTTCGACCCTATGGAATAGGATCCAATCGACCTAACAAGGAACAAGAGAAAAACAAGTTCGGGTTTTAGGTTATGTGTACAAGAGATGAGAAACAATAACCCCTAGCCTTGTACTTATACTTTTAGAAACATAGAGTCCAAGTTTGACAAGGATTAGATATCCTAATCCTAATCCAATCGGCCACATACCCTAATAGGGTGTTTGAAACCTTCTTGACTTCTAATTTTCACTTTAGTCATTTCCTTTAACATTTAACGATCGTTAGTCCATTACATTTAATTACTTAACGTTCGTTAGTCGTTTAATGTAATTAACAACAAATACAACATTTTATATTTAATTATTAAAACTTTAATTCTCATACGTAAAGTGTGCAATCTTGTGGTCTCGAGTTCGATCTTAACACACGACTACTAATTTATGTCCATTAAACTAACATCTCCCACTTGGACATATCTTAATAGTGTGATCACATCAGTTAGCGTCTCGCAACACTTCGATGCCTCTAGTACAGATCGAGTAAGGTCTCCTGGAGAAAACTTTTAATGATTTATCATTGTTATTATCCTTTTGTTTATAATACCATGTTAAATAAAGATATGGATCTAAGTCATTCTTTATTCAACTATTACATTTCTCGTTGTTTGTGATTGAGCAAGATTACCAAAATCTTCGAACATATTCGAGGAGATCTTGGGCGTGGCCACGCAAACATTTTGTCGACCCTACGAGGGTCGAGCGATATTAAACTCCAAAATAAATTAAAATGAACAAATTCTATCTAGACTACAAGCAAAAACCATAAACTTTGCAACACTACGAAAACAACCCTTATGACTACCAATTACGTTTAGCTTTAAGTTGTTCCAAAGAAATGCACTACATTCATGATACTTATCGGTATCTCAAGTCTAGGGATAACTATTCATGATTTACTTAATAACAATATCCATAAAGTAAAATCATTTAGTTGGGATAAGTCTTATATTCAATTCATTGAATATCATCTCAAATTGGTATGCAACACATCAATGTACATTCAAGTATTTCTCCCAATCACTCAGATTTCTCTTAGTTTAATGATATTCCCATATCATTAATTGACAATGAACGATTTAGAATAACTAAGTTATTCACGGATTAAACATGCAAACATAGGACAACAATATTAAAAAATGAACGTAAACATAACCAATACTTTATTTCATTAAAAGATAATAAATGTTTACAATATCTTTTATCCAAATACTAATCATAGTTATGCATGAAACTATTAGCCAAACGAAGTCTAATGCCATTGGCAAGCTCAGTAAGCTTTTCTCTAGGCAAAGCATTAGTAAAATGACCAGCTAAGTTGTCATTTGTGTGAACTTTCAGTAGATTTATTTCACCTTAGCGGACTTGTCCCCGAACATAGTGATACTTTCGTAGAAAATGTCTTGTGACCTTCATGACTCCAGGTTCATTGGGAAATATGATTGCAACAGAATTGTCGCAATACATATCAATAGATGAGTCAATTGAAGGCATAACACCAAGCCCTGAAATGAATTTCCTAATCCAAATAGCCTATATTGCAGCTTTCGAAGTAGCTATGTATTCAGCTTTTGTTGCAGACATCGTGATTGTACTATGCTTCTTGCCATTCCAGTCTAATGATCCTCCATTAATGACAAAGACTTAAACCGTCTGAGACTTCGTATCATCTTTATCACATTACCGGGACGCATCACAGAAACCTGTTACATCAAGCTCTATACTTGGATTTCCATCATACACTAGAAACATATCTTTTGTATTCCTAAGATACTTTAGAATATGTTTAACAACAGTCTAGTAAAGTTCACCTGGATTCAATTGATATCAACTGGTCATATTTTGAGCGAACGCCGCATCTAGCCTTGTGCATCTAACCGCATACATGATAGATCCTACTGCCGAAGCATAATGAACTTTACTCATGCGTGCCACCTCTTCAGGTGTTGAAGCACACATTTGGCTATATAAGCCATGCTTTACTTCCATCGGCAAATATCCTTGCTTGGAATTTTTCATATTGAATCTTTTCAATATTTTATTAATGTAAGCACTTTGACTTAAACCAATTAACCGCTTTGATCTATCTCTGTAGATCTTGATTCCCAGAATGTATGCAATTTCTCCTAAATCCTTCATGAAAAAACACTTTCCAAGATATGCCTTAACATTTTGTGAACTTGGAATGTCTTTTCCCATAATTAATATGTCATCAACATATAGGATAAGGAAAATTACATCACTCCCACTAGCTTTGTGACCTACACATGGCTCATCAAAATTCTGAATAAATCCATACTTTTTGATTTCTTCATCAAATCTCTTATTTCATTGCCTTGATGCATGCTTCAATCCATAAATGGATCTTTAAAGTTTGCATACACGGTTTGAAAATTGTGGATTCACAAACCCTTCAAGCTGCACCATATAGATGTCTTCATCTTGGCGACCATTTAAGAAGCCGGTTTTAACATCCATTTTCCATATCTCATAGTCATAGTACGCTGCTATAGCTATGTTAATTCGATAGCTATAATATACGCTCACAGGAGAAAGGTATACTCATAGTCAACCCATAGGTTTGAGTAAAACCTTTAGCTACGAGACGAGCCTTATAGATGTGTACATTGCCATCCATATCAGTCTTTTTCTTATAGGGCCAATTACTTCCAACAAACTTAGCATTTGGAGGTAAGTCGACCTCTTCCCAGACTCTATTTTCTTTTATGGATTGCATTTTCTCATTCATTCTAGCTTGCCATTTGTCTTTTTCAGGATCAGCCATGGCAGCTCTATAATCAGCAGGCTCTCCAAGATCCCCTAATATAGTTTCCTCAACTTCTACATTAAGACATAGACATTCAGGTACACGCGTAGTCCTTACAGATCTACAAATGGGAACCACTTCAACTTCAGGTGGAGGACCCAGACTATCAGGTTCCACAGGAAGTACGGTAGTGTTTTCAGAAGGTAATTCATCTTCATGATCATCTTCCAGATCATAAACTCTCCCACTTAATTCTTGAGATATGAGATCCTTTTCAAGAAAATATTCATACCTAGCAACAATTACATTATTCTCAGGTGGAAAGTAAAAGTAGTAACCAATTGTTTCGTTTGGGTATCCTACAAAGATACACCTAAAGATCTTTGTTGGAGTTTATCTGTTGAGTCACGTCTTACATACGCCTCGCAACCCCAAACCTTTAAATAAGAAAAGTTATGAGCTTTACTATTCCATATTTCATATGGTGTCTTATCAACCTTCTTGGTGGGAACCATATTTAGAATACGAACTGCATATTCTAAAGCATAATCCTAAAAAGATAAAGGAAGAGTAGTAAGATTAAACATTGATCACACCATGTCTAACAATGTACGATTTCTTCTCTCAGATACACCGTTTTGTGGAGATGTGAGATTATGGATAATTCAATTCTCAGCTAAATTATCTTTAAAATCTTGGCTTAGGTATTCACCGCCTTTATCGGATCGAAGAGCTTTAATCTTCTTTCCTAATTACAACTCTACTTCTGCTTTGAAAACCTTAAACGTTTCAAAAACCTCATATTTATGCTTAAGTAAATAACCATAACAGCTGAAATCATCAGTAAAGGTTAAGAAGTAGCTAGCACCTCTCCTTGACACATGTCTAAGTGGTCCACACACATCAGTATGAATTAGACCAAGTAGATCAGATGCCCCCTCCATATTACTATGAAAAGGTTTCTTCGTCATCTTCCCAAATATACAAGACTCACATTTATCAAATGATTCATCATTGACACTTTTCAAAAGCCCATCACGTTGCAGCTTTTCCATGCAAGACTTGCCTATATGAGCAAGTCTACAATGCCAAAGATAAGAAGAATTCAAGTCGGAATTTATTCTCTTATTGATGCTAAACATCGAATTATTCTTATTGGATACATTATCAACCATGTCAATCTCAAACACACCATTCACAACAATAACATCAAAATAAAAAATACAATTTAAAGAAACAAAAATTTCATTACTTATGATAGTGTGATTAAAACCAAGATCCAACAAAACAGAAAAGGAAACAACACCTCCAATAATAGAAGGTGCACAATAACAATTGTTTAATGACAGTACTAAGCCCGAAGGCAAAACTAAATTAAAAACTTCATTGCCCACACGCAGATATTGCTCCCAATAAGACAACTTCCTTTCCACTCTAAACCCCTACAGTGTATTACAAATGTGAATACTACATCCAATATCATATACCCATGAATTAATTTTATGATTTATAGTAAATAATTCAATCATAAATAAGTTACCTGATGTGCTGGCGCCCAAGTGCCCAAACTTCTTGTTCTTATTTTGTCGCAATAATTGGCAAACAATTTCCAATTCCTAGATCATTATGGGATTTACATTGCCAAACAATATTACAATATAAACATGTTTTATCCCCATCTTATGCCTTGAGTCCAAGCTCTCACTTACAGCTCAATTAAATTGTCTAATTTAAAGAAATGTAAATGTGTCCACTTGAGGTCTCACACAACTTGTAGATTTACCTTTCCATTACAATCTAGCCAAGCTCTCACATGGCGAAATTGCAACTTCAAGTATTCCTTTAACTGGATGGCACTAACTTAATTTTTAAGCATACTAATTTTGATTATGGTGTCAAATCAAATATGTACAAAGATATCATGCATTCATCTTGTAGCATAGTTTCATTCAAAAACTTTTACCAATTAGTTTCTTTGCGAAACTTAAATCAACGAAATTTTAATCGATGCATTGAGAAACTTACAACTTCGCATTAAGATGCTTCGTACAAATAATAGTTATACTTGGTAGCTCCAAATATGATGAACAAGGGAGCAGAGAAGCGGGCTAGCACGATGCGTATTAAAAACCTTCTTCTGTCAGGTCACAATTTAATGCGTACCCTCCTTATACCCTCACATAGTTTGTTATAATGGGTGAGCCGTTCTAACTATTTGGTACATTCGCATCAATTGACTAAAAGTTTAAGATTTAATGTTTAAACAAATCATATTTTACCATTGTTTAGTCTAATTTATTTTTCTATTCAAAAAATTACCCTTTACTTAAAACTTGTCAAATAAAATAAACAAACAAGTAAAATAAAAAATAAACAACTAAAATAATGCACATAACTAACAATTATGCATATATGCATATATGAACTAGGGCTTTCACTTACAAAAGCAAGTGAGCCACATATATCGACGAGTCGATTGCGTAAGCCATAGTTAAATATATACCATATTGCACATAATAGATTCATTAATATTATTGAGGTCTTCCCCAATTCAAAAATTATCAAAACAATACATGCGATAATAACTTAACAATGAATCATAAAAGCAACAATCCATGACAAACTTGCATGTTCCATCGTGGATTCAACATAACAATTATTCAATTAGTCACAAGATCGCATACGATTTCATGTCACATAACAATTATTCATGAATTAATCACGTAAACATATATATAATTCTAGGTTTAATTATCTAATAACAAAACAAAACAACACAACAAACCCTAAAAAATCAATTAGACAAATAAAAAATTTATGGTTCGATTTTTTTTAATTATTAAACATTATGGAAATCGGCCTACCCTAGAAATTAGGGTTTCGACAATTAACATAAACCACGGAATTATCATATATCAAACACAATATTACGTGTTTAGTAATTAATTACATATTATCCAAGGCTCATGATGCCATTGTTGAAATTTTAATAACATGACAATCATAATTAAACACAATAAACATCAAGTACACATGCGGAAGCAAATAAGAACATATAATGTATAATTATAAAAGCATGCGTACCTTCGATTCTAGCTAAACAAGAATCAATTCCAAGCTAACAATTGAGATGAACCCTAATTAGGGTTTATAAGGATTAAAAGAATTGCCCTTTACCAATTTTTTAATTTAATCTAAGATACTAACAATAGTGTCTTTACCACATTCTTTACACACGTAATATTAAAGAATTTAAGTAAATGCTAGTTTGATTAACACAAAACAATTTTTTATGAAAACCAACACTAATCGACCATATGGAATAAGATCCGACCGACCTAACAAGGACAAGAGAAAAACAAGTCTAGGTTTTAGGTTATGTGTACAAGGCGTGAGAAACAATAACCCCTAGCCTTGTGTTTATACTTATAGAAACTTAAAGTCCAAGTTTGACAAGGATTAGGTATCCTAATCCCAATCCTCTCGGCCACATACCCTAAGGCGTTCGGAACCTTCTTGACTTCTAATTTTCACTTTAGTCATTTCCTTTCATATTTAACGATCTTTAGTCAATTACATTTAATTACTTAACATTCGTTAGTCATTTTTTGTAATTAATAAGTAAATACAACATTTTATATTTAATTATTAAAACTTTAATTCTCATACGTAAAGTGTGCAATCCCGTGGTCCTGAGTTCGATCCTAACACATGACTACTAATTTATGTCCATTAAACTAACAATACTTGCATAGACTGATTGGTTATTTCATTCCTTATATGATCAATATCGGATTCCCTGAACACGTTGAATGTTGGAACGAACGAAACAAGGCTTATATAGCTATCAAGCAATATCTAAGCACCATAGCCCCTGACCGAAGAAAATACCTCAAACCGAGTGTGGTCAAGAATTACAAAAATGATGTTGTCTTCAGTATGGACGACGACTACGAAGATGTCATAGATGAGTTTAAAGGAATCAAGATCAGGTGGTCTTATGGTGTTGCACCTCGACGGTATTACAAGCTCACTTGACATGAAAAACATCGAGAATTTATCATTAAAGATTACATTAACCACGTGATTGAAGAAGGCAAAGCCATTGCAAAGAATATAAGACACCAGAAACTTTATACCCAAGGCGGTGAAGAATATTATAACCCAACGGGGTCTATGTGGTGCGAAATTGATCAATTTGAGCACCCTTCAACCTTTGATACACTTGCAATGGACGCGATAAAGAAAAAAGATATTATAAATGATATTAAGTGGTTTAAAAACTCAAAAGACCACCACAGGAAGGTTGGGAAGCCGTGGAAACGAGAGTATGATAGCAGCCATGGCTAACCTTCTTGAGCATGATATCTATGTTCTTAAATTGAATTTAGTGAAAAATACTACGGAGTTAATGAGCCTATTATATCAGATATCAAGTAAGTCGTTAATTGTCCTTGAGGATATTGGTTGTTCACTTGATTTAACTGGCAAAAGAATTCTTGTGGATATAATTGCTATAAAACAAGAAGAAAAAAAGAAGTGAGATGACAGTATCCGGGTTGTTGAACTCGGTTATTGATCAGCTATCGTATGCTTGTGCATGCGGTAGCGGAAAAATAATCTTGTTCGCTACAAACCACGTTGAAAAGCATGACCATTTTACAAAAGGATGGGTACACATTGAGATGTCGTAGTATAGTTATATGAAGCAAGTAAGGTTCGTTATAAGAAATACTAGTTTTAGATCCATGTGCACCTACGAGGTGTTGAGATACATTTTGTTAGATTCGTTTTGGAGATTGAATATGAACATGAAACCCTCATATTTGATATTATTGTACCAATCAAAGAACACGTTACCAAAATAAAACAATGTGTTGAATGATTTTTGTTAAATTGAATGATTTTTAGAGTAAAGTCTAAAATACATCTCTCTGTTGTTTGTTCCGTGTCTAGCTTTACATCCTCATGGGTTTTAGCACAAAATCATCCATCCGTTAGTAAAGTTGGCACAAAACAATCATTCCGTTAGTAAGTCATTCAACGAGGACTAACGTGCAAATTATTCTCTGTTATCTCAACGCAAGTTAAAATATTTGCATCGTTTGTCCTCATTCACTATTTTACTAACAGAGGGATGTATTTTGGACTTTTTTTTTTCGCACTTTTAGTTTATTAACCCGTTTAAGTTTCGGCCGGTCTTTTCATGTTGGAATAATACCACCGCCACCACCCGCAACCGCCACCACCCACCACCACCTTGACTCCAACGCCGCCGCCACCACCACCACCACAGCCACCGTCACCACCACCCACCACAACCACACCACCACCTCCACCACCACCTCCACCGCCACCCGCCACCACCACCACAACCACCACGACCCACCCACCACCACCATCGCCGCCGCCACCGCCACCACCACCACCACCGCACCCCCACCACAACCATCACCGCCGCCACCACCACCACCGCCCGTTCACGCCACCGCCGCCCTTTCTGCCGCCGCCACCACCACCACCACCACCAACCCGCCGCGCAGCCTCCACCACCTCCACCCACCATGTATGGAGGTGGTGGTGGTGGTGGTGGTGGTGGCGGGTGATGGTGGTGGCGGAGGTGGTGGGGAGGTGGTGGTGGTGGTTGTGGTGGTGAGTGGCGATGGTGGTGGTAGGTGGTGGTGGTGGTGGCGGCGGTGGTGGCGGCGGTGGTGGTGGTGGTGGAGGTAGTGGTGGTGGTGGTGGTGGTTGCAGTGGTGGGTGGTGTGGTGGTCTTCCACCATGTAAAGCGGTGAAACTTAAGCGGGTTAATATATTAAAAGTTCAAAGAAAGTCAAAATCCATCTGTTTGTAAAATAGTCAATGAGGACTACGAGACAATTATTTTAACTGCGTTGCAGAGACAGATGAATAATTTCTTGTGTTAGTCTATTGAATGACTTTCTAACGGAGGGATGGTTTTGTCTTAAAACCACGACCAAAAAACCACGAGGATGTAAGCGAGATACGAGAATAAATCTGAGGATGTATTTTGAACTTTCTTTTTTTTAGCTTTGGTTTTTCATCGTAAGCTTGTAGGTATTCTTACGGTGTTTATTTTTGTAATTTTCGTGTTTGTGAGGTTTATTTGTTTAACAAGTCATTTTATTTATTTATTTAACTTATGAACTAATCGTAACATAAAACAAAATTTTAACTTATAATTAGAAAAATAAGGTAAAAAAATCCGAGCAAAATAAGCTTATGTACAAATATAAAGGACCCATCAAATATTGGTCTTAGAAATGGAACAAAGTTTGAGCAACATTGTTTTACTATGTGCGTTTATGGTATGAAGATAGATCGAAAACCATTATATGTTATGTCATATGAACATCGTATACATCGAATGAGAACTATATCTCATCATGTATATGCATCGAAATCGAAATGTCGAATCTTTTGTTTATAATCTACATATTTGGGCCTGTTGGGCAACCGCATTGGGCTCAAATCGTCAAGGGGCCTGTTTTTACAACATGCAAAATCATAACAACCCAATATCAAGGCTTTTTGAGTGTTTTCTAATAATGCAAGGTGAAAGTGTTAGAAAGTGGATGTTTAAAGGCTTTGAGGAAAGAGATTATATGTGTTTAATACTAATTTCTGACTAGAATTTACTCAAACATGTGCTTATTACCGAAGGCTAGACATTTGTGGAAGGATTGTCGACATCCAAAAGAGGTGCACCGCCGCGTTTCTCCCGAACTAAACTTTTCGAGAAAATACATATATTTGGATTAAAATAAAAATACTTCCCATTATTATGATCTCTTGACGTTATTTATGACATATATCTAATCAATTGGCTTAACTCGGTTGGTCATCCTGACTCTTTCTCGAAGCTTGAGAGGAGGTTTTATCCCGGGTTCTAGCCTCGGAAGAGATAAAAAATTCAGATTTTCCTCTTAGTGTGAAGCCGTAAGTTGTAGAAGTTTCCCTTTGCGAGTCTCTCCTAGTAGTTCGGTCCCGGTGCCTGCCCATTTGGATGATTTAACTCGGGGTCGGATTACAAGTGTGGTGTCGTTTTAAAAAAATATATGACATATATCTGTATGGAGTTTATTTATGGATGTGATTATGCAATATACATATCACGCGTTTTGGTTAGTGCACCATTAAATATGTAAAACGAGCTTGTAGTACTAATTTTTTTTCGTTTAGATGTTATTTATGGAGGTGATATTGCAAATCACTCAATTTCCATTTTAGGATTCTTATCTTTTTTGAGTTTATATCCGTGTATAGTATTTTCTAAAGTTTTGCAATTTGCAGATAGACGACGTAAAACGTCTTAAACAGATTTACTACTAGTTCATTATCTAAAAGTGCTTATTTCAAACGATAATAGGCAATCTCGAACACCTTTGTTCACAAACCGAACTATGACAAATTGTAATAATGTAGTTGTACGAAATTAAGATGTGGACATTGTTAGACTGTCATTAGTATTAGTAAGTAGGCGAAGCCGTTGTTGGGCCTAAAGCCATGTGGCCCAGGGTTTATCGTGTATATGTTATGTATGTCCAGTTATGAGATTACCGACATATCAATCAATAAACATTACAACATCTTACATGGTATCAGCCGTTCGATCCTAGATCTCTAACCTAAACCATTCCGCGCCTCCGCCCGCGGCATACATGCCGGAGGTTCGGAGGGCTCTCTTTAAATCTTAACCTGTTTTCTCTGTCCTCAATCTCATCATTTCTTTCTGTTGTGTCCTCATGAAGCTTTGCTTTTCGCTCTACCAACTCTTTGAGCCCGTCTCCTCTCCGTCGTAATCTTCAACGTCGGCGGTGGTTCCGCCGTCCACCATTGGCTGAAATTCTCCACCGTAGTCTTCTTCGAAGTCCCACCAATAAAAACCGCAGGAGCCTCATCTTCTCCATCACTCCTTAGCTCTACCGACACATGTTATGTAAGATGTTGTAATGTTTATTGATTGATATGTCGGTAATCTCATAACTGGGACATACATAACATATACACGATAAACCCTAGGACACAATGGGCTTTAGGCCCAACAACGGGCTTGGGCCTACTTACTAATACTAATGACAGTCTAACAGCGATACCCTATACATCCAATGTGAATTTCTTTGCATTTAACGAGGTTTCACAAGTGATAGAGTACATCCAATTTGTAATGTCACTAAATAACCTCATTTGAGTTTGGTATCAATTTTCTTATAGCTTAAACAAATGTGCAAAGTACAAAGGAACTTATAATTTACTCGGATAAATATGATTACAGGCTTATAACAAAAAGATGTATACGGGTTACTCAAGTTGCAGTATTTGTATTGTGTTAGTCCTATGAGACCTTATTCACTTGTAAATGGAGTAATTCACATTACATGTGAATAAGTTCACAAAGGGTTAAATCATACAAATTGTTTGGCTTTTTTGGACCTTTAGTATACCTTATAATGCATATTTACCTAAGCTACTGTATTATGTCAGTCCTAGACAATCTCATACAAATTGTTGGCTTTTTGAGATCTTCGGTATACCTTCTGATGTATAATTATGCCCCATCATGTTGGGTTAAACACGAGATCGAGGATCCTAATCTTGTAGCGAAAACGGAATACGAATTCAATAAAACAAGGAAAATTAATAAACAGTTCACTAGGAAAATAGAAATCTACACATGAGCAAAACAAAACATTCTAAAAACACAAGTAACAATTCATAATAATACTTGCTAAATCATCCTTTAAGGTTCTAAAACAAACATCGCTAAGGAGAAATCAACATATAAACATCGCTAATCAACCAACATGGCTAAGCACCTTAAGTATAATAAAAAACCCGATGATCATTCCGATTACAAGCAAAAGGATGCCCAAACAAGCATACAAGCATATTTTACCGTAAATCTTGTATGCTTCTTTGCTGTTACCGTAACTCTTGCATTCTTCTCCGCTGTTAATCATGGTGAAACTTGTATGTAAAGTGAGATAATGGATGCTATAGGTTTGTACTCTCTTTCAATGTACTAAAAGATATAAATATATATGGAGTATATTTTGCATATACGAGTAACTTATTTAGATTACTAGACTATCAATTATCAAATGCGTGTAAAGTGATGTTTTATTTATTTAGGGAGGTGATTTTGTATGTCACTCAATTTCCATTTTTGGAGTTTTTATCTTTTGAGTGTATTGCAAGCAATAATCATGGTTTAAGTATGGTCTAAAAGTTGTTTTAAGGGTACTGGCCTTTATCATGTTCTATATACTAATTACTTGGGCTCATTTGTAACTATCTACTACGTACTTATCTAGGATTGTGATGTACCTCATAGAACTTAGTTGATAGAAGGAACAAGACATTTATGATGATCATCTTTACAACTGAAATAAGAAGGAAATATACATACAATCAAAAACATTTATGTTTGTGCATGTACAATGTGAAAATCTGAATCAAATATCCAAAAGTTTTAAATTTAGGTTCAAAAGTAAATTCAGTTTTTCAGCTTACATACTCAATGGGACGAAATTCAATGCCTTCAAGAAAATACTCGACGCTTGAGGGAGTGAGTTCAAAGAGAGGCACGAACTCGATCTTAAAATCATGTGCTCTTTTGCAGCTTGTAAATTGGTGTAGTTCGATCGTCAGCCAACCATCTTCTCTCACATGTGCAACATATGAATTGGAGTAGTGTCCCTCGCCTTCCAGCTTGAATTTAAAGGGTATATGCGTCCCATGATCTGTACCGCTATGTTTGAAGACAAGGTTTACAGTGTACGCGATCTTTGGTGACGAGAAGTGAGTTTTCACATCTACTTTGAAACCGTTGTGCATTACACCCTTTAAGACACTTGAAAACCTGCAAATATCATGATTAAACATCTAAAAGCTAAAAAAATCGAGTATCGAGTTGAAAAAAGTGGTCATTCATGTTTGAAGACATTAACAAAGAATCAGTTAATACAATATATGTGAGAAAATCCTGCTTCATTTTTGTATAGAGTGGATATAAAATATTTCCTCTATCTTATGAAGCAGAACATAAATATATATAACATAATACGATAACTCATGAGAGAAAGTTGCTAACCTTGAATTTTCCATATTTTCATGTTGAGATGAGTCCGCAGAGATACATTCTATTGCAGATACTATTTCACAAATCTTTCCATTCTCAAGTTTTGAAAGCCACTGCATGACAAGTAAAAACCTATTTATTGCAACTTTGAGAAAGGGGATACAAAGTAATACGTTGCAAATGAAAATTCTGTTCATTAACTAACTGTTGAACCCCTTATTTTTTGAGTATTTCAATGGTGCTAGAACAAAGAATGTTCCAAGAAGAAGTGCAAAATTTCTAGTAAAACATAATTGGGTTAAGGACATGAATACACTATCCTTAGGGACTTATTAGCCTTAGTATAAAAGTTAATCCTCCTACAATTTACCGTAACCAAGAGCTATGTGCAACACACTCTATGAACCTTTCCACAAATGTAAAATATGATCAATCAAAATGTATAATAGGCAACCCTGAATATATACCAGTATAGCTACTAAACGTTACTGGTGGTTAGGATAAAAATACGACACAATATCTACCAAACATCGCAACTTTTGCTAAACAGCGACTTGACACACATGCATTTACCCATATTTACACAATCTGTCATTGTAAAGATCATATTCCAACAAATGATACTTAACTGCAATTGATAGATGATATAAAATAAAATAAGTAATGCATAAGCACAAAAAACTGTATTACTGTTTTGCCATCTGCGGCAAGAATTCCTTTAGGAAAACACATGAGAAGTTGATTCTGACATGTTGATGATATCTGCTTCATTTCTTCAAAGTGTTCCTGTAAGAAAAATGTGTTAACCCTTTCTGTCTATTAGTACTATATAATAATAATAATAATAATAATAATAATAATAATAATTATTGTTATTGTTTCTCTATGACATTGGGTAGCGTGCAGTGATTCATATCTTTAATAGGATTGGTTTTACCATTCTAGAGGTGTGGGAGCTCGGTTGGTTTTGAGGCTCCCCACCAATCTTTGTAATCCTATGAGTTTTTAATAAAAGTGTGTTTATAATAATAATAATAATAATAATAATAATAATAATAATAATAAAAATAATAATAATAATAATAATAATACTTGTTCCATGTGTGTTGTGGTGGTTCCGATATCCGGGTGGTTCCGATATACGGGTTGGGACGGCACTATGAACGCTAGGACTTACCGATGTGTGTTGTGTTATCGGCTAGGTGTTCCCTATTTTCATTCGGATGCCGTGCTCGACTTGTTCCGGGGTCTTTCTTGGGGATATTTATGGGGACCATCTTTGTATCGTCTGTGGGTATTATTGGCATTAAACATCGGCATAACGTGGTGCGTGATGTTCTTGTTGACATATGTTCTCGGTCAGGGGTTTCGGCTCGTAAAGAGGTTGATATTGGGCTTATTGGGGAAAGGGACATATCCCTACGTCCAGCTGATATTTTACTTTACTCGTGGGATGGTGGGCTTGATGTATGTGTTGATCTGACAGGGTCATCGCCCTTGACGAAAACTGGTATGGTTGATTTTGTGCCCGGTCGTGCGGTGATTGAAGCTGCGCAACGTAAACGCGTCAAGTACGAGGCTAAATGCGCGGATATTGGATATGGGTTTCTCCCATTTTCATTCTCTTCTTTTGGGGAACTGGAGAAGAATGCGGTGACCTTACTAAAGCGTATCGAAGATTCCGATGCTCAAGACATTGGTGCGGCGTCTTGCTTCACATTTTAGTAGGATTAGTTTATTATAATTAAAGGGTGGGGCCGGTTAGTATCTCGGCTCATCTAATTTCTTGTAAATCCTATGTTCTTCTAATAAAGTCATGTTATAAAAAAAATAATAATAATAATAAAATAATAATAATAATAATAATAATAATAATAATAATAATAATAATAATAATAATAATACCACATCTACACTTGTAAAATGGGATGGCTTAGTAACAGGAAGAAAAAAGACATACTTGTTGTTCTAGTGCAAGCTCAAGTTCTTTGATGACATCTGACATTGATGGTCGTTCCTCAGGAGCTTTATTTGTACATTGATAAGCGATGGATGAGAACGTATCCAAAGAATCCGAGTCCATTTGTTCCATTAGATCTTTAAATATAATCTCATATAACCTCTTCTCTTCATGACAATTTTTCCATTTAGGCATCAGCAATTTAATTTGCCCGTTGTGATGTTCAAAGCATTCCATCCCACACATTACTTCAAACAATACCACTCCAAAAGAGTACACGTCAGATTTTTTTGAAAAGATGCCTGTCTCCGTGTACGACGGATCACAGTACCCAATAGTACCAACAATATTATCGACATGATCTGTTTGTGGTTCATCAGAGGACACAACTTTTGACATGCCAAAATCAGTAATTTTAGCACTCCAGTTCTCATCCAGAAAGATGTTTGCACTTGTTATGTCTCTATGGATAACTCCTTTTTGTGTCTTCATAGGATCATGTAGATAGGTTAGTCCACGTGCAACCTCAACACATATCTTCACGCGTGCGGTCCATGTGAGAACGTCTCGACTTAGATGGAGATCCAAGCTCCAATTTGGTGCATACTCGTATATAAGGATCATCTCACCCTTATCATCACAGAAGCCCAACAATGACATAATACTTTCATGTTTGTATTTGGAAAGCACCCTGATCTCATTCCAAAACTGAGTGCCCCCTTGCCCATATTGACGATCTAAGTGCTTAAAAACGGCAATCCTTCGCCCCCCTGGTAAAGAGACTTCTGCTCTATATGTCCTTCCATATGCACCCCTTGCTATTAAAAAGCGGTCAGAAAAGTAATGAGTGGCCAATATTATATCTTCCAAAGGAATTTTAAGGTGTTGAAACTCTTCCATGGGTTTGTAGGACACTGGCATCTTGCTGGATACGTAAGGTGTGTTTTGAGAAGAGTTCTGGAAAAATAAATTGTAATAAATAAATAAATAAATAAATACTGTAAAACTTTCTGTGTCAATTAACTACTGTCTTATGAAATAGATCCGGAATTGTAATAACTGATTAGACCAAGAAAAAAAAAGTTTACTTGTTGATGAATTGCAGCCTCAAGTTTTTTAACGACCGAGACCATATGTGGTCTTTCTTTATGATCTCTAATTAAACATCGATTTGCTATGGCAGCGAAGGTCGACAACGATTCCTGATTAATTTGTTCCTTTAGACTAGGTAAAATAATATCCTCTAGTCTCTTTTCAGTGTAGCAATTTCTCCAGTTTTGTACTAAAATTCTTATGTGCTTTTTGTTATCGTATATATAACATAATCTCCCACACATTACTTCGAACAACACCACTCCAAAAGAGTACACGTCACACTCTTTTGATAGGATTCCTGTTTCAAAATACGCCGGATCACAGTATCCTGGTGTACCTGCAATATTAGACACAAGATATGTACGTGCTTGGTTAGCTGGACCAACTTTTGATAAACCAAAATCAGACACTTTAGCTGTCCATTTATCATCCAGAAGGATATTTGAACTTTTGATGTCACGATGAAGAATCCTTTGTTGCGTCTTCTTTGGATCGTGAAGGTAAGCAATTCCACTTGCAGCCCCAAGACATATGTTAAGACGCTGGGTCCATGTGAGGCTAGCATCATTTAGATACTTATCAAGGCTGCCACGAGATGCAAACTTGTACACAAGTATTCTCTCTTTATCCTCGCTACAAAAGTGTAGAAGAGTGGCCAAATTTTTATGTTTCAATCCAGAAAGCAGTGTAATCTCCTTCCAAAACTCAACATCGCCTTGTCCGAATTTACGATCTAAGCGCTTAAAAGCGACCTTTTTTGGTCCCTTCTGAAGAACTAGTTCTCCTTTGTACACATTACCAAAACCACCACTTCCGATTGGCTTGTCGCTAAAATCATTGGTAGCCGCCATTATGTCTTTCAGTTGAATTTTGAGGTGTTTAAAATCATCCTCATATGACATACTTTTTCCGACTAATGAAATAAAATGACACAAAATAAGGAAACAACCTTAACTAGAAGCTACTATTCTTTCTTCAATGAGTTTTGCTGTAACTTCAAATGACCTTTTGCAGCCTAAAATCTGGATTTTTAAAAAAGTACCAAAAGTGCCAAAATCTTTTGGTAGTACCCAAAGTACATGTGGTAAAAATTTTCTTCAATCTCTCAAATGGTCATTGGCAAATCAGAATATAACCACTTTACGACCCTTAAAGTTTAATAAATAACCTCCACCATTTAAACATGACATGTGTCCCAACTCACCATCTACCTCCCTTTACCTTTTCAATTTTCCAAGATAACTCAAAATCTATCATTGAGCAACCAATGCTCGGCTACTCAACATGGCATGTGTCCCAACTGCAAGAACCTTTTCAATTTTCCAAGATAACTTCTATCAAGATGTGACATAAAGGTGCGTTGACTTTACTTTCCTTGATATCCGATTAACTTTGTGGAAATCCGTTCTAAATTTTGAATTATTATCCGATCTATGTTTTGAATTACTTTCGATTGATTTACTTTTTCACATACACACAAGATTATCACACACTCAATTTGTTGTTTCATTCCACCATGAAACCCCTGGTAGTCTTCTAATTTTTTTTTTTTTTTGATTCATTGTTAGATCTAACTGGGTGTTTGCCTTTTGGTATTTACGAAAATGGGTTAGTTGGTTTTATTGTTGTTAATCGCTTATTTAAGAAAATAAGCTGTTTTGAAGTGCTTATCAAAGTGCTTATTTGGTATTTTTTCAAGGAAGTCAACTGTTTTGGAAGTGTTTTGGCTAATTTTTAAGAAAATAAGCAATTTTTAAAAAGTGCTTATACATGTCTCGCATAATCATGTCTCGCATGCAAATGGTTAGTGGAAACACGTAACAACTAGAAATGGATAGATCAACTCTATCGGTGTTTAGAAACAACACTATCGATGGATATTAAAAGTAATAGCAATACTAAGATTACATAATAACGGTCCATTACTTTTACAAACTTATACAAAACAATTTGAGAGATTTAGAGAATAATCATTCCAAGCTTGTCCGTGGTTACCCTCTTCAATCCGTGGTTACACTCTTCAATCCGTGGTTACATCAAGCTTGTCCGTGGTTCCAGTAGTCACATTGAATGAGACAAACAGATTTAACTGGATGAGATGATTAAACAAAATTGTTTTCAAGGAACCTAAAGTACAGTATAATTTTTTTTTCTTTAGGAAAATAAGCTGTTTTGAAGTGCTTATTCGGTCATTTCTAATAACCTAAGCAGATTTTAAGTTCTTATTTGGTATTTTTTTTAAGAAAATCAACTGTTTTGAAGTGTTTTTTGCTAATTATTAAGAAAATAAGCGCTTTGTGCTTATACATGTCTCGCATAATCGTGTCTGCATGCAAATCTGTTAACATTGCTCAATGCTATTCTACGGTGTTTATAAACTGTTTAGGTTGAATATTTGAAAAGTGTGTAACTAGTTATAAGCCTAGTATTCTGATGTATTAAGGCAAAATTTTAATTGTTTAGAGAAGCCCATATTGCAACTATAAGCCCATAAGTAAAAGTTCTTCTTAGCTTAATCTTGTTATCTTATCCCAGCTATGCTAATTCTTGTATATTGTAATCTCTTTAGGAATATCATGCGAGGGTACATGTTAGAAGCAAACTCAATTACTTTCCATTAATCAAAGATGACTAGGTTTGGATCGATCTGCATCTTGCTTAGGTCGACATGTTTTGGGCATTGGTGGATTTGGATTATGTTGACAATGAAGAGGTCTTATACATTTTATGCTCTGAAGCAAGTCTTCTCGATAATGATCACTATGATTTACCCTCATTTATAATGTTAACAATCATTTTCTACACTTTGGTCGTCGTGAATTTTGCCTCATAACCGCATTCAAGTTTGGGATGGTCGGTTTCGAAAGTTTAGAGAGGTGATATCGCCGCGACCGTGTATTTCCGGAGAAGATAGGTCGCTATGTTAAAACATAGATCTTCTATCCGTGATTGAGGATGAAGAGCGTTTCACGAAACTATCGATGAAGATGCAATACGAGTTTGTCTTTTGTTATGTTTGGAAGTTATATTTATGGGTCGTGAGTTAGGATCATTGTTGATGATGTATATCTAAGGATGGTAGAAAATCTGGATGCTTGGGATGAGTTTGCTTGGGAGAGCACATCCGCGGGAGTTATCTACGCCATTAGAAATGTTAACTCAAATCATAAGGATGAGCACCATAAAGCATTGGAAAAAGACCCCAATTTTGTTCCATCGTATTCATTGTCCGGATTCATTACGAGTTTCAAGGTCTCGTATTTTTAGTCCAAATCATTGTCAAGTCATGCAAATATTTTGTTTGTCGGTTGACCTATTCATTAACTTTTGTAGATATGGATTCTAGAGTCTTCATCTCGCATACGCGTTGGTGGATTAATGACCCGATGTGATCCCGAGAGGATGTTCTGGTCGAAGCATTTTCCATTTCAAAATTGGGAGCCATATGACCAACTTTTTCCCGAGGTCGCTTAATGCGATATGCCAACTTTTTTCCTAAATGTAATTGCATATATGCCAACTTTTTCCTTTGATTGTAAGATTTATAAGTTGTTGTGTAGGTTAATTGCATATATGCTTAACATGTTTTATGCTTATCTTAGTTGTTTTGTAATCTTAAATGCTTATCTAGTCTCTAAATTAGTTTATTTATTTCTTTCTAAAGTTTATTTTAAATGCCTTAGGACAAAAATCCAAATTATGACCTATATGCCAATCTTCTTTGAGGCCAATCGTAATGGTTTAGACAAAGCCTAATTTTTTAAGTGGTATACACCAAGAGCACCTCCTCTGTTGAATACGGGGTATTTGGTGATTATCTAAGAAAATTGTCATCACCGCACATCTAAGGACAAAGATAGAGAGGCACATCCACTTAGGCAGAGTTGTATGCTTGGCGTTAAGGCTTTGGAGCGTTTATGTGACGGTTTGTTGATTACGCTTAAAGAGATCAAGAGTTTGAAAGAACGTGTCTACAAACCGGAGAGTATTATTCATGTGAGTCTTGACACAAACCCTTTTCTACGTATGCCACAATTTAACTAATGTCTAATTATCATGTTTTGCAAAATACTTTGTGATGCAAGATATTACTCGAAAAAAAAAGTCGGACACGAGCACAAAGTTAACTCATACATTCAAAAGGTATACATATATACATATAAATTTATCTTTTCTTCTTATTTACTTAGCTAAGTATGTGCACACATGTTACAGGATAACGTGGAGTGTGATCTCGGTGACGAGTATTGTAGTAATCTAGATGGTGATTTTTTTGAATTATTTGATTCGCCTATTCTAACATCCAACAAACACACTGCCAATGGATTTGTAGATGGTTTGGATAATTTCTCCCATAAATTTTATGTGGTAATTGATTTCTGCAACTTTCAAATTACTCTTATTTGTCTTGTACCTTTTATTATAACTTGTTTCATAACTTTACACAGAATGGTGGGGTTGAAGTGGACAAATTGTCGATGAAGATTTATCCGAGGTGATCACATACATGTTTTCAAGAATATATTAACTGCTTTCAAGACTTATCTTAGGTAATAACAACGATCCATTGTGATGTAATTGCAGGATGATTGTGTGAAGGTGAAAAGCAAGTCACGAGATTTATAGGGTGGCGAGCAGAGGAAACAGAGGACTAAACTAATTTTGGAAGAAGAAAAGAGGATGAAGAGTATACAACATAGTAATTCCAATACATGAAACTTGCTTTACAAATGATGTGGAACTTTCAAGAGGAGGTATGTCAACGTGGTCAGCCAAGATGGAACCATGGGAGGAGTTATTACCTTTATACGTCCCTAGCATGGATGCACTAAAGAAACGTACAAATGTCCTTGATGCATTCATGACTAAAAGGTGTGAAGATCTCGAACCGTGGAAAGAGGTATTACCTTTATGAATCGCAACTACAAAGATCGATATTGGCTCAATTAAGTCTTATAATTCAACTTTAACTGTTTTGTTTAGGAAGCAAGCCGTCCATTCAAATGTATCGATAAAATTTCATTTAGCCCGAGTTGGAGAAGTTTCGATTACCCCGGCGGACTCGTTGCAAGTTTCCTTGGTATAGTGACGTTATCGTTGATCGTATTTTTCGGGATGCTTTAGTTGGGCTCGACGATAAGCGTGTAGGTTGGTTACTTGACGAGGTACGTTAAAATAACAATTTCTGAGATATTTGGGATAAAACTATTTTTGCTATATGTAAAGTTTTGTTGAATTGTCTTTTATTGCCTTCAAGACATTGATCTGGGTATGGTATATGTGGTATTTTAGACCATCTTCCGCAGATTGGTCTATGGTTAGTTGCTACTTTTAACGCTTCTACTTCAAGACTCAATGCCTTTGTTTTATGCAACCGATGATATTTTCCCATTTGCGTGGAGGAATGTGGAATGTATTCATTGGTAACCAATCTTTAGAATATGATAGTTTAATTATGTGGATTATATCAATTTTTTTAAACATTGTAGGTCTTCATACCCATAAATGAACCCAAGAAACATTGGTCCCTAGCGCAGTTTGACATTAAACGGAATCGTTACATTCTATGATGATGAAGGATATCAAGAACACGAAACTCGTCCGTGGTATTTGAATATGAGGAGTTGTTTGGAGTGTAAGCTTCCGGTAGTTCTAGAGAAGATCGATGTGTTTGCAAGCAAAGGAATCGATCCCTAGAATACAAAGATTAAGTTTAGGAATGCACGTAACGCCCCAAGCGGTGGGGTATTTGGTGATTCTTGCGTCTTTGTATGCTTATTTCTTTACTGTGTTGGTGATTGTTTAAATTTGTTTTTACATAGTTTTAAGCCTTATTTCTTTAATGTCGTCTTTAATAGTGTCCTTGCATAGAAGTATAATGATATAGTATACCACTAACCTTTACATGATTAACCATCATTACTTAAACCAACTCGCATACATACATCATATATTCATACATTTAACCAAAGAAGTGTTGCATAAGCATAAAATATTAATTTTGGTTTAAGTGATACTTAAACCAACTTCATACATACATCATATATTCATACATGTAACCAGACACATACAAAACAATTTGAGAGATTTAGAGAATAATCATTCCAAGCTTGTCCGTGGTTACCCTATTCAATCCGTGGTTACACTCTTCAATCCGTGGTTACACTCTTCAAAGCTTGTCCGTGGTTCCAGTACTTGGAGTAATTCATTATTCAAGGAACCTAATTCGATGGAGTTCTCCCAGAACCCAATGTACATTATCTTCGTTGATAGGAAAATAGACCTACAATACTGTTGCATCATCAATGCCTGCATAATGACTGCATTTTGATTACTGCAACTAATTTTGCATAAATATTTTAGTCATTTTAACTGTTACTTGTGAGTCAAAAACAGGTTAACTGTTACTTGTTAGTCCAATATGGGTTATCTTTATGCATGGTTTTAATTTGTTGTTTCTTGTTCTCTAAACAGATTATCTCATGGGATGCCATTGGTTGTTGAAGATGCCGTCCAGACAGCCCTTGCATATCGAGAACAGATGGTCCGTTTCTATTTCAAGCACAAGATATTTGTGTAGGTGTGATTGCTATTGTGACCTGTTACCTTTGGGCCAAAGCTACATTGTGTTTTGTGTTTGTTAACTGTTGCTTTTTGGGCAAAAAACTTATTTGTGTTGCTATGTTTGTTAACTGTGATATTGAAAGTTTGATGACTGTGTTTTGTGCTTTCAATTGAACCATGTAGCCCATTCAACTAAAGCCCATTCATTAGATAAAACATATCATACTAAAGAGTATCATACACACTAGAAGCAAGGTACTCAGTCATAACTGACTTGAAAGACCCTAAAAATTTGCTTCATCCACAAAATGGTTCATAGACATTTGTTTTTGAAAACTAAGTGTAATAATCAGCTTTTAAATCGCAAAACTTGCAACTTTCATTAAAAGTCTAATGCTGTTTACCATACAATAAAGTATGCCACTCTATGGCTCATCCAAATTAACAGCTTGTGAGTTGACTTGTTCTTCTTGTGAGCTTGGCGTTGCTTGCTGTGAGCTTCTTCTAGCAGGTAGCTTTGCCTAAAAATTGTGTAAATCAATTTATGAGTTAATAATCAGATCTTAAATAATGAGCTTTAAATAACAATACATAACTTACTTTTTCTTTGGCAATGTTTCTCGGCAACTTTGTCGGGTGTGTCCAACATTACCGCACCTTCCACACTTAACTCGGTACCGGTTCCTCTCCTTGGGATCTAATACGATCTTTGTTCTTGGGTCTACAGTTGGGGTTTAGCCATAAGTGGTGGCTTAACAACTTGCAAGTAACTTGGACACCGCCAACTTGAAACTTCTCCAACTGGATATACCAAGTCTTGCACGTAGCTTTAAGCTCAATTTTCCTAAACCATGCTTTTGCCAAATGATTACAATCCGTCATTCCCATAACTCTACAAACCGCTAAAACATGACCACAAGGCAAAGCAGAAACTTGCCATTTTCTACATGTGCATGAACGTTCACCTAAATCCACTATATGTATTTTTTGTCGATCATCGACCTGGTAAATCCTGTTCATCTCAATCCCGGCCACAGTCCAATGAGCGCTCTTTAACATTCGGTCTGTTATTTTTGCAGTTGCCCAATCACTTAGTTCATCCATTTGTGCATCTAAATTATAATATTCGTTAGTATTTTATGATTTGTAAACAATAAATTCGTTAAATAGTTTACTTCTAGGAAAAAATTACATAAACCGCGTACCTTTATATTTTTCTCGACGATTGAAGTACCACTTTTGGACAAGGGCTCTGTACCACTCCATTAGGTTAGTGATGGGTACTTTTCGGACATCTCTTGTTAACGAATTGATTGACTCAGCGCTATTGGATGTCATGTAATTGTAACGATTACCAATGAATATGCCCTCGACCACCTTTCAACCCCGGCTCGATCGTTTGTCGAGGCTTGTTTTCTTTGCCCTTAACCTCGCCTAATGCTCTATTAAAATCATCGATTAAGTAGGCTTTGCACATCTTCCAATATAAAGCCTTATGCTTTTACCCTTCAAGTTACAATTCATCATCAAATGCCTACAACAATGCCCATGGAATGCATTCGGAAAAGCAGATTCACATGCATTGTATTGCTACATGTCGATCCGATATGATAGTTAAACTGAACTTCACCAATGCATTCTCTCAATTTTGATGAAACCATGTCCACGATTCACCGCCTCACCTCGAGACACACCCGCTGCAATGTATAATTTGATTATTCCCGTCCATTCCAACTGCCACAGATTTGTTCCAAGGTAAGTACCTTTAAGATGAGTCGCATCAATTATTAACAATGGTCGATATGGTGTAGAAAGCTTCAATCGATTAATTTTAAACGATTAGTTATATGACAATAATACTCAAGAAATAGTAAATATATAGATATATGCTTACCGTTACACCAAAAGCTATGAAACCATCTTAAACCGGTCTTCATCATCAAGATCAATATGTGTTACAAGATCGTCATTTGTCAATTCTAAATTATGACAATAAACCGTAATCGTTCAAATGATGCTTTCGGGCAACCTTCAAGCGTATCCAATGCCACATTCTTCGATCTCCATGCTTGTTTGTAACTAATATCGATGTTGAATTCAAGGTTCATGTCCTTTTGTATGTCCTTTGCCGTATATATATGGCTGTTGTCTTTGAACTTAGGTACTAGTAAATGACCCAACAAGTTTTTCGTAGCATTACGGTGATGCATACCTATTTTTATTTTTGAACAAGTGTGATGGTCGTTCACCGTTCCTAATTCCCATTCACTACTAAATTTGCACTTACTTGAAATTATTTTCCATTCGCAACCCTCATGCACACAAATTACATCATACCTTACCGGATCTGATTTTCTAACCTTAAATTCATAACCATCTAAAAGAGCTTTATAACCAATTTTATTCATAACACATTTTTATTATCAAATCTTTCACCCGCTTCCAAAATACATCTAGCATGATCAATTTTTCCTTTTGAAGTTTTTATAATAGGTTGTGGATCCGTGGGTTGTGAATGTTGTTTAAAGTATTCATTTGCCAATTATGCTCAACTTTTCTCTTGCCATAAAATCATTATGGCAATCAAAATTTCTTTTTGGGTAATTTTGAATCATTGTAAATATTGTATTGTTGGTTTAAATTACGGTGATTTTCAAATATTCTTGTTTTGGTATTCGGAATCATTGTAAACAATGTATTGTTTTAAATCAAAAGGAGATAAAGGAACGTTAAGATCTATACCCAAAGAACTAGAAGAAGAAGGATTTCCACAAAGCATTGCTCAATCTTTTCAATAAAAATAGTATGTGGCGACCTTTTCCTTTGCAAATTTCGTTTGTGTAAAATCTCACATCATCATCGCTCACAATGTGGACACACTTTGTACCAACTTTGTACGTAAACATGAGGTTGCACGATCGTTAAACTTGTACTTTTCTTCACAATAGCTACCAATAGCTGATTGAAAGTAATATTTCTTTTAAGGCAAACACCAAAAGTCACATCTCCGTAAACGAAATACACACTAAATTCAAAGAGTCGATTCTCCCATTTCTTTTGAGTGAACAATCTAATTCTTTCAAATAAGTATATTAATATATATAGCTCTTTGGTGTAAATTATTTAAAGTTAGTAGAAACTTGACTACTCGACCTATAGTAATTAATTGTACAAATTTAATATGCATTTAATATCGCATCTACTACATATGTGTGTTAGTTGTGAATTGTAAAACTTAATGCACTAGATACTCGACTACTCGATCGACGGCTACTCGACCTATGGTTGGGTAGGTGTAGTAACTAATTGTACACATAAATACGCATTTAATATTGCTTCTACTACATATGTGCGTTAGTTGAGAATTTAAATGATATGAATAAATGTAAAAGTTAATGTACTAATTATTTGGATGTAGATACTCGACTACTCGACCGACGGCTACTCGACCTATGGTTGGGTAGATGTAGTAACTAATTGTACACATAAATACGCATTTAATATTGCTTCTACTACATATGTGCGTTAGTTGAGAATTTAAATGATATGAATAAATGTAAAAGTTAATGTACTAAGTAATGCACTAGATACTCGACTACTCGACCGACGGCTACTCGACCTATGGTTGGGTAGGTGTAGTAACTAATTGTACACATAAATACGCATTTAATATTGCTTCTACTACATATGTGCGTTAGTTGAGAATTTAAATGATATGAATAAATGTAAAAGTTAATGTACTAAGTAATGCACTAGATACTCGACTACTCGATCGACGGCTACTCGACCTATGGTTGGGTAGATGTAGTAACTAATTGTACACATAAACACGCATTTAATATTGCTTCTACTACATATGTGTTAGTTGAGAATTTAAATGATATGAATAAATGTAAAAGTTAATGTACTAATTAATGCACTAGATACTCGACTACTCGACCGATCGACGGCTACTCGACCTATGGTTGGGTAGGTGTAGTAACTAATTGTACACATAAACACGCATTTAATATTGCTTCTACTACATATGTGCGTTAGTTGAGAATTTAAATGATATGAATAAATGTAAAAGTTAATGTACTAATTATTTGGATGTAGATACTCGACTACTCTAATCGACCGGCCACTCGACCTATGGTTGGGTAGATGTAGTAACTAATTGTACACATAAATACGCATTTAATATTGCTTCTACTACATATGTGCGTTAGTTGAGAATTTAAATGATATTAATAAATGTAAAAGTGAATGTACTAATTAATGCACTAGATACTCGACTACTCGACCGACGGCTACTCGACCTATGGTTGGGTAGGTGTAGTAACTAATTGTACACATAAATACGCATTTAATATTGCTTCTACTACATATGTTAGTTGAGAATTTAAATGATATGAATAAATGTAAAAGTTAATGTACTAATTAATGCACTAGATACCGACTACTCGAATCGACTACCACCGACCTATGGTTGGGTAGATGTAGTAACTAATGTACACATAAACACGCATTTAATATTGCTTCTACTACATATGTGTGTTAGTTGAGAATTTAAATGATATGAATAAATGTAAAAGTTAATGTACTAATTAATGCACTAGATACCGACTACCGATCGACGGCCACTCGACCTATGGTTGGGTAGGTGTAGTAACTAATTGTACACATAAACACGCATTTAATATTGCTTCTACTACATATATGTGTTAGTTGAGAATTTAAATGATATGAATAAATGTAAAAGTTAATGTACTAATTATTTGGATGTAGATACTCGACTACTCTAATCGACCGCTACTCGACCTATGGTTGGGTAGATGTAGTAACTAATTGTACACATAAACACGCATTTAATATTGCTTCTACTACATATGTGTGTTAGTTGAGAATTTAAATGATATGAATAAATGTAAAAGTTAATGTACTAATTAATGCACTAGATACTCGACTACTCGATCGACGGCTACTCGACCTATGGTTGGGTAGATGTAGTAACTAATTGTACACATAAACACGCATTTAATATTGCTTCTACTACATATATGTTAGTTGAGAATTTAAATGATATGAATAAATGTAAAAGTTAATGTACTAATTAATGCACTAGATACCGACTACTCGAATCGACGGCCACCGACCTATGGTTGGGTAGATGTAGTAACTAATTGTACACATAAACACGCATTTAATATTGCTTCTACTACATATGTGTTAGTTGAGAATTTAAATGATATGAATAAATGTAAAAGTTAATGTACTAATTAATGCACTAGATACCGACTACCGAATCGACGGCCACTCGACCTATGGTTGGGTAGGTGTAGTAACTAATTGTACACATAAACACGCATTTAATATTGCTTCTACTACATATGTGTGTTAGTTGAGAATTTAAATGATATGAATAAATGTAAAAGTTAATGTACTAAGTAATGCACTAGATACTCGACTACTCGACGACGGCTACTCGACCTATGGTTGGGTAGGTGTAGTAACTAATTGTACACATAAATACGCATTTAATATTGCTTCTACTACATATGTGCGTTAGTTGAGAATTTAAATGATATGAATAAATGTAAAAGTTAATGTACTAATTAATGCACTAGATACCGACTACCTAATCGACGGCCACTCGACCTATGGTTGGGTAGATGTAGTAACTAATTGTACACATAAATACGCATTTAATATTGCTTCTACTACATATGTGTGTTAGTTGAGAATTTAAATGATATGAATAAATGTAAAAGTTAATGTACTAATTAATGCACTAGATACTCGACTACTCGACCGACCGCCACTCGACCTATGGTTGGGTAGGTGTAGTAACTAATTGTACACATAAACACGCATTTAATATTGCTTCTACTACATACATATGTTAGTTGAGAATTTAAATGATATGAATAAATGTAAAAGTTAATGTACTAATTAATGCACTAGATACTCGACTACTCGACCGACGGCTACTCGACCTATGGTTGGGTAGATGTAGTAACTAATTGTACACATAAACACGCATTTAATATTGCTTCTACTACATATGTGTTAGTTGAGAATTTAAATGATATGAATAAATGTAAAAGTTAATGTACTAATTAATGCACTAGATACCGACACCGACCGACCGACGGCCACTCGACCTATGGTTGGGTAGATGTAGTAACTAATTGTACACATAAACACGCATTTAATATTGCTTCTACTACATATGTGTTAGTTGAGAATTTAAATGATATGAATAAATGTAAAGTTAATGTACTAATTAATGCACTAGATACTCGACTACCGATCGACCGGCCACCGACCTATGGTTGGGTAGATGTAGTAACTAATTGTCACACATAAACACGCATTTAATATTGCTTCTACTACATATGTGTTAGTTGAGAATTTAAATGATATGAATAAATGTAAAAGTTAATGTACTAAATTAATGCACTAGATACTCGACTACTCGACCGACGGCTACTCGACCTATGGTTGGGTAGGTGTAGTAACTAATTGTACACATAAATACGCATTTAATATTGCTTCTACTACATATGTGCGTTAGTTGAGAATTTAAATGATATGAATAAATGTAAAAGTTAATGTACTAATTAATGATGTAGATACCGACTACCGACCGACGCTACTCGACCTATGGTTGGGTAGATGTAGTAACTAATTGTACACATAAACACGCATTTAATATTGCTTCTACTACATATGTGTTAGTTGAGAATTTAAATGATATGAATAAATGTAAAAGTTAATGTACTAATTAATGCACTAGATACCGACTACTCGACCGACGGCTACCGACCTATGGTTGGGTAGGTGTAGTAACTAATTGTACACATTAATACGCATTTAATATTGCTTCTACTACATATGTGTGTTAGTTGAGAATTTAAATGATATGAATAAATGTAAAGTTAATGTACTAATTAATGCACTAGATACCGACTACTCGACCGACGGCCACCGAAAACCTAGCCTATAAATACCCATTCAAGTCACATACACAACTCATATGCTCAACTCACGACGGATTTTCAAAATGTCACACAAAGATTTCTCTCAACAATTCCCTAGTCCACCACAAAATGAGCATGTTTCTTACGATTCACCGAATATGTCTTCCGGTATTCACAAATGACTATGAAGTAGCAAACGCTCAACCGCAAGTTCCGCTACGGTAATCCCAAATGAAAATGAAGCGGCAAACATCCCACTCGAAAACGAGCCAAAAAACCAACCTTTGAATACGATCCCAATCCGTTTGGGTTAATCGAGGATCAACTTCGACTACTTGAACAAGATATGGAAGTACTCATTGAGTTTGAACTAGCCGAGAACGTGAGGAAGCTCGTCGTGAGAGAGCGGGAACAACGAGAATTTGAATACCGATGGGAAATGGGGCTTGGACCGAGCAATCATATACTTCTAGTGACGAGGGTTGGGTCTCGGATGATTCCTTTTTAATTTGTTGTCTTATTATGAGAACAATGTATTTCATGTCCTATCATCTAATTTCATGTCCGCTAATCTAGTTATTAAATAAATTGTTAGTGTTTGTGACTCATATTTTAATATAAGTATGTCGAGTAGTCGAGTATCCAAAGGCATTAATTACTACATTAATTTTTAAACCAAACGCACATTTATTCATATCACATCTACCCTACTAAAAATATTAAATGCATATTAATGTGTACAATTAGTTACTACATCTACCCAACCATAGGTCGAGTACAATTAGTTATTTCTACCCAACCATCGGTCGAGTAGTCGAGTATCTAGTGCATTAATTACTACATTAACTTTACATTTATTCATATCATTTAAATTCACAACTAACACACATATGTAGTAGTAACAATATTAAATGCATATTAATGTGTACAATTAGTTACTACATCTACCCAACCATAGGTCGAGTAGCCGTCGGTCGAGTAGTCGAGTATCTAGTGCATTAATTACTACATTAACTTTTACATTTATTCATATCATTTAAATTCTCAACTAACACACATATGTAGTAATTAATATCTACCCAAATATTAAATGCGACAATTAGTTACTACATCTACCCAACCATAAGTCGAGTAGCCATCGGTCGAAAGTAGTCGAGTATCTAGTGCATTAATTACTAACACACATATGTAGTAGAAGCAATACTAAAATTTCAATTAATGTATAGTTGATTCACATTTCAATTAACAAGTAAATTTGTTATATGTAAAACTAAATTTTCGAATTAATTGATTTACTACAACATAAGTTATACTACAACATAAGTTATATCGCAACCAAACTAGTAACTAGACATAAGTTATACTACAACATTCGTTATACTACTACATTCGCTAAATGAAATTACATTGGATCAAACAACAATGGTTACATAAATATTCCACTTCCAAGACCACAATCACCGCTGCCACTTTCAAGAACCTCATCGTTGGATAAAACCTTGACCAAATTTTTGATTGTGATGTTAAGATAATGATTGCCGATTGTTTGGGAGAAAATACGTAAACATTTTGAAGTATCAAGACAGCTCCGACGGTAAATTGGTTTTAAACCTATCATCATTAACAACTTTGTGATGTATTGAACGACATAAACCCCAAACGCCTTTCAATGTTACTTTTAGATCACCCAAAACATTCGGAGTACAAGACTTGATTATAGCAACAACCTTTTCAAGTTTCCTTTTTAAGAAATTTTTTATATCGGCAGAAACAACCAACAATGATCCCGCCATCAAGATTCATAAACTCAACGCGCTAACCCATGGACCACTTTTAAAATCCGAATCCTCAACCAAATCGTCAACAACTTTCCTAATAAACTCCCGTGTGATCATTACACCATCGTCCACACCATCCCGAATACCGCAGGACCGTGTATTTTTCTAAACAGATTTTCAAATAATTATCAACTTGAGAGGATATTGTGTTTTGTGTTGTGGCGGATAATCGGAGATCAGAGTCGTCTATATCAAGTAATTCTTCCCACTCGTAATTTGGTGGTGAATTCATTGCATATCTTTTAAGGTTTGGTAATCTTATCACATGTTTCTCACCTCTATTTATATAATTATCATATACCCCATGACATTAATTATAGTATGTGTTAGTTGGGAAAAGGTTAGTTGTTGTAACCAATTAATAGGTGTTAGTTGTTGTAGTTAATACATGTTAGGATACTCGACCATCAGCTACTCGACCACTCGACTTTGAATTAGATCTATTATCCATCGGGTAATATCCAATCAGATCACTATATTAATCCTTTTTTTTTTGTTATTTACACACTTCATTTGTGTTTGTTCACTAATACTAGAAGAATTTTTTTACACTTTTATTTTTGGCTTAATTTATTTTTGTTAATTCGGATTTTTTCTATTAAAAACAAGATGTCTAATATTTCTAATGATATTGTATTCGAAGTTTTCAATAAAGGCATATTCTACGTCTTTCCCCTAAGGTACGCAGGTGGAAAAATTATTGAAATTAAACTATCTATGTCTAAAACGTTGTCGTATTCCCAAATGTGCGACATGTTGTTAGAAAAATAAAAGAAGATATTTGGGCTTGGTTTTATTGTATACCAAAATGTAGCTTGGAAGAAGGTTTGACTATAGTGGAAAGTGATAGAGATGTTAAGAAGATGTATGAATTGGCTCAACTACATGGTAAAATTGAGGTATATGTTTCCCATACTCCTCAAGCATTCCTAGTTGATTACTATCACAAAACTTGTGTAAAGATGAGTTTGATGAGGAGGTGACAACACAATTAAAAACCATGATAAAAGAAAGAAAGGTTTTCATTGTATGTCGTTGGAAGAGGTTAGTGCATGGGAAAATGAAGAATCTCAATCACCGCTTACTTAAGATCACCGCATGAAAAGCCGTTTAAAGAAGCTAGTCTATTTACACCAAGGATGCTTTTGATGATTTTGATGATGCACTCATGATGAATTTGATGAAGGTTCTAGTGCTCTTCCTTATGTGTCCAATAACGGTGATAACAATAATTTATGATGGGCATTTTAATTGTAATTTAGGATGGTTATGTTTCATTGCCTTGTTTGTTGTAATTTAGGTACTAGTGCTTTTATTTAACATGTGTTAATTCTTGGGGTCATCCAAGATGGTGTAATGTATTAGTTGGTATTTAATGTTATCAAGATATTATGGTCTCTAACAAGGTAATTGAAATATAAGGTTATTTGTGTCATTCTTTTATTTTTGTATTAGTTCATACTTCATGGTGTAAGGATTTTTTATTGTAAGTTTCATTTTTTTTTCAAATGCTGTGGCTTCAGTTATCTTTTGTAATCATTCTCTTCGATCACGGTTTTATGCTTTAATTAATTTTGGGGAGAGTAAAAATGTGTTGGATTTATCTATTTATACGCCTAATAACAATTGAAACCCTACCTAATCTCTTAATTTTCATCTATCTTTACTGTACACACACCCCCAAATCCCCAATCACCGCCTTGCAAAATCAATGGCAAACCAAACCCCAAGTCTTGATGAGTTGCGTCAAGCTAGTGGTTCCGATGATATTGCAACCATGTTCAAGCATCTCTTTAACAATGAAGTGATGGAATCACACGCCGCCTAGTCAAATTGGAAGCAATATGCAAAGAGCTTCACGATGTGCTTGCGGCGTGAAGGACGATTAGGAGCTCCATTATCTTGGCCCAAACCATGAGAAAGGGTGGATGCTTTATCATGTCCGTGAAGATGAATGTAGATGATCGTGATATTTTGCGGGGCCTTGAAGCTTCGCTCATTTGATTCGGCTTTGGGATTGAGCGAAGCAAGATGGTGTGACCGATGGAGATTGATGAAGACATGATCGGTGTTTAGTGACATCGCCACTTTTGTGTTGAAGCTTTTGGTGTTGACCACGATGGAGATGGTGTGAATGTGTTTTGGGTATGGATCATTAGTAAGTATGTGAATGTGTTTTGGGTATGGATCATTAGTAAGTAATTTGGTTTGTATGGTATATTTATATATAACTCGTATGTAATTATAGTTTGGTTTATGGTTTCGAATATCTTTGGTGATGAAGTGATGTAAGTATTTGGATGATAATTAGTCCAATGAAGTTTTGTCTTGAAATGATGGTTTATGGTAATGAATCGTTATAATATTTAGTTTATCCTTATTGATTTTGTTGCCATTTTGTATATGCAATTCTAGTGTAGATGTTGTTTCGCTTTTGTTAATCACATTGTAATGGAATTAGGGTTTAATGGTCAATTTAGAAAGGGTCACTTTTAGAAATGACATGTAACCCAAACTAAAGTGGGTAAGTTTTAGATTTTGGTTTAATGGTCAATTTTAAATGTGAATAAAGTGGGTCACTTTAGGAACTTGTGGGTCTACAAGGCGTAACCATATGAATGTTTTGGTAGTTTACATGGTTACTCGAATCTAAGTTGTTGATGCTTGGTATCCTATTAAGATGAATTTGATGTTTAAGATTGTGAAAACAAGAGGTGGCAGCCTCGGCTAATCCAGTTTAAAGTTTAAATGGTCCAATGACAAGTATGAGGACTTAGATGTGGGTAATCGGAATAGTGGAGTCATGGTTTTATGCAAGAATAAAGTTTAAATGGTTCATGCTCGTTCGATAGACCATAACTCCAATATCATAGAATTTTGGGTTATAGTTGCTTATTTAACTTTTCGTTTGAGTCTGCTCACTTGTTTTGCAACCGAATGTTGATACCTCCAACCGAGCAAGTTTACATTGACTAATAGTTCAAAATAGAAAACATGATCCAACTTATCTTGAATGTTGCAACCGAATGTTGAACCTCCAACCGAATGGCTATTTAACTTTTCACCGTCAATGGTAACAGCATATATGTTGTTGATCCCAGTTGAGCAAACGATCTAATATTACGCGGTCAATGGTAAAAGCTTATCAAGTATTACGCGGAATTTAACACAATAAGCTAAGGAGTCCTATACAATATACAATACGTAACCTACAAGATAAATATCTTTTCCATATTTATCTAATACAATAAGCTAACCGACTATACAAGACTAGCAGTGCTTAATACATACTATCAGTGGTTACACAATACTACTAGCCGCGGTTATCTTCATCCGTGGTTACACTCTTCAATCCGTGGTTACATCAAGCTTGTCATACTTCTTTTAACAGAATTCTCAAGTTTCTTTTAAGCTCAAAACATCTTGATGTGGAGGATGTAGCCAAACACTTACTTGCTTTAAGTATCTTCTCATACTTCTTTTAAGCTCAAAACATCTTGCCATTCAGGTTCAGCATGAGTAGGTTCAAATAAAATCTTCAAATTACAATACACCAGCCTCTCATGATAATCATTTGGATGTACTTCACCAAATTTATTATTGTAAAGTATCCAAAGATTCATCAAATCATCTCTATCAAAATATTGAAGCATTTGAGAAAATTTATTATACTCAGTTGTTCTGTGTTTTCTCTAACCATCAAATCATCTCTATCCAAATTTATTCTTCTAACCACTGATAGAGTTGGTCTATCCACTGCTAGTTGTTCTGTGTTTTCTCTAACCATTGTGCAGAAAATGCTAAATCATTATAGAGATGCAAGAATAATCGGAATTTCATTGTTCATTCAACAAAGCAGTTTACGTACCACGACACAATGAAACTTCAAGTGCTAATTAATGACTACATCTATACATGGTTTCTACTACTACTATCCTTGCGATATCGTTTGAATGTCGGATATGCATTTATCATATGCAAACAAAGCGACTAAGGATCAAAATGGAAAGGATGGATTGATGCAAACGAAGAAGTCAAGTCGATTGTGGAAGATAGATGGCTACTATGCTAATCTTCTTGTGCTCCATCTTCTCTTACCACCATTCAAAGAACTTACTCCATCTTTCCTTTTCCTTCCCGGTTACGATATGTGAAGAAGTACCATGAGTTGGTACCTAAGACCAAGAACCACCTCTCCGTCACGAGGAGTGGTGGGTTTCTTGCTCGAGGTCTTGGATGGGGTTAGAAGATGAAGGTTTGGAGTTTGAAGGTCTCTTCTTAGAAGATTCATCAGAGTCTTCTGAAGCATCACTTGGATTCACAACACTATCATCTTCAGATGATGGGAGAAATGGAGATTTTCTTGGTCTTGGTTCTAGTGGAGGCAAATAGGTTAGCCATGGGTTTCCATCTTCACTTGATGATGAAGATGATGAAGAGGATGAGGAGGTGGTTAGATCAACCACTTCTGGTTTGTTCCAACTAGGGTTCCACATTTTGAGTGATTGGGGATTTTGGTGAAATTAGGGTTTTCTCTTTGATTGGTTTGGGCGTTCTATGATATTTGGGTGCTTTTTATAAGTGAGGATTAGGGGTTATCAAGTAACTAAGGGGAGTTAAATGTGGTTGGATAGTTAATGAGGATTTTGGGGATTGGACTGAGATATATTCTAGAAGTTGACTATGTTGACTTTACTGTTCTAACCTCGGATAGGTTGTTTGTAACCACTTCTGGCTATTACTAACCACTGACAGCTATACTCTTTGTCTTTGTGTTTGTTTTGTGTTGTCTTGCAGGAAAGAAGGATGTGTGTGCATAAGGAGCTAGTGTGTTTGCTGCTTATGTTTGTGTTAAAAAAAAAAAAAAAAAAAAAAAATGTATATATAGTTTTTGTGTTATTGATGATTGTTGTGTAATCCTTCATATCTTGTGAGATACCATTTCATTTGGCATTGATTTACTTGCTCTAATGTTGATCAGTTGGAAGGAGTGATTATCGTATCCACGGATAGTGTGTTACAATCATGACGATGTTGTGGAACAACGGATAGTGTGTTCCTCTGCTTTGATACTTGGGGTTGTTTTTGACACTTTGGCAAAAGTATATATATCACTTCCCAAACTCACGGATGGATCACTTTCACTTGCAAATATCCTAAACCCTAATCACTTTGGTTGATTTCTTCACAAACCCACTTAATTCATATCCTCATCACAATGGTCGAGTTGTACTCTACTTCACATAATCTTGTTGCTATTCTCACCAAAGATGCTCGCTCAAGGGTTTCATCAAATGATTGATTTCCTTGTTCATAGTCCCATTCACTTTGCTTTAACGGTTGAACCTACCATTTTCAAAACCTATATCTGACAGCTTTGGAAGAATGCTACCTCGAGGAGGTTAATGGGTTGGAGGTTTTAGTACTAGGGTGGATGAGCATGCTATTTCGGTTTCTGAGGAGCTTATTCGAGAAGTTTTGCGGCTTGATGATGCTGATGGTGTTGATAATCTTTCTGATGCTGAGATTGTGGCTGGTTTAGAGCGATTAGGATACACATACAGAGGTGAAAAGGTACAATTTTTTAAGAATCTGTTTTCTCCACAATGGAAGTTTTTGATTCACACTTTGTTGATGTGTATGAGCAATAAGACCACAGTGCTTTAATGATTTTCCTTCCAAAATTGCTCCGCTATTATTTGTTTGTCGATGGAAGGAAATTTAATTGGTCTAGGATGATTTATGAGGGGTTAGTGCAGAATATTAGGAAGAAGGGAAAGTATTATTTGTATCCTCGATTTGTTCAATTGCTTGTGCAACATCAAATCCAGGATCCTATTGAACATGTTAGAGAGTATGAGGTAAATCGTATGATTCCTCGAGTGTTTGCTTATATGAGGAATCCGCCACAGAACGTTGTTATTCCAGATGTTCCTTTGTTTCCTCACATGTTAAATTTTCCTACTGATTCTGAGGTTAATGAGGCTAGGAGAACACAGGGCACTCAGCTTCCTCAGGCTAGTGTTAGTGGTATGGTTAATGAGGCTGTCACACGGTGTGGAGGTGACATGATTGGAAGGGCTTCCACTACTGATTCATGCTTAGATGCTGGTCAGGATAGTGGAAACATCCATAAGACCCAACCTTTGGCAACTCCTAATGTGGAAAGTTCTTTAGAGCTTACCACAGGTGGAGGTATCCCTAGCCAACCGGCTACTACAGGTACATAGATGATCGTGCTCGATGCGGTGCTATGTCTTTTATATCCAAGGATTCATCGATCGGAGCGATTAAACATACCAAGTGATGAGGATAGATTGGAACCCGATAATGAATTGACGGTTGATGACTATGTACATGAGGACTTTTTCGATGATCCACCTCTCGGACCGGATAACACAGTCGAAGTGGGAGGATATTCTTGAACGAGTAAATGAATTGACGGTTCGGTGTGCTAAAATGGAGAATAAGATTTCTAGTCTCTGGAGGTCACCGTGCTTGTGGTAAAACTATTCGGAGATTAAAGCATAGGGTCTTGGTTTTGGAAAGAGTGAAAAGACCGGACTTGTTGCTTTGAAAGCTTTGAGGCGTATGAAAAGAAGGTGAACTCTTCTCCTACTTTGAATGTGGATGATGTATCCAAACAGGGAGGAGTGATGGCATGACTTCGGGAGGTGGGAATGTATCTGTTGGTGTTACTATGGAAGAAGATGTTGACAAGTGGAGATCTCGAATTTGTAGTTTCGATAAAGCGGGAATGTTGTTGTTCTTGAAGAATTGAGGAATGTTGACATAGTACGTAACACAACCACCGATAGTATATCCGAAATCCCGGTTAGTACTTTTGTAACCACTGATGTTGTTTCGATTTGGCTACTCTAGTCATACCCATCGCTATCACAACTACTTCTATCGTTGTTACAACTCTTTCTCGAATTACCATCTAAGCCTAAAGAAGTAGAGAAAGAGGTGCAAGCACATTGATTAATTTGAGCAAAACATCATCAATACCTACATCAATAATTGCACCGCTTTATCTATTCACCATCGCTACTAAATCAAAAGGTAAACCAAAAGGTAAAAGTTTGGTTATTGGTGAACCTTTGAAGAAGAACATGATCAAATCTAATGTTGGAAAAGGCAAAGAAGTAGTAATCAAGTTCAAAAATAAAGGTAACAAGAGGCTTATGATAAAGAGCTTGCTAGAAGTATGGAAGAGGAGGATAGAGCACTTTGGAGAAGAGAAAGAAAGATGAAGAAGAAGCTAGTCGGAAGATATTAGCTACATGGTATGAATCTCAAAATTATCTTAAAGCTTCGTAATTGATCAATGATGAATATACAAGACAAGAATGGGCTTTGTTCGATGATGAAGAAAAGGCTAGACTTCGGGAATGTTGGCAAAGAAGGTTAGTAGAGGAAAGAAGAAAATTGTAAGAAAGAAACCTCCTTCTATTGCTCGCTTAAGGAATGTTTTGATGAGGATTGTCAAGAATTTCGTATATATGTTTCGAAAATCTTAGTACTGCTCATTTAAAAGAATGGTGGAAATCTATGAGACATGTATGAGAATTAACAATGATGATTTCGTCCGATGAATTCTCAAAAGAGGAAGAGTGGATTAAAGAGCATGATGCATGGATGGAAAGTAAACGAAAAAGAAAATCTAAGGTTCAGAGACATCCGATTCTAAGAAGTTGAAAGTTGTTTGTAGTGAATCAAATCATCTCTTATGAGTTTAATCTTTTAGATGGCGGTGAAGGAGTTTGGAAAATTCAAAGACTCAATAATGATGTTTCGAGTATAATAAATTTTCTCAAATGCTTCAATATTTTGATAGAGATGATTTGATGAATCTTTGGGTACTTTACAAGAATAATTTTGGTGAAGTACATCCCGATGATTATCATGAGAGGTCGATGTATCATAATTTGAAGATTCTATTTGAGCCTACTCATGATGAACCCGAATGGCAAGGACTCTACAATGGTCAAGTTACTCGTTGGTTTTATATCAAACTTGTGGAGTTCATGTTTTAACATTTTCGACAGATTATTTATATGCTTGTAGAAGGTGAATATCCTAAATTGAATAATCATCCAGAATTATTGCTCGATGTTGAAGCCGGGTTGTTTCAAGATGTTATTGTCCTATGATAGTCAAGCTTATGACTTGTTGAAGAAGTATGAGAAGATACTTAAAAGTAAGTGTTTGGTTACATCCTCCACATCGATGTTTTGACCTTTAAAAGAAACTTGAAGATTCTGTTAGAATTTATCAAGTTTAGGGAGGATTGTTGGGTTTTAGGTTCCTTGTATGATGAATTACTTTAAGTAATGGAACCACGGACAAGCTTGAAGACAACCACGGATCAAGAAGTGTAACCATCGATGAAGATAACCATGCTAGTAGTATTGTGTAACCACGATAGTATATTGTAAGTAATCGCTAGTTCCATATAGTCGGTTAGTTTATTGTATCGATAAATATGGAAAAGATATTTATCTTGTAGGTTACGATTGTATATTGTATAGGACTCCTTAGCCTATAAAAGGAGGTCCTTGGCTAGGTTAGATATACGTATGTTTTATATCTAAGGTCGATACACTTCAAGGTTGCAAAACCCTAATCTGTAAGAGTATTTGTATTAATAAATAATATTGAAGTGTTGATTGTTAATCGTTCTTCTTCTTAAGATCAAGTGTTAAATTCGCGTAATACTTGATAAGCGTTTGTTATAAGTCGGTTTTATATTAGATCGTTTGCTCAACTGGGATCAACACCGAAGTGGTGGATCTAACCTCCTCCTCATCCTCTTCATCATCTTCATCATCAAGTGAAGATGGAAACCCATGGTCGACCTATTTGCCTCCACTAGAACCAAGACCAAGAAAATCTCCATTTCTCCCATCATCAAGAAGATAAGAAGAGGACTTCAAATAGTAACCCCAACCAAGTGGTGAATCCAAGTGATGCTTCTACTCTGGTAAGAGAAGATGGAGAGGACTTCAAACTCCAAACCTTCATCTTCTAATCCCCAACCATTTAGTCGCCGCATAACAATGTAACTATCAAGGATAGTTGCATCTCTATAATGATTTAGCATTTTCGTAAACCGCTTTGTTGAATGAACAATGGTTAGTGGAAACACATTTTCCGAACAATGGTTAGTGGAAACACTAACAACTAGTGGATAGATCAACTCTATCGGTGGTTAGAAACAACACTATCGATGGATATTAAAAGGAATAGCAATACTAAGATTACATAATAACGGTCCATTACTTTTACAAACTTATACAAAACAATTTGAGAGATTTAGAGAATAATCATTCCAAGCTTGTCCGTGGTTACCCTCTTCAATCCGTGGTTACACTCTTCAATCCGTGGTTACACTCTTCAATCCGTGGTTACATCAAGCTTGTCCGTGGTTCCGAAGACTTGGAGTAATTCATTATTCAAGGAACCTAAACCCAACATATGTCACATTGAATGAGACAAACAGATTTAATCGGATGAGATGATTAAACAAAATTGTTTTCAACAATACATATGTCACATCGGTTTACAAAACATACAACATTCGTTTACAATATAATGCTCGATTACCTACTACCATTTGCAACTACTATTACAGTTTCAACTACCAAAGTACAAAGCCCACTACCAAAGTACCAAAGTTATGCCAAACTACAAAATACATTTGCAACCACCGGTTGAGTTATTTGAACTTGTACATCAATGAGTTATTTCTACCAACTACTACGACTTCTCACATTTCAAATAGCCACATTTCAACCCCACTTCAATCAATTTGTGCCAAAGGTACTTCAATCTTGTACTTCCAAAAGAAATCTACCAATCGCTCCCTATATGCCAAAGTCGCCAAAGTAGGATTACCATCCGCCAATGGAAGATTATTCGACAACCTATACAAGTTTATCATCACCCATATACCATGATCACCATAAAGAGGGCCTTGCCTTGGCACATTATCCGCATACCGGAAGGTGATGGAGTAATGTTTTGGATCAATTCCCTTTTTTTCCATTACTTCGGTTTCTTGTAAAAACTTTGGAATTTTATATTCAAAACATCTCCTCATGTTGAGCCACCAAATTCGATTTTCAACTAGAGGCCTGGAGAGGCTGTCATATATTGTTATGACACCGGAACGTAGATGGAGTTCTCCCAGAACCCAATGTACATTATCTTCGTTGATAGGAAAATAGACCTACAATATAAAGTTGAGTTAAAACTGCTTTTGCACAACTACCGCTCGCATCGCTTATTTTTAACTGTAGATGCCCTTCCCAAGTTACATTTTAGGATTACCACTATTCTAACTTTGTTGTTGTAGTTTGCTTTTGGTTTTGAAAGTCTTTTTCACTAGAAAATAAGCTCCAAAAACAGCCTCACATTACCTTATTTAGGAATTTCCTTAAACCACTAGAAAATGACTTTTCAACCATATGTGTGATCAACGCGAAAACTAAAGGTTACTTATTATGGTCATGCCTGATTGTGATCTAATAAATACTACATATCAATTAGAACCATCAAATACTACTATACGAATATCAAAAATTTCTTAAACACACCTTTTCAACAGATTGAGCAAACCAGGGGAGACCATAAGTTACTCCGTCAGCAAAAAAACCCGGCATCCTGTTGGTGAGAATCATGGAGCTAAAAAATGGACCTGCCATGGCCCAATCAGCATCGGCAGGTCTAAAATGCCATAGAAAAATTATCCATAGATCAAGATGCTGCCAAAAAAAATAAAAATAAAAATAATAAATTACCTAAGTAGTTAACATTATCAATAAATATTAAAAACTGTTATCATGAAATTTACCGTATCAGAAAGCCATCCATTTCTATACTTCCTGATGCCCACCAACCTTTCCCAAAAATCATGATATGCATAAATGCCATCTCCTCCCCATGGAAAATAAAATCTCCTGTCCTCCTTTTGATTCAAAAAATCCATAATTTCTTTCGGGACAATCACTCTTAATTGTCGCGAACCTGTCGGACGAGTTAGATCCTGCAGATATATCATACAGAATCGTCTAGTCCAGAGTACTTAACCACCGTTACAACATCTGCAATAAATAATAAGTAAAATAAGTTACCTCATTCCACGGGGGAATCTCTTCACCACCATGTTAAAACAACGACTGAAAACGCTTAACACATTTCTTCTTCCGGCACGGACTTTAGGCTTTTGTGGAGTGGTTGAAGGTCGCCGTGTACTGGTCTTGAAGATACCGCCGCTCTAGTCTCGGGCATAATTAACCGGTATCTTTTAATAGATGTCCCGTCACCATAACAGTAAGATATCAACTAAATTCTCGTTATGGTCATTGCTAGGGGTACAATCTGGAACATTCATTGCTGATTTATCCTGATCATCATTGCTAGGAACAGAATCGGGATGCTTCGTTGCTAATATCTCCATATCATCATTACTAGGAACAGAATCTCGATCCTTCATTGAATGAGACTGCAAATCATTGTCTTTTTCCTGTATTAAAAAAAAATAATAATAAATAAAAATAAATAAATAAATCAAATAGCATAAAAAGATTGTCTTATTTGATTTTAAAACCAGAAAAATGTTAAATTTACCTTTTCAGGAGTATTAAATACACATATTTGCATAAGAGTCTCCACTGCCATTAAATCTTGTTCGTGAAGCGGATCACCCGTATTCTTCAATGCCCCTTCTTCCTCTTGTTCCTCTACTACCTGTAGAAATACAATTAATCAAGCCATTCTATTTCAAGAACCGATAGATGATCAAATAAACATGTTTCGGTCATACAAACGGTGAATATGGTTAAACCGACTACCGATTATCAAACGGTGTGTCAAACATGTTTTTATATTCGAATCCAATATTTCGTGATCGACCGTTGATTCCACCGTTATAATAATCATGTTGAATATCCATGTCGGGATGCAATTTGACATCATTATTTGAGGGTCGCATAAGAAATATAAAAATCCATAGTCTCGTTATTGTATGACGAGTGTTATGTAATAATATCCATACTCGTTATGTAATAATATTACCTTTTCTTCATTTGCATTGTCGGGTTCAAGAGAGGGTCGCACATTATCGTTGGAGTCGTTCTCAACCTTTCGACTAGTGGGCTCCACACTATCATTAAACTCATTATCGACCTTCACACTAGTGGGCTCCAAAATCTTGTTCACAGAGGGCTCAAAAGTCTCGCTCACGTAAGGTCGCAAAATTCAACTAATCTTAGCCCTTCACAATCTTCTTGTAATAATATACGACATGTTGATAAGGAAACAAAATTCAAGAACTTACCTTTTCTTGATTTGCAGATTAACAACATTTGGTTCATCATCATGTACACTACAAGGCTCCATAGTCTCGTTAGTGCCATTCTTAACAAGTTGCTCAAGTGTCGCTATACGCCTCCCATAGAATGCTTCAATATACTCAATCCTCTTTATAAGCTCACCTCGAGGTTCGTAATTTTCGATAATCTACTAGAGGATCGCAAAAATAAGGTAATATATAATAATCTTATTTACACATTCAATGTAAAAATAAAATTTTGTTTATAAACAACAAACCTTTGAGTCTTGATCAACTTCACTCGACATCTGCATAAAAGATGCATCCTTGGGGGGTTTCACACATTTCTCAAGTGCACTTAAACGCCTCCCAAATGAACGCTCAATAACCTCAACCTTCTTTGCAAGCGCTGGGTCATCCAATCCTTCATAGCCATGCACCTCAGTGCGAACATGTACCTCACGGTGGACCTCACGGTGAACCTCACGGTGAACCTCACGGTGAACCTCCGTGTGAACCTCCGTGTGAACATGTTTACGCGGAATAACCTTCCTCTTTTTCAAAGGTCTATGAGATGCATCTTCTGTTGACCCATTCTTGAAATAGTCTAAACTACATGTCCACCATGATGTATTGATCTCCTTTTCAGTGGGGACAAGTGTATTAATTGACTCTCTAGAATAGAATAGCCTCTCACAATCACCTTTTGTAAATGTTATACCATTACTCCATGAAACACAACGGGTACAACATCATCGACTTTGTGCCACCAATTTGTAGCATTCGGAAAAGTTCCAATAACCATATCTCAGAAAATTTTAAAACCATTAATGTTAAATAAATAAGCTAACTTAATGGCTAGTTGTAAACTAAATTAATGTCCAATAACCGATATGTAAAGTTTATAAAACTATATCTCAGAATAACTTGTGTATGGGAACGTAACAAAGATATATCAAACTTCAGCTACAAGTTTGCACTTAATAAGAACATGTTGCGTTTAAGCAATTATTAGTCAAGCATCTGTTTCTAATATAAGAGTTTCGGATAAAATCTGTGTACTTCAAAAGTCAGACAAAATTGCGTCACTGCATTATGTCATTAGATTCATATAAACGTCAAAATAAATGAGGTATTCTATTCCATATGACAACATATTCTGATAACAATGCAGTTGCACTATAGCTATTGGATTAAAACCAAACTTAAAAGTGGATTTGGGGAGTCAAACATAGCATTTAGATACTAAAGGCTGGGTTGGGTCAACATTTATGGTATGGGTGGGTTGGGTCAACATTTACACTGCATTGACATAAATGAGGCAAGCAATACATGAGACAAGCAATAAATGAGAAAAGCATGCAAACCTTAAAGACGAAAACAAATCCATTCAAAGAATATTGAGGCTTGTATTTTTCCCGTATGTTGCAATTTTTTGCAAAATATCCTTACGGTGTCTTGAATCAACATTATACACCCTAACGTGAAGGTCTTCCCAAATATATTGTCCCCAAGGGAAAGCATCAAAAGCACACAAATCATCCACTAGAGCCAAAATCTCATAGGGTATAACATGCCTAAGCTCATTACCCATGAATACATACTCTAAAGCCAAGAATGACAAACACGGATTTGAATCATCATGAGATAGCTTTTAAAATCCTTATCCTTCTCAAGAAGTGCTTTAAGATCTTCACCCTTTATTCTTGGTAGAGTAGGAAATACCGGTTATGGAAATTTGAGACACTCTCACTCAAATGGTCTAAAGAAGGATTTCCAAATTTGAAACCGTTAACAAACAAAATTCCTCCTACCAAACTCTAATGTATTGTGACCAATATCAAAAATAAAAGGCGATCAAGAGTAGCATCTTTGATATCCCTTTGGTGTTGAAGCAAAAATTGAGGACAAGATTATCATGGTCCTCCGCTCTAATATCCAACCAAGGGCCAAAACACTACTTTGAAACTTGTTATAGCTTTCCTTTTTTTCAGACAACTTCTTGGATATTGTTTTCAGAAGGTGTAGCTTAGTTCTCAAACTAACCTTCGAATCATAAACCTAGGTTAACAAAAAACAAAATATTAAAAATAAAACTAATTTATACATGATACTAGCTACCAGATTATTCAGTCTTCATGGGTATATTGTGTTACTAAAAAATACAAAATACCAACTATTTTCAACCAAAATTGATATACCCAAACCTAACTAAATGATTAAACATTTATTACATCTAAATATGATACTTACATCAACACGATGCAACGATGAATCCATTGAAATAAACAAAATCCGATCTATCAATCGGTGACAATATATGTTGTTTTGTGTTTGTGTTTGTGTTTGTGTTTAAGTTTGAGAATGATAATAAGATTTGGATTGATAATCATGTATTGATTAATTCTTGTGTATGATCCGATGGTTATTGCCGATCGGGTTTCCAGGTACATTGGAAAAGAAAGAGGTACGGTGAAAAGTAGTTTTGTACTTTTTTTTTTTTTTTTTTTTTTTTACTTTTTGCACGTGGATAAATGCAAGTCGAGTAAAAGTAGGTTGAGTAGCCGTCGGTTGCGCAAATATGGTGGTTATTTGGGTAGATTAAAAGTAAAAGTGTACTTTCCTTATGACACGTGTCATGTTTCGTGGAGAGCTGCGGTCGAGTGGTTGCGCATGACCATTTGGAGATTGAAGAAAATTTGACCACAAAGGGACTACCAAAAGATTTTGGCACTTTTGGTACTTTATGAGCTGAGGCAAGATTAGTAGTCGCCAAGGTGATGGAAGTGGAAGATTTACATGGTGCTAAGTCGATGTTGTTCTTCATTGTTTATGCATCGATAACGTTTAACCTTTTATGTAATGAGGCTAGTTGGTTAATGTTGTGTATCTTGAATTGTAGTAACCTTGTTATGAAGTATTCGCTTTGTTTGTTTCGATTTTCTATGCCTCATGGCTATGCAGATGGTTCAGAATGTGTTTAGGGGTCGACTTTTAAATGTCAACATTCTTATGATGTTCTATTTTAGCTTTGGTTACTTTTGACGCAAACAATTCACACATCAAGCTTAGTCAATTTCAAAAATACACAATAATGACATGGTTCCATAGTTAATGCAAATGGATATAATTCCACCGCATAAAATTGCATACTTTTCAAAGCACGAGCGCCATAGCTACACACCCACACACAAATATGTTTTTAGATTACATAACTTGTCCATAGAAAATAAATAGTAAACTAGATGAAACATTGTCTAGATAATTAGCATAACAGATTTGACCTATGGCGAGGCCATCATTCTTTCCAAAGGTACCGCTTCCTAGTCATTCTTCGTAGCAGTCGGGTTGAAGGTAAACCGCTGAACATCACTGACCGAATCTCGATCGATTGCTCATGCATGATGGGATCGCAAACCGGTTCACCAAGTTGCGGGATTGTGATGTGGATGCATCATGTATGATGGGATCTTCGCCTCGGCTCTTGATTTGTAGATTGAACACCACTTCCTCGAATCGCACTAACTTGGCTTTCTAGAACAACACCCGCACCTTCAAATTTTGTTTATCCGCTACTACCTTTTACATTTAGGATGTCTTCTTTTTCCCGCAGCCTTTAGTAGGCACCTTTTGACATTTACCTTATTGGCATTTCCACTATGTTGAGCTCCACCATACCCTAGGCATGTTACCCGGTTGTGTCCAAAGAATGCCACAAATACTACACCGACACTCTTCCAAGCCCTTGACGCCTTACCATCCTTCACAATCTCTTCGCCTGTGTGCTATCCTAACTCTTTTTCTACCTTTATGGCAAAGGGTTTGTTTCGATTTCGTGGAACAATTGTTGTTGGCATAGTTGATTTTTCCCAATGTACACCGCTAGTTATAGTCGGATATGGTGTTTGTAGGTAGCCTCCCAAGTGAGAAGATAGTAACAAGGATGAGCCCATGTTTCTACAGCCCGACTTGTTGGCCATTTAAAGCCATATTCCAATTGGTAGCAACAAAGATGTTTACATGGTAAACCCGTTATCTCCCATCTTTCGCAAGTACAAGACTTGTGTACAACATTAACTACACATTGGTCACCCCATGGTCCACTAACTCAAACTTAGATCCCCATTCCATAACACATTATACTTAATAAACCTCTTTCTTAATAGCCTCTAGCATGTGTTGTGCAGCTTGGTGTTAATGGCCCATCACTCTTCTCGAATCACCATAAGAACATGCATTATCCTCTTCATACAATATTCTCGATGTATTCTAAGGTCAGAATAATAGGTTTGCTTAACCCTCTTTAATTTTCTCATGAAACACTTGACACATGTTATTAAGTAACACATCAAGTAGCTCTCCTAAAGATGACAAGTAATAAACATGTATTAATTGTAATCGCTTATATCGTGATTACGATGACAAAGTAAGTGAAACAAATAGATCACTTACATGAAAAATGCGACCTTGACCAATGGATCGGTGGTATCTTACTTAACCAATCATGGGCTGGTTGATTAAGTTTTTGAGATCACCATAGTTTTTAAACCTGACAACAGCTGAGGTCATGCACATTTCCACGTATGGTCTTTATAGGCCCTACCTTTCCATTGCAATTTCATTTTCTCATGTATGCTTTTAATACGTAACTGTGTTCGTGACTTTCAAAACTTCGCATGCCTCTACTTATATCCCGCACAAAATCAAATATCTTTACCGTCTGCTTCAAAACAAGGAGACTTAAATTCATGAACAGAGTAAGAGAGTACCTTATTCATGTCAAGAATAAAAGTGATGCTTGAAATTGGCCCAAGTGCTAAATCATCTGATAAACAATGAAGAAACCAAGTCCATGATCCTATGTTATCCGAATCAACAAAAGCATAAGCGAAAGGGTATATACCATTGTTGCTATCAATTCCCACAACCGCCATCATTGACCATTGAAAGGACCACGAATCGAAAAGCACCAGCCCCAACAACGATCTCCCACAATCTTTAAATCCTTGCTTCAAGGCACCTAAACAAACATACACTCTCTTGAATTCTCCGTTGGAAGAGACTCATCCGGAGGTCGCTCCACATTCATCTCCACCGTCAGATTAGGGTTTGTCTTCGCAACTCTTGAACATAATCTCTCAACATGGTAAATGAAGCTTGAATTGACCCCGATGGCTTTTATAGCTAGGTTTTGGCCCTTAATACCTTCCGCAGGACACTTGAAGGTCGATTGGTTGGTAAGTTGATTATGCACCGACCGACAGAAGCTCGGATTTGTTTCAACTTCAGCCGTAATTTTCGTGAGATATAGCGAAGGTCAAAAGCTCGACTTCCTTGATTGCAAACAAGTGTGTTGCTCATTATATGTTCCGACCGACCTGTGACACTGCCTCACCATTCCCGCCGACAAACAATAGCCATGGGCGTAGTATTTCAAGGGTCCTTTTGGCGTAAAGCAATGCTCTTATACCCCTTCGCTTAATGGACTTCTAGATGGGCCAATATTCACCCAGACCTTCACTGGGCCTCAAATCGAACACAACCCCTACACCGACCCTTATTCTTGTTTTGTCATTCTTCAAAAACAACTCCTCCTAGTTTCTATTGAATGCTCTCTTACTAGCTTTTTACTTCCCTCGCAGAGCAAACTCCCGACCAAGATAGAAAAAGTGGTATAAACGCCATTAGCAAAGTGCGTGTTGGAAACTAACATGGTCACCGCAAAATACTTCATCAACCATCATGTAAATCATTTACCAACCGTCATCACTTATATAACATGTTGTTCCTTCTTCACCGAATCATTAGTCCGACCTACTTGTAGCATACCAAGTCAGGCATCATTCTCTTGACAAGTGTTATCTTGATTTGGTTCAACCTGCATTGCCAAATTCACTAGTGTCACTCGCTTGTAACAGACTAAGATCAACAACAGATCCTCTTCCATGTTATCCTCGAGTCGCTTGAAACAGACTTACATCCACATCAGCTCCTCAAAGTCGTTATTCACATCAAGTAGTGGTCCGCCGCTTGTGTAAATGCTTGTCCCGTGTCAATTGAAACAGATTAACCTCAAAATTTTCGTGCTCCTCAAAGGTGTTATTGACATCAACTAGTGCTGCTCCACCGTTGTCAAAGTCCTTCCCCGAATCACTCTAAACAGATTAACCTCAACATTATCGTGCCCTTTAGAGCATTGTCCTCATCAACAACTACTAAAGCACGCCACCGCTTTGAACAGTGGCTAGCAAATGAGCGCCTAAGGTGGAAAAGAGTGGCTCAATGTTTGGCAAATTGCTAGCTTCACCAATATCATTGACGCCCACAGCAATTGTGTAAGTTGGATAAACCGATCTAGTAGGTGTTCATTATCTATATCATCTAACACCAACCGCTCACAACATGATTGAATAGCCGCAGAGCAACTTTTCTCCTATCTTCATCCATCTCCCAAAACACGCCTTAATTGATGTGGGACATTTCACAAAATTCTAATCTAGTCTTCCCTATTTCAACATACACGCCTATCGCCTTATGTCAGATGACAACATCTTTCAACAAGTCTAGATTAGCGTGTTCACGAAAGAAAACAAACCGTCGCCTAATGTACAACCTGTGCTTAAGAAAGTAGAAATAATTGGTTTGTCCGCACTCATAACCGATTTGGGTCATGAGAGCATCCATTTCATCAACAGATACCTCTTTTATTTCAACAAGATCAACAAGGCATTTCTTGCCTCCTTGATATATCCCACCGAAAGTATTTGAATGTACCTTCATAATGGAACATCATGCTAAACGATCCGTGTTCACCCACAGATAAAAAAATGTACAAAACTTTGTTAAGCTAAAGTTACCTAAAAGGGAATAACTTAATCACTGTACTAACATATGATTGTAATAGGCTCTAACCAAAAAGACTTACAATATCTCCCGACCGCAGATCTTTCCTCCGCTTCACGATCATCATATAAAGGATATTCCTTACTCGCCACGTAGTAAATCCAAGGTGGTTGTTTGTTATTTTCTTACTCGATTATTTGATTTTATGATAGACATTGCCTTAGGGTTTTCTGGTAGGCTTCCAAAACAAGTTTGGGATGAGCAATGAGTACCCGGTTTTGTTATATTGTACAATATGGCGGAAATTGACAAGACAGTTATACAACAGTATACCACATAATGACTATTCTACCCCAGCAGCATCATGATTACGGTTTATTTTGGGTATAACGGAACGCTGACAACGCCGTTATTGGTCAAGGGACCAACTGGCATTTAATCAGACTGCTTGGACCCGTGGCGATGATTATGCCCTGTTTCGTCCCATCGCGATCCTCCACTACAAGTTTAGGGACCAACGTGTATTTTAGTCTAATAAATAATCCCACACTTAGATCGACCCACATATTTTTTTGAAAATGTATATTTGATGCTATGTAATTATAGTTATTCAAAACGATCATCCGACGCTACAAATACAGCTTTGTTGAAAGAAACTTACGGTCTTCAGACTTACAGAAAACTAGACACCGTTGTCAGCTACTTGCAGACTGCTTCAGTAATAGAAAACGGTCAAAAGTGAAAGTTGAATTGTTAAATTGGTCAAATGAGAGAGAAATGATATTATAATTAATACCTTATTAAAACACCTCATTACTTAAAAGACACTAATTTATTCACACCGCATAAACCAATTAAAAGCACATCTACCAAATTAAAACAACAAATTAAAACACCTCTTACTAAAAAATATAATAAAATATTCATAACGCATAATTTAAAGAAGTTACAAATAATCCAAAATATAAAATAATTAAACACACTAATTAATGATATTTTTAAAACACCCTAAAACGAAAAGTATATGTTATTATACATAATATACAAATTAATAAATACATAAAATTTTATACAAAGTTTCAATGTTTGAATATATAGGCTATGACTATTTTTTGTTACAATTTATACCGTGTTTTGTGACTTTTTTTTCTCTTAAAAATCAATATAATTCACTGTAATGTTAACATGGAGCCTTTGATTGATAAATAAAAGTCAAAACTAAATATAATTTGGTCAACATTTTGTTACTAATTTGATTTTTATTCAGCTATGGGAAGAAAAACCCATAAAAAACGAGTTAAAATTGCCAAAAACAAAGTTAAAGAAAGAGGAGGGTGATTTAGTAAACTTTAAAGGTTGAAGTAAATTATGTTATACTGATTAACTAATAAATATTACATTTAAGCACATAACTTTATAAAAGAATTTAATTTTAAATTTTGTTTTATGGATTTAGTGTAAAATTCTTTCATTTATGGATTTAAGTGTAAATATATTTAGTTTTAATATATTATATAATATATAATTTAATCGGCTAAAACAAACACAGATCACCACACCATTTTCCCGCCTATATTTACTCAGCTATTTTAGCCCACCACTTTGGGCCCCCTTTGGTTTTATCAATCGACTTTAAGAAATACACGTATACCACGTATTATTAGCCATATTTTAATAGTGATATATTATATATACATACATTAGATCCACCATGATTTCTTTAGAACTTAGACTTTAGTTATAACATACACTCGACGCTCAACAGAACGCATGACCGATGCCCAACTCGCTCTAATAAATTAAGAAAGGAATGAATTGATTTATCAGACAATTAAAAGTGTACATGAAGTATGGAGCATCTATCATTTATTTCATAATAATTTACGGCATATATTCTAATAAATATTCTAATCAATTAAAGAATGAATTGATTCTACAAAATTATCCTTTTACGGATATATTCTAATAAATTATTCATTTAAGTGCTGGAAATACATATCACGTGTTTTGGTTAGTGCGCCATTAAAAGTGTAAAACTGTAAAACGACGTTGTAATAATATCCCTTCATTTAGATGTTATTTATAGAGGTGATATTGTATATCATCGATGAGGTATGGTTCCTCCTGATACTTGGAGGAGATAATCACAATAAGTCCTTAATATTCCTAAGATAATGATGCATGAGCGCGGCTCTACCAGAGCAAGTGATAGTGACGAGCAAGGTTCGCCAGAGCAAGAATCGCTCGAGCGAGGCTCGCAGTATATTGATGAAGAAGGCTCACTCGTGAAGTATATCGACGAAGCAAGGCTTGCTCGTGAAGTATATTGATGAAGAAAGGTCGCTCGTGAAGCATAATGATGAAGCAAAGGCTCGCCAGAAGTATATTCGCGGAAGCAATGTCCGTCAGAGACATAATGACGGAGCAACACTGATCGGAGCTAGTACACTAGCAATGACATACAAGTACAATGATGTATGAATAAGCACAGAGGCTCGTCCACAATTAGTACTTGTGGCATAACGACAACTTGTACTAGCTACCGATTATTCAGGTCTTCATGGGTATATTGTGTTACTAAAAAATACAAAATACCAACTATTTTCAACCAAAATTGATATACCCAAACCTAACTAAATGATTAAACATTTATTACATCTAAATATGATACTTACATCAACACGATGCAACGATGAATCCATTGGAAATAAACAAAAATCCGATCTATCAATCGGTGACAATATATGTTGTTTTGTGTTTGTGTTTGTGTTTGTGTTTGTGTTTAAGTTTGAGAATGATAATAAGATTTGGATTGATAATCATGTATTGATTAATTCTTGTGTATGATCCGATGGTTATTGCCGATCGGGTTTCGTGCACATTGAAAAGAAAGAGTGCGGTGAAAAGTAGTTTTGTACTTTTTTTTTTTTTTACTTTTGCACGTGGATAAATGCAAGTCGAGTAAAAGTAGGTTGAGTAGGCCGGTTGCGCAAATATGGTGGTTATTGGGTAGATTAAAAGTGAAAGTTGTACTTTCCTTATGACACGTGTCATGTTTCTGGTGGAGCTGCTGGGTCGAGTGGTCACAAGATGACCATTTTGGAGATTGAAGAAAATTTTGACCACAAAGGGGACTACCAAAAAGATTTTGGCACTTTTTGGTACTTTTCTCTTGTTGAAATTGGTCAAATGAGCATAATGTAATTAATACTCTTATTAAAACACCATATTACTTAAAAATACAATAATGTATTCACATTATACAACCAATTAAAAGCACATCAACCAAATTAAAAACAACTAATTAAAACACCCTTTACTAAAAAGTACAATAAAAATTTTATAACGTATAATTTAAAAAAGCTACAACATAATCCAAAATATAAACTAATTAAACATACTAATTAATGATATTTTTAAAACACCCAAAAATAAAAAGTACATGTTATTATATACATTATACAAATTAATAAAACACACAAAACTTAATAAAAGCTAACAAGTTGATGTTACATATAGTTTTGAAAACCGGACCGGACCAACATGTTCAACCGGAACCAAGAGTCGCCACCGGTTCGCTAACCAATTAAAGCCATCCAAACGAACCGTAGAGGAGCCGTTGAAACCAATACAACCGGTGAATCAAGTCTCATCGAGATCTATTTATGCGGTTAATCGTCACAGGTCCCGCCGCCAAAGCGCGAGTACCTCGCTATATAATATATAGACTAAAATACACCGTTGGTCCCTAAACTTGTAGTGGAGGATCGCGATGGGACGAAACTGGCATAATCATCGCCACGGTCCAACAAGGCGATTAAATGCCGATTGGTCCTTGACCAATCTCGCCGTTGTCAACGTTATTTTGCCGAGGGCAAACCGCCTTTCATCATGTAGCGCATTAAATAAAACCGTTTCTACGTTGAATGTAGCTAGTATATGTGTAACAAGGTTTGATCTACATTTATGACCCATCCCTAAACTATCCTTCAAACCCGTCCTCTTCAAAAAGATAATTGTTTCGTGATGGTACGTTGTCGGTGTGGTAAGCAAGCTATTATTCGTATTTGGACCTCTCGCCAACCTGTATGCCGATTCTTTGGTTGTCCTGCTCAAGTAAGTGCGCCTTAATATTTCTTGTGTAAGTTTGTAACAATGGTGGTTGTTTAATGACTTGTCATAACCAACAATAGGGTCTTCTTTGTCGGTGGATAAGATGGTATGATCCCAAATCGTGCTCGCTCAAGAATGATCATACCAGACTTTGAGGGGAGAAATGAGCTTGAGGCAAGATTAGTAGTCGCCAAGGTGATGTGTGGAAGTGGAAGATTTACATGGTGCTAAGTCGATGTTGTTCTTCATTGTTTATGCATCGATAACGTTTTAACCTTTTATGTAATGAGGCTAGTTGGTTAATGTTGTGTATCTTGAATTGTAGTAACCTTGTTATGAAGTATTCAGTTTTGTTTGTTTCTGATTTTCTATGCCTCATGGCTATGCAGATGGTTTGCAATGTGTTTAGGGGTTGACTTTTAAATGTCAACATTCTTATGATGTTCTATTTTAGCTTTGGTTACTTTTGACGCAAACAATTCACACATCAAGCTTAGTCAATTTCAAAAAATACACAATAATGACATGGTTCCATAGTTAATGCAAATGGATATAATTCCAGCTGCATAAAATTGCATACTTTTCAAAGCATGAGCGCTACAGTTACACACCCACACACAAATATGTTTTTAGATTACATAACTTGTCCATAGAAAATAAATAGTAAACTAGATGAAACATTGTCTAGATAATTAGCATAACTGATTTGACCTATGGTGAGGCCATCATTCTTTCCAAAGGTACCGCTTCCTAGTCATTCTTCGTAGCAGTCGGGTTGAAGGTAAACCGCTTGAACATCACTGACCGAATCTCGATCGGGATTGCTCATGCATGATGGGATCGGCAACGGTTCAAATTTTGAAGTTGCCGGGATTGTGATGTGGATGCATCATGTATGATGGGATCTTCGCCTCGGCTCTTGATTTGTAGATTGAACACCACTTCCTTGAACTCGCACTAACTTGGCTTTCTAGAACAACACCCGTACCTTCATTTTGTTTATCCGCTACTACCTTTTTACATTTAGGATGTCTTCTTTTCCGCAGCCTTTAGTAGGCACCTTTTGACATTTACCTTATTGGCATTTCCACTATGTTGAGCTCCACCATACCCTAGGCATGTTACCCGGCCAGGTCCAAAGAATGCCACAAATACTACACCGACACTCTTCCAAGCCCTTGACACTTACCATCCTTCACAATCTCTTCGTTCAGTGTGCTATCCTAACTCTTTTCTACCTTTATGGCAAAGGGTTTGTTTCGATTTTGGTGGAACAATTGTTGTTGGTATAGTTGATTTTTCCCAATGTACACCGCTAGTTATAGGTGGACATGGTGTTTGTAGGTAGCCTCCCAAGTGAGAAGATAGTAACAAGGATGAGCCCATGTTTCTACAAGCCCACTTGTTGGCCATTTAAAGCCATATTCCAATTGGTAGCAACAAGATGTTTACATGGTAAACTCGTTATCTCCCATCTTCTCGCAAGTACAAGACTTGTGTACAACATTAACTACACATTGGTCACCCCATGGTCCACTAACTCAAACTTAGATCCCCATTCCATAACACATTATACTTAATGACCTCTTTCTTAATAGCTCTAGCATGTGTTGTGCAGTTGGTGTTAATGGCCCATCACTCTTCGAATCACCATAAGAACATGCATTATCCTCTTCATACAATATTCCCCGATGTATTCTAAGGTGTAATAATAGGTTTGCTTAACCTCTTTAATTTTTTCATGAAACACTTGACACATGTTATTAAGTAACACATCGAAGTAGCTCTCCTAAAGATGACAAGTAATAAACATGTATTAATTGTAATGCTTATACCGCATTTACGATGACAAAGTAAGTGAAACAAATAGATCACTTACATGAAAAATGCGACCTTGACCAATGGATCGGTGGTATCTTAATTAACCAATCATGGGTGGGTTGATTAAGTTTCTTGAGATCACCATAGCTTTAAACTGACCTGTGAGCTGAGGTCAGGTTGCACATTTCCACAGATGGTCTTTATAGGCCCTACCTTTCCATTGCAATTTCATTTTCTCATGTATGCTTTTAATACGTAACTGTTCTCGACTTTCAAAAAACGCTACTGACTCTACTTATATCCCCGCACAAAATCAAATATCTTTACCGTCTGTTTCAAAACAAGGAGACTTAAATTCATGAATGAGTAAGAGAGTACCTTATTCATGTCAAGAATAAAAGTGATGCTTGAAATTGGCCCAAGTGCTAAATCATCGGATAAACAATGAAGAAACCAAGTCCATGATCCTATGTTATCCGAATCAACAAAAGCATAAGCGAAAGGGTATATACCATTGTTGCTATCAATTCCCATGTTGTCATCGGTTGACCATTGAAAGGACCACGAATTGGAAAAGCAACAAATTTCAACAACGATCTCCCACAATCTTTAAATCCTTGCTTCAGGCACCTAAACAAACATACACTCTTGAATTCTCTCGTTGGAAGAGACTCATCCGGAGGTCGCTCCACATTCATCTCCACCGTCAGACAGGGTTTGTCTTCCGCAACTCTTGAACATAATCTCTCAACATGGTAAATTGAAGCTTGAATTGACCCCGATGGCTTTTATAGCTAGGTTTTTGGCCCTTAATACCTTCTGCGCAGGACACTTGAAGGTCGATTGGTTGGTAAGTTGATTATGCACCGACCGACAGAAGCTCGATTTGTTTCAACTTGTGCGTGAATTTTCGTGAGATATAGCGAAGGTCAAAAGCTCGACTTCCCTTGATTGCAAACAAGTGTGTTGCTCATTATATGTTCCGACCGACCGTGACACTGCCTCACCATTCCCGCCGACAAACAATAGCCATGGGCGTAGTATTTCAAGGGTCCTTTTGGCGTAAAGCAATGCTCTTATACCCTTCGCTTAATGGACTTCTAGATGGGCCAATATTCACCCAGACCTTCACTTGGGCCTCGAAATCGAACACAACCCCACACCGACCCTTATTCTTGTTTTGTCATTCTTCAAAAACAACTCCTCCTAGTTTCTATTGAATGCTCTCTTACTAGCTTTTTACTTCCCGCAGAGCAAACTCGACCAAGATAGAAAAAGTGGTATAAACGCCATTAGCAAAGTGTGCGTGTTGGAAACTAACATGGTCACCGCAAAATACTTCATCAACCATCACAGTAAATCATTTACCAACCGCTCGTCATCACTTATATAACATGTTGTTCCTTCTTCACCGAATCAAGAGTCCGACCTACTTGTAGCATACCAAGTCGTGCATCATTCTCTTGACAAGTGTTATCTTGATTTGGTTCAACCGCATTGCCAAATTCACTAGTGTCACTCGCTTGTAACAGACTAAGATCAACAACAGATCCTCTTCCATGTTATCCTCGAGTCGGTTGAAACAGACTTACATCCACATCAGCTCCTCAAAGCTGTTATTCACATCAAGTAGTGGTCTGCCTGCTTTGTGTAAATGCTTGTCCTGTGTCAATTGAAACAGATTAACCTCAAAATTTTCGTGCTCCTCAAAGGTGTTATTGACATCAACTAGTGCCGCTCCACCGTTGTCAAAGTCTTTCCCCGAATCACTCTAAACAGATTAACCTCAACATTATCGTGCCCTTTAGAGCATTGTCCTCATCAACAAATACTAAAGCACGCCACCGCTTTGAACAGTTGGCTAGCAAATGAGCAGCCTAAGGTGGAAAAGAGTGGCTCAATGTTTGGCAAATTGCTAGCTTCACCAATATCATTGACGCCCACAGCAATTGTGTAAGTTGGATAAACCGATCTAGGGTGTTCATTATCTATATCATCTAACACCAACCGCTCACAACATGATTGAATAGCCGCAGAGCAACTTTTCTCCTATCTTCATCCATCTCCCAAAACACAGCCTTAATTGATTGTGGGGACATTTCACAAAATTCTAATCTAGTCTTCCTATTTCAACATACACGCCTATCACCATGTCAGATGACAACATCTTTCAACAAGTCTAGATTAGCGGTGTTCACGGAAAGAAAACAAACCGCTGCCTAATGTACAACTGTGCTTAAGAAAGTAGAAATAATTGGTTTGTCTGCACTCATAACCGATTTGGGTCATGAGAGCATCCATTTCATCATGAGATACCTCTTTTATTTCAACAAGATCAACAAGGCATTTCTTGCCTCCTTGATATATCCTACCGGAAAGTATTTGAATGTACCTTCATAATGGAACATCATGCTAAACGATCCAGTTCACCAACAGATAAAAAAATGTACAAAAACTTTGTTAAGCTAAAGTTACCTAAAAGGGGAATAACTTAATCACTGTACTAACATATGATTGTAATAGGCTCTAACCAAAAAGACTTACAATATCTCTCGATCGCAGATCTTTCCTCCGCTTCACGATCATCATATAAAGGATATTCCTTACTCGCCACGTAGTAAATCCAAGGTGGTTGTTTGTTATTTTCTTACTCAGATTATTTGATTTTATGATAGACATTGCCTTAGGGTTTTTCGGTAGGCTTCAAAACAAGTTTGGGGATGAGCAATGAGTACCGGTTTTGTTATATTGTACAATATGGCGGAAATTGGACAAGACAGTTATACAAGTTGTATACCACATAATGACTATTCTACCCAGCAAAGCATCATGATTACGGGTTTATTTTGGGTATAACGGAACGTTGACAACGCCGTTATTGGTCAAGGACCAATCGGCATTTAATCGCCACTGCTTGGACCCGTGGCGATGATTATGCCCGGTTTCATCCCCATCGCGATCCTCCGATACAAGTTTAGGGACCAACGGTGTATTTTAGTCTATTATATATAAAGGAAAAACCAAAAAGTAAAAAGTTGAAATGTTGAAGACATATATTTCAAAATTAAACTATTAATACACATCGAAAACCGGGTTGACCCGGGACGCTTCAAACCCGGCGGGTTGACCTGATTTAATTTGACTTGCTTTTGACCCAATCTGTCGGGTTGAATCGGTTTAAATCGAATTTTTTTTTTTAGCGGAGCGGTTCAACCGGTTGAACCACCCGGGTCGAACCAGGTTTCAAATTTGACAAAATTATATGAGAAATGATGAAGTAGTTGTGGACCCGTGACAAATTCGGAAAAATGATAGATAAAGTAATTGTAGTTTTATGTTGTTTATTTTGTTTTGACACTACGTTGTCCTTTGTATAATGTTATTTTGAAAAATGTTGGTCTTGCACCATTTAAAAGTTAATATATATTGCATAGCCTTTTGTCCGGTAAATCAAAAATGTTATGTAAGTTTATTAGAATTACAAAAATTAAATAGTATTGTTATCTTTAGTGATAACTTTTTGTACCCCAAACAAATAGCTTTAAACAATGTTTAAATATCTATGCAAATTGATAGTACAAGATAATCTTATTATGGTGATATTAAATTTGTAAGGTTATAAGTTTAAAAACCACACACCAAATAATAAATGTTACACATGTAAAAAAAATTGTTATCACTGCCTCAATTACTGAAAAAACAAGAAAAGGTGGTCACACACGTTGGCTATACCTCTAAACAACAATATAATATTGCCAACTACATAATACTGTTGCTTTTTGTAATGATTGAATTTGTTATTACTAAAATCTTAATAACTTAAAAGTTAAAACAATCCTATTAGAAATAAATAATCCCACACTTAGATCGACTCCACATATTTTTTTTGAAAAATGTATATTTCTGATGCTATGCAGAATTATAGTTATTCGAAAATGATCATCTGACGCTACAAATACAGTTTGTTGAAAGAAACTTATGGGTCTTCAGAATTTTGCAGAAAACTAGACACCGTTGCTGCTAGGCGCTGGTACTCGTCTAGTAATAGAAAAACGGTCAAAAGTGAAAAGTTGAATTGTTGAAATTGGTCAAATGAGAGAGAAATGCATATTATAATTAATACTCTTATTAAAACACCTCATTACTTAAAAGTACACTAATTTATTCACACTGTACAACCAATTAAAAGCACATCTACCAAATTAAAAACAACAAATTAAAACACCTCTTACTAAAAAATATAATAAAATATTCATAACGTACAATTTAAAGAAGCTACAAATAATCCAAAATATAAAATAATTAAACACACTAATTAATGATATTTTTAAAACACCCTAAAATGAAAAGTACATGTTATTATACACAATATACAAATTAATAAAATACATAAAATTTTATACAAGCTAACAAGTTGATGTTACATATAGTTTTGTGACTATTTTTTGTTACAATTTATACCGTGTTTTGTGACTTTTTTTTTTCTCTTAAAAATCAATATAATTCACTGTAATGTTAACATGGAGCCTTTTGATTGATAAATAAAAGTCAAAACTAAATATAATTTGGTCAACATTTTGTTACTAATTTGATTTTTTATTCAGCTATGGGAAGAAAAAAAAACCCATAAAAAAACGAGTTAAAAATTGCCAAAAAACAAAGTTAAAGAAAGAGGAGGGTGATTTAGTAAACTTTAAAGGTTGAAGTAAATTATGTTATACTCTGATTAACTAATAAATATTACATTTAAGCACATAACTTTATAAAAGAATTTAATTTTAAATTTTGTTTTATGGATTTAGGTGTAAAATTCTTTCATTTATGGATTTAAGTGTAAAATATATTTAGTTTTAATATATTATATAATATATAATTTAACGGCTAAAACAGTGCCGTATCACCACACCATTTTCCCGCCATATTTACCAGGCTATTTTAGCCCACCACTTTGGGCCCCCCTTTGGTTTTATTGGCTGACTTTAGTAGCTACACGTATACCATGTACATTAGCCATATTTTAATAGGATATATTATATATACATACATTAGATCCAGCCATAGATTTCTTTAGAACTTAGACTTTAGTTATAACATACAATCTTCGACGCCCCGCCGCAACGCGGCGGACCGATGCCCAACTCGTTCTAATAAATTAAGAAAGGAATGAATTGATTTATCAGACAATTAAAAGTGTACATGAAGTATGGAGCATCTATCATTTATTTCCATAATAATTTACGGCATATATTCTAATAAATATTCTAATCAATTAAAGAATGAATTGATTCTACAAAATTATCCTTTTTACGGGATATATTCTAATAAATTATTCATTTAAGTGCTGGAAATACATATCACGTGTTTTGGTTAGTGCGCCATTAAAAGTGTAAAACTGTAAAACGACGTTGTAATAATATCCCTTCATTTAGATGTTATTTATAGAGGTGATATTGTATATCACTGATGAGGTATGGTCTCCTCCGGATACTTTGGAGGAGATAATCACAATAAGTCCTTAATATTCCTAAGATAATGATGCATGAGCAGTGCCTACTCAGGAGGCATAGTGACGGAGCAAGTTCGCCAGAGCAAGAGTCTCGCTCGGAGCAAAGGCTCGCCAGAAGTATATTGATGAAGCAAAGGCCTACTCAGAAGTATATTGACGGAAGCAAAGGCTTGCTCAGAAGTATATTGATGAAGATAGGTCGCTTGTGAAGCATAATGATGAAGCAAAGGCTCGTCAGAAGTATATTGGTGAAGCAATGTCTCGCTCAGAGACATAATGACGGAGCAATACTCGTGATCGGAGCTAGTACACTAGCAATGACATACAAGTACAATGATGTATGAATAAGCACAGAGGCTCGGTCCACAATTAGTACTTGTGGCATAACGACAACTTGGACCCCGAGGACCACGCTCGGTGCTCATCAAGAACTTACATGTCGCACATAAGTGACAAACCGGTCCCCACAAGATTGTGTCGTGGGAGCACACCTGTAGTATAAATAGAGCCATCCACCCTAGTGGAAAAGGGTTCATGACTTCGCTAGACACTTTACTCCTCACTCACCTCTCTTACTATCTCTCTAGTTTCTCTCACTAGAACTTATGCCAAGCATATACTTACTCTCACACCGGAGCTTGGTCTCGGATTAAAAACCCAAGAGCTAACGGTGTTCTTTCTTATTTCACCCTAGAGACGAAGGAGTAATCGCAAGCCTTCGCAGAGCAGCCACAGACCTCCTAAGGATCGTGGTCAAGAGCACTTACTGAAATTTGCTCGAACATTGGCGCCATCCGTGGGAGCCTTATACCAATCTACTAAGTTCTAAGCAATGGACGGTTGTATTAGGGACTCTCATCCCAAGAAGGGAAAACTTGAACACCGTGATACAAGGACCTGGAGGACCTCTCCGGAAGATCCTCCGTCCCACCGGCCAGTTCACGAAGGACCTTCTCCGACATTCGTGAAGCAAAAACATTTAGGTGTTAAGGACGTGATCAAGGAACTTGGCAATAGGGGTAAAGAGAAAACAATTCCTCGTAGACTCGTATGGAGGATCGAGGTGCCGGACCAAGGAGTGTCGAAAGTCCATAGTGGAGATAAGAGGATACCTCGATGGATCAAGGCCATGCGAGCGCCATTCATCCAAGACCCACTTGTTAATCTCACATATCGCTTTAGATACGTGTAAGTGCTTGAACCCTTTGTTTTTACGCATTCTTAGACTACCATGCGGTTAAAAGCACATAAGTCGTTACGCTGGTAGCGTAACTATTAATATTTCCTTAGCCTCTTGCAAACAATGCATATGATAAAATTCATAGTATATATTTGGGCCTCATACCTAAAACACACTTCGTGCATGAAGGGCACCGTGTTAGGCTTTCTAGAGCATGTATAGTTTACACCTATTGGCAAGGTGATGTCATCGGTAGATTAGAGTGTCTCCCGAGGAGCATCTCCTCCTACTAGTCACTAGGCTTGACTTAAACTATAAGCTTGTACCATGACATTGCACCGTGAGATACGCCTAAATATAAATGTTCTTGTGAAAATGATTCACACATGGGCGGTCGAATACCTACCCTTAGGAGTATGATTCAGAAAGAGCTAGTATGCAAAGGAATAAGAGTATGCACTTAACACTGCTATGTAATAGCCTCCGAGCTAGTGCCTCTTCAAACATCCTCCGTCATTGATAGTCGAATGTCTTATATCACCTCCGGGAGAGCTCATAACCGCCTATAGAGCATTAGCACCGAATGTTAGAACCTTAACTTTAACCTAACGCCCATCGCATGTATCGAATCTGAAGAGTTATATTTCCTTACTCCCCAAAACTTCGACATCGAGCTCAGTAACTTTCCCCTAGGTGTAGTTTTGAGTCACGAATAATAGCTTAAAATCTCTTGAGCATGCTCGGTTGTGCGCTCATCAGGAGTAATATGAGCAGACTCATCCTTTGGGCGTAATGAATGAGAACTACGTGCTTCCTCGTTGGAGTAGTCCTACTATAGCCAGAGGCATCGGAACCTCCTAGAAGAGGAGATAGAGGCTATTCGCTTCTTTTCTAGGTTGGAATCTCCAACTATGCCCCGGCTAAAGACTATTGCCTTTATGTCATAAATAATGGGAGGAAGCAGAGTAGCTAAAACAACCTTTGTCTAGGTTATATGATTGGACTTGTTATCAAGAAACAATCAAATAACATCGGATGGCTCGCTACCTCCGAATGTAAAAGGGTAACTCCTACTAATGTGTTCCCATGGCGAACCTGCACCATCGGTGGTTAGCCGAGCAACCTTGCTAATTGACTCAGCACAGTAAGGCCGGAACACCCACCCTTCCTTTCGCGCGTATAGGCTACCGGATGACTAGCTACATTGGTAGCGGAATGTATACACACTATAACTACATTCCCGAGTTGGCAAGTTAAGCAACTCAAAGGACTTAGGTCAAGGATACATCACAAACAAAGCAGCCCGTGGAGGACTTACACCTCTAGGCCTCGTAATAATAAAAACGTATGGTTTAGTACTATACGGAAGGACGCTTCCGTGGAGGGACACCTCCTAAACATCTTAAGGATGAACCACCTTGACTCAGTTTATGCACTTGTGATGATCCACATCAACGATTGACATCCGGAGCGATGGTGCAATCTTTGATTGGGCTTAAGTTCCAACTAGCCCATAACCTCCTCTAAAGTGGTGGAACAACCCCTCCAGAGTCATGGTAAAATAATCAATGGAACAGCTTAGTAAACAACTCATAACCTCATCCGAGTATAAGAACAATGTATCCTCTAGAGTGAGGTGTGATCTTTGGTTGAGCAACACGCCAAGTTGACTCATAGTCTCCTCCTAGAGTGAGGGTGTGAGGAACAATGTCTCCGAGTAGAGGCGGAGTGATGGTACAACCTTTGGTTGAGCAACCTCTACTTAGCTCTAATAATTACTCCAATAAGTGAATACATCGGATGAAGAAGGTAGCACGAGGATATCCAAGTGTCGCATATATTAAAAGCATCGTTATAAGGTGCTACATTGGTACGCTACCGCATATAAGCGCACGTTATGTTAAAATATAAAAGTGTTACATCTAAACATGGGAATGAGTATGTCGGCACACTTAACCCACAACATATAAGGGTGAATGCATTATACCGAACTAGACACTGTCAGAGTCGCTACATCCGCAGATGCCGCACCGCAAATGCTCCATTGACAAACGTGTTGCATTATGTGTTGTGTATTCATCTAAGTGATGAACACATAAACAACACAATTCTAATATTGTTTTGCATCCGCAGCCATCGCATCCGCGAATCGCTACATCGGCATGTGTTGTGTGTTCATCGAACACCGCACGCATATTAGCATCGCAGCATCGCATCCGCAATGCCCATCCGCACGCCCATCGACAAACGTGTGTTGATCGAAATATGTGTTGTGTATTCATCTAAGTGATGGAACACATAAACAACACAATTCTAATATTGTTTTGCATCATCGCAACCATCGTGATCGGCAGCCGCATCATCTGATGAACACATAAACAACACAATTCTAATTGATTCTGCATACATCGCATCTGACAATGCCGTGATCCGCAGCCCACTTGCAGATCACCATCGCACCTGCACCGCCGCACACGCGAATCGCTCCATTGACAAACGTGTTGCATTATGTGGTGTGTATTCATCTAAGTGATGGAACACATAAACAACACAATTTAATATTGTTTTGCATCGCACCATCGATCCGCACCGCCGTGATCGGCAATGCTTCATCGGCAACCATGCCGCACCCGCAATGCTCCATCTGCAGACGCTCCATCGACAAACGGTGTTGATCGAAATATGCTGTGTATTCATCTAAGTGTGGAACACATCGACAAGATCAACAACACAATTCTAATATTAATGTTGTGTAGCTATAATTGTTAAAATCTATGAGTGGCTAATGATGTTACTCGAAACCTCGCCGAGAAGGTGTCCCGTGCTATTCGTGATGTAGTAAACATCGAACATATGAAACACCAAGGCATCCAAAACATGTAAATACCAAGATAACATGACAAATATTTGCATAAAGATCCACCGCCAGTGGGATACCACTATCACAAAATCATAAAGTTTTACATCTCTCGAATGAAACTAAAAATGAAAGAAGCTAAACTAAACTAGTTACTTATTTCATAGCACTACTTATTACAACTCGAACATCAAACTCCCAATCGGAGAGTTGTTTCCTCTTTGTGTTCGCCTGTAAGGACTCAAGAGTTCCTTATTCAAAAGCTTGATGCTTACAACATGAGCTTTATCCGACTCTACCCTTATATATTTGGGAGGATTGTTGTTTAAACCTTCATCATAAGGATATGGCGGTGTATTAGGGACCGTGAGCAGGGAAAGAAGTTCCTTGTGAATTGTGTCTCCACTGTATCCCGACTTCGCAAGAGAATAAAACACAACGCTTTCATTATCATCTTTGTCGGGAGCTTGTCTTTATCTCGACCCAACAACATCAAAATTCTCACCTACAACAATATCGTGATGATGCATGTCTTCATTAGTGCCATGTCGATGAAAATTCTTCCAACACCATGAAGTCGGGCATCGATATTGGTACCATGATCTTGAGTGGTTGCTCGATAATCTACGGTGAGTGTTTCTTCCGCATTATGGTTGTCATCTTCAACATTTGTTAACTCAACCTACCGGAGTTCTTCTTGTCCACCCTCCCCTTTTTTGGTTGCATTGGTAGATACCTCCGGCTGAGTAGAGGCTTTTCGCTAGCCGTGTTCTTAGCCTTTGCAACCACCCTGTGGTCAGCCGGGTGACAATGATCTCCTCTTGGTAGGCTCAAGAATAGTTGTTCCTCCGAGCAGTGGTGTGGTTCGATCAACAATGGTAAAATATGTGTGTCTTGATCATGTGGTTTATCCCTTACCTCGATACCATCCCAAGAGGGCATAAGCATGAACTCATAAATACTCAAAGCTGCAAATTCTAGTGAACAAAACTTCGATCGAAACCCTCGCGTTTTTTGTGCTAGCCAAATAAAACTCCGATTGAAAAACTCCGAGTGAGACTCTCCTCCGAACGAGACCCTTCTCCAAAAGAGACTCTCCTCCGATCGAGACCCTTGGATTATAAAGGTACCTATGATTGAAACCCTTGGATTGTGATTTTAAGCTTCAAACAAAGCCCCGAAAAAAATTTTAAGCTAAAACCTCTGAATAAGTTTTTTGGAATTAAAACCTATGGTCAAAATACTAATGTTGCAAACATCGGGTTTGAAGCCATCGATCGAAACCCGGCGATCGAAACTTATCAATCAAAACCTCCAAGTAAAACACCTCCGATCGAAATCTTAAAACACCTCCGATCGAGACCTTGAAGTCCTCCGATCGAGACTTTGGCCTCAACAAATCTCACTGCACCAAGACCTTAGTCACCTCCGAGCGAGAACTCCTCTCTGGAGACCCCGATCAAACACTTGGTCAATATTATGTAGCACCCTCCATATGAAGTCCGTGCAAAGGAGCACCTCCAATCGAGTCTAAGTATAACCTTCGATTAAGATAACAGACTTCGAGGGAGATATTGGTTACCTCCGATGGATACCTCACCATGAAGCCTTCAAAGTGAAACACCTCCGATGGAGATCTCGAATAAACACCTCGATGGAGACCTCGATTGAGTACCTCCGATGGAGACTCTCTCGTATTGAAACTCACTACCGAAACCTACGAGTAAAACACCTTTGATCGAGACACGTTGTGGTCTCCTCCGAACGAAACCTTGGGGCGGAGCAGGTTGTGTAAATATAATAAATAAATAATTAAAAAGTGAAGTTTGAAGTGTTAAGTTCGATGGAGATCCCTCGTGAAAAACCTCCGATTGAGACCTCTTTGAGTTAGAAACGGAAAACTTTGATAAAAGCTTAAAGGTTAAAAGATCCGATAGAGATACTTCTCTTGATTGAATTTCTTACTCATGAAACACGCAACAAACTCCGAAGAAAACTCCGATCGAGTAGCTATACCGATCGAGAGCCTTATTCGTGAATTACCCAAGTCCTTCAAGTGAAACCCCTTTAGGTTAAGGGTACTCTGATCAAAACCCTTGGTATGGACTCTAATGGAGACCATGTCTTAGTAAAAGCTCAGAATGAAACACTTAAGTTTGTAATGCTGAGAACGAAACACTTAAGTTTGTAATGCTAATAAATGCAGCGAATGAAACTATAAGTTTGCGATGCTAGTTGAATGAAAGCTACGAACGAAACCATAAGTTTGTGATGCTAATAAAAGCTCCAAATAAAAACTCGGGTTTGTGAATAATACTCCGAACGAGTCACTTGGGATTGTGATAAAACCTTCGAAGCAAACCACCTTTGGTTTGTGAATTAAACTCCGAACAAAACCATTGGGTTTTTGCTCGTGACTAAAGCTCCGAACAAAATCCTTTGGCTGTGATTGAAACTCCGATTTAAACCTAGAATTGTGGTACAAGTAATTGCTCCGATTGAAACACCAATCGTGATGCCCAAGCCCACAAACTGCGATTGAAACACTAATCGTGATACCCAAACCCAAAAAATCCGAATGAAACCCAAGAGTTTGTGACGCTTTGGGCAACATGAGAAAACTATTCTCCGAGGAACGGCTCCGATTGAAACCCTATTCGTGTGCCTAAGCTCGAATACAAACTTTGATTGAAACACTAATCGTGATGCCCAGGCCCACAAACTTCGATTGAAACCCTACAATTGTGATGTTCACCGAATAAAGAGATTTAAATGAAACTCCGATCGAAGCCTTCAAGTTTCGATGAAACTCCGAATGAAACCCCTGAGTTGTTATTCTAACCAAAAAAAGCTCCGAATGAAACACAACGACGGAGTAGGCATGGAACTCTAACATAGACATTTGAGCGGGATACTCAACTAGTGAGACAAATTTTCAAAAGTCTAGTAGCAACTCTTTGGCAATACGTTACTACTAGACTGGGGGGCATGATGAGGTACACGGTCCAAAATTATTGGTATGTTCGAAAAATCTCTTAGCCTTCGAACGAACACTTGGACGAGCGAGTAACCTTTTATAATTAGCCAAATTTGGCATAATGGCACAATAACGGCACGATTCGAGTGACTGACAACATAAGGAACATCACCTTGGGAAGTGGATTCGGCTACAGTCTCGACTATGGAGATATGGCGTTCAATTCACCACTAAAAAACGTGGTGTGAATTACCAAATGGGAATCGCCAACCGAATCGATACTCTTCCCGTCGCAACCTGAACACTTGTACAGTCAAGAGGGGAAAGTCTCTTGTCAACCTCATCACCTTCTTCATTTGATGGTTCACTAGACCCTACTTTGGAACTTCTCTTGGTTAATCTCCCTTCTTTTGGTTTCATTGGAAGGCTCTCGCAGCTTAGCAGAGGTTTTTCGCTTAGCCGCTGCCTTAGCCTTTGCAACCACTTTGTGACTGTGTCAAGTGGCGATAATCTCCCTAGAGTATGTGAATGAATAGACGAACCTTTGGGGATAAGGGAAGTAGTATGGTATTGACTCACTCCGATCGGACTTGAATATTAAGGGTATTCTTCAAAATCCTTCATCCCCGATTGAGACATTCAACAGATAGACAAAATTCTCGAGAGTACCAACTCTTTGGCAATTTTGGCCTCGAACTAGACAAACTTTTTTTTGAGTCTAGCACCAACTCTTTGACAATACATTGATACTAGACTGGGGACATGATGAGGTATGGTCTCTCCTGATACTTTGGAGGAGATAATCACAATAAGTCCTTAATATTCCTAAGATAATGATGTATGAGCAAAGGCTCACTCGGGAGGCATAGTGGCGGAGGCGATGTTCGCCGAGCAAAGGCTCTTTCAGAAGTATATTGATGAAGCAAAGGTCACTCGTGAAGTATATTGATGGCAAAGGCTTGCTCGTGAAGTATATTGATGAAGCGATGCACGCTCGGAAGCATAATGATGAAGGCTCGTCAGAAGTATATTGGTGAAGCAATGTCCGTCAGAGACATAATGACGAGCAATACCGTGATCGGAGCTAGTACACTAGCGGTGACATACAAGTACAATGATGTATGAATAAGCACAGAGGCTCGTCCACAATTAGTACTTGTGGCATAACGACAACTTGGACCCCGAGGACCACGCCTGGTGCTCATCAGCAACTTACATGCTGCACATAAGTGACAAACCAGTCCCACAGTACTTGTGTCGTGGAGCACACTCCATGTAGTATAAATAGAGCCATCCACCCTAGTGGAAAAGGGTTCACAGACTTCGCTAGACACTTTACTCCTCACTCACCTCTCTTACTACCTCTCTAGTTTCTCTCACTAGAACTTATGCCAAGCATATACTTACTCTCACACCGGAGCTTGGTCTCGATTAAAACCCAGGCGAGCTAACGGTGTTCTTTCTTATTTCAGCCTAGAGACGAAGGAGTAACTGCAAGGCCTTCGCAGGAGCAGCTACAGGACCTCCTAAGGATCAGGGCTGAAGAGCACTTACGGAAATTTGCTCGAACAATCACTTAATTTCCATTTTCGGATTCTTATCTTTTTTGAGTTTATATCGGTGTATAGTATTTTCTAAAGTTTTGCAATTTGCAGATAAACGATGTAAAACGTTTTAAACAGCTTTACTATTAGAAGCGATAATAGGCAATCTCGAACACCTTTGTTCTCAAACCGAACTATGATAAATTGAAACGACTTCGATGTATGAAAGTAAGGTGTTGTACAATACCTTCATATATATCGAAACATATGTGGTGATACCCTCGTTGGGCTGTTTCATAGCAGACTTCATATTATATATACATCCAATGTGAATTTATTTTGCATTTAACAAGGTTGCGCAAGTGATAGAGTACATCCAGTTTGTTATGTCACTAAATAACCTCATCGAATTTGGTATCAATTTTCTCATAGCTTAAAAAAGAATGTACAAAGTACAATAAAGATGTTTTGTATCTCTTGAGCAACTTTTTCAGTCCCACGTTGATCAAAGAAAACAATATTTTCTTGTTTATATATTGTGGTGCATATGCATTACTCAAGTTGCTATTTGTATTATATCAGTCCTAAGCGTTCTAATTCACTTGTAAATGTTAATTCACAATACAAGAGAATAGAATAATTGTTGGCTTTTTGAGACCTTCGTTGTACCTTAATTATAATGCATAATTACCTAAGTTACAGTTTGTATTATGTTAGTCCTACACAATCTCATACAAATTGGCTTTTTGAGATCTATAATTATGACACATCATGTTGGGTTAAGCACGAGATCGAGGATCCTAATCTTGAAGCGAAAACGGAATACTGTTAAATTTTGGGTTGGTAATCTGTGGCAAACATATCATTCTATCAATTACTAATGACTTTCAAGTTGTGGCTTATTGCGTGATTAATTACTGGGGTTTAACCCGGACAAAGGATAAAAGATTTAAAGTTCCAAGCTCATTTCATTTCAAGCCTTTCTTCGTTTCACGATGAGTCTCTTCTAGCCGTTAGAGGGTCTTAGTGAAACTTAATCTCCTATTTAATAAGTCCTTTATCTAGGGTTACAAACACTTGAGTGTGCAATCGTTGTATCACTCTCTTCTATTCTTTCGATCATTTCACCGATCTTGTCTTGTCTTTACATCTACATGATTATTGTCTCATTGACATTAATCTAACCTTGTAACATTTGGATACTATTGTAAACTTAATCTAAGTCGACTATTGCGACTTAGATCCGAATAAAGATTATATTGTTCATCTTGGTTGCCTATACTTTCGTACATGGTATCGAGCCGGGCTCATTGATTCTCTTCGCAACATATTGGTGGTTTGGGGTTATTGCTACGTGTGTAATCACTGGTTATCTTCTACTTACAATTAGCCTTAGACTAAGTGAATCTAAGGCAATTGTGATATGTTCTTCCGCTTCATATCTCTCTGTAAGTCTAAGTCTTACCTCTTCTTCAAACATACATTACTTAAGTCTTTGTGGGTGCAAACGGGTAGACTAACATCTTGATCTACCACCTTTGAGTGGTACGAATACCTGCTCTGGTTTACCCTAGTCCACAGGCTTGGTGCCTGTTGTTTCTTAAATTCATAGTCTTATTTATCTTTCTATTTTGGTCTTATTATTATCCCTGTCTCAGTATTATTTGTCCGTCTTTATCGCCTATATTATGGTTGTTGGTGATTCTCACTTGGTGGTGGTGGTTCCACCGAGAAAAGCTTATCCTTTGGGGATGCTTTGTACTTACACCCTAATAACACTAATGGGACTCCCATCATTACTATCAAACTCATTGGAAGTGAAAATTATAAAATATGGAATATGGCCATGACTTTTGCCTTAAGGAACCATAATAAATTAGGGTTTATTGATAGTACTTGCATAAGAGATGATTCGAACCCTAATCTTGCTAATCAATGGATACTTGTAACTCTGTTGTGGTTACTTGGATTCTTAACTCTCTCATACGAACTATTCTTTGGTGCTATATATGCTAAACCGCTATGAAATGTGGAATGATCTTAAAGATACCTATGATAAGGTTGATGGTTCACTATTTTTAACTGCATAAAATATAAACTCACTTAGTCAAAATGGGTCCCTCTTTCGATTACTATAACAACCTTAACTCTTTATGGAAACAATTTGATTGTATGATTAGCTTGCCTCCTTGCACTTGTGAGGTCAGAAAACATTTTGAAAAACATAATCGCCTAATCAAGTTAATGCAATTTCTTATGGGTCTTGATGACTCCTATGTTCTATCGAAGCAATATTTTAACTAGAGATCCTTTACCTAATGTCAAAACCGCTTTCTGTTGTCTCCGGAGAAGAGTCTCACGAAATGTATCATCCGGGAATAGTTCTACTAAACCCAATGCTACGACTTTTCTTGCAAAAACTTCGATGGTGGAAAATTTTTGATAACAAAGAGGTTTTAACAACAAAGTTTCGGTCTTAATATCGGTAATGACTCTAATAGCAGAGGACCAAACATGAACCTCAAATGCACAAATTGCAAAAACCGGTCATACTATTGATAGATGTTATGATCTTGTTGGCTATCCCTTTGGATATGTCAAAAGGAATTTTAATGGTAAACCTTTCAAGAAGAATAATGTCAATGAAACCAATCGTGTCACCGATAATAGTGCTAGCAACTCTTGTCTCCTTGTCTAATGAACGACTCTCAAGACTTATGAGTCTTCTCAATGACAACAATGTGTCATCTCGCTAATGCAAACTTGGCGGTAAAATTTCTCGTGAACCTTCTTTAATGGCGATGTCAAGTTTAATATAAACTTCAACAAGTTTTTAACAACAACACTAAAACCTGCTTGGAAACATCACCTTGGTTGGATTGTTGATTACGGTGCAAATCAAAGACATGACTCGTGATGAAAATTTTAATCAATGTTGTTAACATTTCAAATCTTGGTCTAACTGTTGGACATCCCAACGGTACTCAGCCTTAATTACTAAAATTGGTGATTTAAAGGTCAATAATGACCTAACTCTTTTTATGTACTTGTTGTTCCCGAGTACAATGTTAGTTTGTTTGTCTGCTCATAAAATTGCTAAAGATAATAAGATGTTTGTCGGGTTTAATGAATCTAATCATATATACGTGATTTACATCAAAAAGGATTGTGGGATTGGTAAACAACACAATAGTTTATATATGTTTGATATTGATTCTACATGTAAGATTACCTCTAATAACCGCATATCTGCTTGTCATGTTTCAAAAATCTTTGGCATCAAAGACTTGGTCATCCCTCTCGACCAAGTCCTACATACTTAAACCCACTCTTAAATTTGATAGTACATCCAAATCGATCATCTCGTGATACTTGTAATAAAGCTAAACAAACCAGGAACCATTCCTCTAAGTGAACATAAATCAACTAAAATTGGTCAACTTGTCCATCTTGATGTATGGGGACCATATAAAGTCACTAGCAGAGATGGTTACAAATATTTTTAACTGTTGTTGATGACTATTCCGGCAAGTGTGGGTTTATATGCTTAAGGGAAGGATGATGTTTATGTTTCCATTGTTAATTTTACTCATATGCTATCAAATCAATTTGAACACAATGTCAAGATCTTTAGAAGTGATAATGGGACGTAATTTGTCAATAATAAACTTCAACATTTTTCCATGAAAAGGAATTTTACATCAAACCTCTTGTGTCTATACACCACAACAAAATGGTATTGCGTAAAGGAAACATAGGCATCTCCTTAATGTAGCTAGATCCTCATGTTTCGAGAGGAATTACCTCTAAATCTTTGGTCCGAATGTGTTCTAATCTGCTGCCTATGTCATAAACAGTTGCCCTCTTCGCCTGTCTGCAAGTCCCCGCTCTTCCTTGTGTATGGGCATGACCCTTCACTCTCTCTCCTTAGAGTCTTTGGCTGCTTATGCTATGCCACCATTCTCAACATCTCGATAAATTTGGTAGTAGGTCCGAAAAAGTGTCTTTATTGGTTACTCAAATGAGAAGAAAGGCTATAAACTCTTGAGCCTTGAAACAAAAATATCTTTACTCCGTAGATGTCAAATTTTATGAAACTGCTTTTCCTTCAAATGAAAAATTTCGTGTCAAAACCTTTGTTGAAACCTTTGTACCAAAATATTTAAATCACAAAAATTTCTTTGACTCACAAATAAGTCTCAATGATGAAGGAGAGTGACATCCTATGATGATGGCACATGTTGGTAAGTCATCCTACTAGGATTGACGAACCGCTTGCAACATCTATAGATGATAATACACACCGAGGCAACATATCACATGATTCACATCCCCCGATGCGTTTCGATCTCACGATACAACACCGATTTTGTTGAACAAGAAAGAGGCTTGCCACCACTATCGCTAGAAGGTCAACCGAGTTTCCAAATTGCCCAAGAATCTTAATGATTTTATTATAGAAGGAAAAGTCAAATATGGTGTTGAAAAGGTTGTTAATTACTCCAATCTTAACAAAGATAATTACCGCTTGCATCTAGTCTTAATAAAAGTATTGAACCCACCATATGAAGAGGCTATCCATGACAAGAATTGGGTTGATGCTATGAATTCAAATTGAGGCCTTAAATGAAAACCATGCTTGGGATATAACCGATCTACCTCCTAATAGAACTCCTATTGGCTACAAATGGATATTTAAAATCAAATATAAAGCCAATGGTGAAGTTGATAGATACAAGGCTAGACTAGTTGTTAAAGGCTATAACCAAAGGGAAGGAATAGACTATGATGAAACTTTTTCCCTGTTGTAAAAATGTCTCCGTCCGATGTCTTATTGCCTTAGCCGTTAAAACAAATGGTCTCTTTTTCAACTTGATGTTAATAATGCTTTCTTGTATGGAGATCTTGATGAGGATATCTATATGACCATCCCCAAGGGTTCTCAGAATGAGAACAATAAGAATAAAGTCGTAAACTTGTCAAATCTCTATATGGCTTAAAACAAGCTCCTGTGAAATGGAATGAAAAACTTGTCGTTGTTTAAAAGAAAACAACTTTGTTCAATCATTAATGATCACTCTTTGTTCACCAAATCGTAGAATAACAAGTTTATTGCTCGCTTGTTTATGTGGATGATATTGTCCTCACCGAAATTGCACCGATGAGATAAACCGATTCAAAGAGTTCCTAAAACAAAGTTTCATATTAAAGACTTGGGAAATCTAAAATATTTTCTTGGCATTGAGGTTCTAAAAGCGGAATGACATTTGTCTCTCCCAAAGAAAATATTGTCTTGAACTCTCAAAGAATTTGGTCTTCTTGGGTGCAAACTCGTGTCCACCCTATGGAACCCAACTCGTCCTTCCATACATTCCCACCGCCGATGACCCTTGCTTGTCAACATCATCGTTATCAAAAGTTACTTGGGCAACTTATCTATCTCACCCATACAAGACCCGACATCTCATACTCGGTTCAACGTCCGCACAATATATGCATTCTCCTTTGAAGTCTCATCCGGAATGTGCCTCAATGTTCGAGATATCTAAAAGGAGCTCCCAGAAAAGGTCTAAGGTACAATTTCAAAGAACTCGAAAATCATCTTGAAGGATATAGTGATGCCGATTGGGCTAAATGCAAGAAAACCGAAAATCATCACGTGTTATTGTGTTTTCTTTAATAATTGTTTAATTTCGTGGAAAAGTAAAAACAAAATACTCTTTCAAAATCTTCCATGTATGTAATATAGATCTATGTCTCATCACTGCAGGAAATCATTTGGATTCAAAAATCCTAAAAGACCTAAAAGTTGATATCAATCTTCCCGTCGATCTTTTTGTGATAACAAATCGCTTTACAACTTGTCATCAACCCTGCTTTTCCATGAAAGATCAAAACACTTTGAAATTGATGTTCACTTCATCGTGGAAAAAATTGCTAGAGGTGTTATAAATGCAAAAAGATTGGTTCTTCAAACCAAACTGCAGACATACTCACAAAGAACCTCCTTGTCTATCAAAGATAAATTTTGTGTGAAAATTGATATCGTTTGATATGTTTGCCCATCAAATTAAGGGGAATGTTAAATTTTGGGTTGGTAACTGTGGCAAACATATCATTCTATCAATTACTAATGACTTTCAAGTTGTGGCTTATTGCGGATTAATTACTGTGGGTTTAACTGGACAAAGGATAAAAGATTTAAAGTTCCAAGAAGCTCATTTCACGAAGCCTTTCTTCGTTTCTGGCGATGAGTCTCTTCTAGCCGTTAGAGGGTCTTTGTGAAACTTAATCTCCTATTTAATAAGTCCCTTTATCTAGAGTTACAAACACTGAGTGTGCGCTTTTGTATCACTCTTCTATTCTTTCCGATCATTTCACCGATCTTGTCTTGTCTTTACATCTACATGATTATTGTCTCATTGACATTAATCTAACCTTGTAACATTTGGATACTATTGTAAACTTAATCTAAGTCGACTATTGCAATTAGATCTGAATAAAGATTATATTGTTCATCTTGGTTGCCTATACTTTCGTACAAATACCAATTCAATAAAACATAAGGAAAATTAATAAACAGTTCACAAGGAAAATAGAAATCTATACATGAGCAAAACATAACATTCTAAAAACATAAGTAACAATTTATAATAATACTTGTTAAAACAACCTTTAAGGTTTTAAAATAAGGGTTAGGCTTTATATTTATAATAGATTTATGACATTTACAAAGAGGTGGACGGCAAACGGGCAACAAGCTGCGCTGCTAGCCTATTTTGAATAGCAAAATTAATCTTTTTGAAAACTACATTTATGGATCTAGATGTCATAATATTATTATGCATAACCTGTTTTATGATATTATAAAATATTAGAAAAGTTTTTCAACTGAAAACAAGAGATGTTATGATACTTTTGTTAGACTTGTGGTGGATTTTTCTATTTAATAGATACATTGTGCACGTTTCGATAGGTTTTATCGCGGGATTTAAAAATATCTATGGTTGAATCAAGAAACCAAAGAAGCTATGGTTCAAGAAAGCACGATCTTTATAAACAAACCGAGGAAGCTCAAACACCGTGATATGACACATGATATCACCGGTGATATCACCACGTAATATCACATGATATCACACGTGATATCATGTGTGATAACACAGGTGATATCATGTGTGATATCACCGGTGGTAGTATGTGTGATAACACAGGTGATATCATGTGTGATATCATGTGCGCCGCTAGCCTATTTTGAATAGCAAAATTAATCTTTTTGAAAACTACATTTATGGATCTAGGTGTCATAATATTATTATGCATAACCTGTTAAATTTTGTTGAGGAGCTCCACTGCCTCAGGTGCAAGTAAACCAAAAGTATCAAACGCGAAAGGGATAAAAACATGTTGATTTTCAATGCACACTTTCTCGTGTTTTGCTATTTTGTGTGAAGCGGCTTTCAAAGCAGCCTGCCCTACTGTAAAAATCCCGACTGCTCATACCACGAGAGGAGAAACCCCAGTCAGATCCACACACGCATGTTTCCCTCCAACCCATCTAAACACCAATACATCTACCGGTCTGAGTGTGGATCTTCCATCCAACAGGTCGGTCAAGAAGTTCACAGGTGCTTCTTTCTTGGCGGAGATCCCAGCACGCCTACAAACATCGAAAAGGACATCCCTAACCATATTGTGTCTGTATTTGAAGCCCGAGAGCTCTTTGAAATGAACCACATGTTCCCCAAAAGAATCCAAACATGCCTTGCGACAAACTGGACTTGTCTCATCAACCGGAAATAAAGGAATCATATGGTGATACTTAAGGATAATACGATATTCCACCGGTGACATATGTTGACAAAGTCCCTCTATGGAAAAAGCTAGTAGATAATCCTAGGCATGTGGAGCTCGTAGACACTCAAAAAATGCTTTGTGTCTCACATTCATGTGAGAATTAACTTCCATATCCTTGACCATTTCATTAAAAAGTGCACTCGCCAATGTTTGTTGGGGTTTTGAGGGGGCGGTGTCCTTATTAGTGAAACCACTAAAATCAAAGCTTGGAATCGTATCACGAAGACAAGCTAGAGCACAAACATAGTCATCATCCATACCACATATGCCACTATCCCGTAAGATGTGGTCTTGTAGCACCCAAGATTGAGCACGCAAGGCCACAAAAGCATAAGAGGAAACCACTTTTGCCGAGTACAAATCTAAACCACCAAATCAAGTGGGTAAAGAAGCGAGTCGCCACTGTAAGTCTCCAAAGAATGGCCCTCCACTAACCACTATGTTCTCAATCGACCCACGCAACCCTTTGTCAAAGAACAAGGCCGCTTCTTCCATGTGTACCGGTTGACAAGTCCTTAAACCAAAAAAAAGTTTCGCAATACCCATACATGATCGAAGCAAAAGGAGCTCACTCTGTGGGTCACGTAACTATGGAAGAAGACTCATCAAATCAACAGCATTCGCAACTCTTCTCATAGCCAGCCCACTAATAAAATCCTCATCTCTACTAATAGTTCCCCTAAGAAGCTTCACACCCAATGACGGCCTTCGAATATCAACAGAGAATAAACCATCACGAAGCTTTGTACTATCACACGAGGGCCAAAATATCTCGGTTTTCTTGATATTAAGCTCAAGACCTAAACCTGGACCACTCACCGTTACAATGTCTAACACCTTGGCCACCTCTTCCGCATCTCCAATAGCTGTCCCATCATCAAGATACCAAGCATGGAGAAGAAGCTTGCAATTGTCTCGATTCTTATGTACTAGCTGGTGCAATACAAGAGCAAAAATAAGAGGTCCCAAAGGGTCACCTTGCTTCACCCCAGCGGTAGACCAGATATGTGTGTCTCCTATATAACCTCGTTGCCTGCCCGTATAAGAAATCCACCCACAAAGAAATGGAGGGACACCTCACCTTAACCTCGTGGAGTAATGTTGATCTATCCACAAGGTTGAATGCATTCGAGAAGGCCATTGTAAGCATTGCAAGAGACCCATCATTGTGATATTCACTCAACACCCTATTGGGGCTATGTAACACAGCTTCAGGACCACCCGACACTCCGACTCCAAATTGAAAATCACTAAGGTACTTCGACATTTCTTTACCCACGTCTTTCATAGCAACCTTGGAAACCAAACGTCTCCAAATAGTGCCTACTGCAATAGGTCGAATCCCTTTATCTGGTTTAAGGAGGGGCGTGAGAGGAGCAGATGCAACAAACTCTGTTAAAACAAACATCAAGAAGAATAAATTAACAACTAAACATCGCAAATTTAACCAACATGGCTAAGTGCTTTAAGTATAATGAAAAACCCGATGACCATATCGATTACAAGCAAAAGGATGCCCAAACAAACATACAAGCATATTTTACAAGCAAAAGATGTAAATATTTATGGAGTATATTTTTCATATATGAGTAATAACTTATTTAGATTACTAGACTATCAATTATCAAAAGCGTGTAAAGGGATGTTTTAATTATTTAGGGAGGTGATTTTGTATGTCACTTAATTTCCATTTATGGAATTTTTATCTTTTGAGTGTATTGCAAGTAATAAATTCATGGTTTAGACTTTAGAGTATGGTCTAAAAATTGATTAAGGGTACTGGGCTTTATCCAGTTCTGTACTATTAACCTGGGCTCATTAAGGTTAATAATCGGTAACTCGAACCGACCCACAATCAAGTGCCAAACTTACTATAGTTGATAGAAGGAACAAAACTAAGGGTAAAATGCAGTACAAATTATACACAAAAAGAAGTTATGTTCTTTGATATTAAAAATAAAATAAATAAATAAATAAATAAATAAACTTATAGGCTCAAATGAAATGAAATATGAGTAAATAGTAATTGTGTCATTGTGTGTATTGTGGCCTTTTAGAATACTTGTCCTATCGTTGCAAAAGCAATACCGAATCAATTGCGCAGAATGATCAATAGCTTTGATGAAATTCTACAAATTGACATAAGGAAAACAAACATACAATCAAAAACCTTTATGTTTATGCATGTACAATGTGAAAATTTGAATCAAAGATCCAAAAGTGTTAAATCTAGGTGCAAAAGTAAATTTTAGTTTTTCAGCTTACATACTCAACCGGACGAAGTTCAATGCCTTCAAGAAAATACTCAACACTTGAGGAAGTGAGTTCAAAGAGTGGCACGAACTCAATCTTAAAATCATGTGCTCTTTTGCAGCTTGTAAATTGATGCAGTTCGATCCCTAGCCATCCGTCTTCTTTCACATGTGTAATGCATGAATAGGAATAATGTATATCCTTGTCCATTTTGAATTTGAAGGGTATATGTGTCCCATGATCTGTACCGCTATGTTTGAAGACAAGGTTTACAGTGTACGCGATCTTTGGTGACAAGAAGTGAGATTTCACTTCTACTTTGAAACCGTTGTGCATTAAACCCCTTAACACATTTGAAAATCTGCAAATATCACAATTAAACATCTAAGAGCTGAAAAAATGAGTATCGAGTTGAAAGAAGTGAACAATCATATTGAAAACATTAGCAAAGAATCAGTGAATATGATAAGTACTGATGAGAGAAAGTTGCTAACCTTGAATTTTCTATATTGCCGGGTAGAAATGAATCCGCAAATATACATTCTATTGCAGATACTATTTCACAGACTTTTCCATTCTCAAGTTTTGAAAGCCACTGCATGTCAGTAAAAACATATTTTTAGCAACTTTGAGAAAGGGGATACAAAGTAATATGTTGCAAATGTAAATTCTATTCATCAACTAATTGTTAAACCCCTTATTTTTTGAGTATTTCAATGGTGCTAGAACGAGGAATGTTCCAAGAACAAGTTCAAACTTTATAGTAGAACATAATTGGGTTAAGGACATGAATACACTATCCTTAGGGACTTATTAGCCTTAGTACAAAAGTTAATCCTCCTACAATTTACCATAACCAAGAACTATGTGCAACACACTCTATGAACCTTTCCACAAATGTAAAATATGTGTGTTTATTATAAAATATAATCCATCAAAATGTATAATAGGCAACCCTGAATGCATACCAGCATAGCTACTCAACGCTATTAGTGGTTATAATGGTGATTAGGGTAAAAAAAATACGACACAATATCGACCAAACATTGCAACTTTTAGCCAAACAACACACTTGACACACCAGGTATATTTACCCACATGTATACAATCTATCATTGTAAAGATCATATTCCAACAAATGATACTTAACTGCAATTGATAAATGATATAAAATAAAATAAGTAATGCATAAGCACAAAAGAAATGGTCTTAACTGTTTTGCCATCTGCGGCAAGAATTCCTTTAGGAAAACATATGAGAAGCTGATTTTGGCATGTTGATGATATCTGCTTCATTTCTTCACAGTGTTCCTGTAAAAAGAAGTGTGTTAACCCTTTCTGTCTATCAGTATTTAAAAAAAAATACTACATCTACAGTTGTAACATGGGATAGCTTAGTAACAGGAAGAAAAAAGATATACATGTTGTTCTAGTGCAAGCTCAAGTTCTTTGATGACCTCTGACATTGATGGTCGTTCCTCAGGAGCTTTATTTGTACATTGATAAGCGATGGATGAAAACGTATCCAAAGACTCCGAGTCCATTTGTTCCATTAGATCTTTTAATATAATCTCATATAACCTCTTCTCTTCATAATATTTTTTCCATGTAGGCAGCAGCATTTTAATTTGCCTATTTTGATGTTCAAAGCATAGCATCCCACACATTACTTCAAACAGCACCACTCCAAAAGAGTACACATCAGATTTTTTTGAAGAAATGCCACTCTGCATATACAACGGATCACAATACCCAATAGTACCAACAATATAATCGGTATGATCCATTTGGGGTTCATCAGACGACACAACTTTTGACATGCCAAGATCAGTAATTTTAGCGCACCAATTCTCATTTAGAAGGATGCTTGAACTTTTTATGTCTCTATGGATAACTCCTTTTTGTGTCTTCATAGGATCATGTAGATAGGTTAGTCCACGTGCAGCCCCAACACATATCTTCAGGCGTTGGGTCCATGTGAGATCAGTCGAATTGACATGCTGATCCAAGCTCCCATGAGATGCGTGCTCATACATAAGGATCTCCTCACCACCTTCATCACAAAAACCCATTAGAGAGATCAAATTCTCATGTTTATATCTGGAAAGCATCTTTATCTCTTTTAAAAACGCAGAGTTCCCTAGCCTGTATATATAATCTAGCCGCTGAAAACAGGCTGTGATTGTTCGTCCCTCTGGTAGTAGGAGTTCTCCTCTGTATGCCTTTACAAACATACCAACCCTGATTACATGGTCGTCATCAAAGTTGTTGGTGGCCGATTTTACTTTTTCCAAATGAATTTTGAGGTGATGAAACTTATCAATGGGTCTGTAGGACACTGGCATCTTGGTTACATCGGGTTTGCGTTGATAATATTTCTGTAACAACAAATAGTGTCAGCTAACTCCTGTTGTTGCAAATATAGATCCACATTTGTAATAGAGCTAATGGCCTCTAAATGTATCATAGTTGTCATGATTTCCTTCTATATGTATCGAACAATTTTTTTTGCTATTATATGTACTAAACTTGATTTTTTAGGCATTTTTGTGTACTTTATGACCATTTTGCCTCTCTCGGGTTAATAAAATGAGGGGCAAAATAGTCATAAAATACACAAAAATGCCCAAAAAATCATGTCTAGTACACAGAATAGCAAAAAAATTTGTTCGATACATATAAAAGGAATAAGTGACAACTATGATATATTTTGGTGCCATTAGCCCTATCTGATAAGTGATATGATAGAAAAACTTACTTGTTGTTCAATTGCTGCCTCAAGTTCTATAACGATCTCGTCCATGTGTGGTCTTTTTTTATGATCTCTATTTAAACATTGATTTGCTATGGCAGCGAAGGTCGACAACGATTCCTGATTAGTTTGTTCCTTTAGACCAGGTAAAATAATATCCTCTAGTCTGTTTTCAGTGTAACACTTTCTCCAATTCTGCACTAAAATTCCTATGAACTTATCCTTATCATACATACAACATAATCTCCCGCACATTACTTCAAACAACACCACTCCAAAAGAGTACACGTCACACTCTTTTGATAGGATTCCTGTTTCATAATACGTAGGATCACAGTATCCTGGTGTACCTGCAATATTAGACACAAGATATGTGCGTGCTTGATTAGCGGGACCAATTTTTGATAAGCCAAAATCAGACACTTTAGCCGTCCATTTATCATTCAGGAGGATATTTGAACTTTTGATGTCACGATGAAGAATCCTTTGTTGCGTCTTCTTTGGATCGTGAAGGTAAGCAATTCCTCTTGCAGCCCCAAGACATATGTCAAGACGTTGGGTCCATGCGAGGCTAGTGTCACTTAGATACTTATCAAGGCTGCCACGAGACGCATACTTGTACACAAGTATTCTCTCTTTATCCTCGTTGCAAAAGTGTAGGAGCGTAGCCAAATGTTTATGTTTCAGTTCAGAAAGGAGTATAATCTCCTTCCAAAACTCAACATCCCCTTGTCCAAAAGTACGATCCAAGCGCTTAAAAGCGACCGTTCTCGGTCCCTTTTGGAGAACTAGTTCTCCTTTGTACACAGCACCAAACCCGCCACTTCCAATCGGCTTGTCCCCAAAATTGTTGGTGGCCACTTGTATGCAATTTAGTGAAATTTTGAGGTGCTTAAAATCATCCATGAAAGATATTGTTTTTTCAATTTAGTATACTAAGAAGCAAGAACTAGAAACTCTTCATCCTACATGGCCAAACATAACTATGTTAGTTAGGTGCAAATGTGCAGTCAGTACCACTCTTGTATGTGCGACTGTGTGTATCGGTGTATACAACAACACCCAATCTTGCCGGAGCGGGCTATGAGAAAGATATGATGTATAGATAGTCATAGGTACCCTTATCTGAGGGTAGAAAGACTGGCTTCCAAAATAACCGTAGGGATTAACGTGTGTGTGTCTATATTTAAGATTATATAACCAGACCTAAGAGACAATTCTTAATCCTCTTTGTAAGGTTATTGTCTCAAAAAGGTTAATGTGTAAATTAAACAAATAACACCCTGGAAAAAGTGCATTTCATTAGAGAGTCACTTCTATTCATTTTTGAAGAACTTGTCTCTTTTTTTTTCGGGTATATTGAATATTTACAAGCACGCTTAAGCTTTGTAGGCGCTTTTGGTCTGACTTCTTTGGGCTGAGGTGTGGCATTCACCCACATCCGTTGTACTTAATTGTTTTTCTTAATAATAATATTTTACCGGGGATAACCCTTTTACCCAAAAATTTACAAGCACATGTGATTTATAGTTTGAAATCCACATATTTGAAGAAGATATGTTTATTTTTCTCTCAGACGGTATGTTACACCAAAATGAAATGAAGGTAAAATGTTAACTGTTCAAAGATGACATGAAACATAAAAAGTAGAAGCTAAATAAATAAGCAGCTAATGGGTTCAAGTCTCGCTGAATGCATTTGTGAGATAACTGGTATAGGCCTACAGCCTACAGGGTGTGAAGAAAAAATTGCCGTTAAAAAAAAGTGTGATGTTTAGTAAGTTACCTGTAATTGGAGCCAAGTATAATGGCAGGAAGATAGCAATGCAAGGAGTGATAGAGGTGATCTGGATGATTGTGGATATCTGTTTTCAGCTTTTTATACCAGCCTATCATATTAGCGTAGACCTCGTCAACGTGCTGTAGAAACATGCAATAAAGTCAACAAAGACTATAAATTAAATCAAACTAACCGAACTAAACGGAAAGAGGTCCAAAAGAGTCAAACTGAATTGAGCATGTTACACTACTACACAAACAGGTTTTTCCGGTAAAATCAGGTGAAATTCGTGGAAAAAGCGCTTTTCAACGGATTTCACACGGAATTATTCCGCCAGAAACCCCACGTGGGTAAATATTTTCCCACCAATCTTCCCACGGTCGTTGACTATTTTCACACCATATTTGCCGTCCCTAATCTGTGGGTAAAATTAGCCACAGATTTCTCACGTATATTTCCCACAAAGTTATGGCAAAAATTTCCCACTAATATTCCACAAATTTTTGCCACAGATTTCCAACTATTTGCTCATGACAGATTTTTCACGGTTTTCACACAACTCTTTCCAACAAATTTCCCACAGATAATTTTACCACGGATTTCCTATGTTTTTCCGACAAAGAATTTCGGCCAATAATATTCCGCCGGCCAATAATATTCCGACGAACAATTTTTCACAAAATCAGTGGTTCATTCTTTTTTGTTTAATATGCTTTTGTCATTTTCTAATCTGATTCGTTGCAATCATACATTCTTTTAGTATATTTCTACATTTTATTGTATATAAGGTAATACATTCTTTTATACTCCGTAGTATATATTTCAACATTTTATTGTAATACAAAAACTAAACCCAGTAATAAAATCATCAAATGCATATCTAACATCTAAATAGAATAAATTTCATATATAAGTCAATGGTCCAAAACACATAAATCTGCCACAAAAATGACATAAGTTACAAAACTGCTATATGTTATTAAACAACAAATAGTTTATACATACTACAACAAAAACCTATAATTCTTCAAAAGCTCCTTGATTTTCGGGCGGGTCTTTTATATTCCAGCAAGTCATTACCCATTTGTTTCTCGCCGGGTCTTTTCTTAGAAGAAGGTGCGAGTCTTTGAGCATGTCTTTGAGTCGTTTCTTGTAGTGGTCGAAATAAGGGTGGCCGCGTCGGTGGATCTTGGTGGTGGCCAGAGAGATGGAGAGGTGGTCGCGTTGGTGGATCTTAGTGGTGGTTGAACCAGGGAGATGGAGAGGTGACCTCGGTCATTGGATCTTGGTTGGTGGTGGCTGAACAATAGAGATGGAGAAAGAGAGATATGTTAAGTTTTTGTTTAGGTTAGTGTGTGAGAAAAAGGATGGGTGAGTATTTGTTTGTGTTGGGATTAAGATGTTTAGTTGCATCTTGTCCATTGGAAATGACATGTTGGCAATCCAAGTGAATTCATCTAAAGGTCTATTATACTTCTCTTACAAACATAATAAATAATAAGTAAACGATATATATCCTCCCAAAGTAAATAATCGATATATATCCTTTTTAAGTTTTTACGCACATAAGATAAATGGTTTTACGACTTTGGATATATACGATTTTGCGATTTCAATGGATATATACGCAAGTTCCATAATAATAAAGTTAAAAGTAAAGTTACAAAGTTAAAACCAATGAACCAAACATGTAGTTATTTTACAAGATTGGTGACGAATTTATATTGTAACGTAAAAATATATGTTTTTATCATTTAACTTTAACACGCGATGTACATGTATTGGTGTCGAGAATGCTCTTAAGCACTTATATACGATCTAATTAGCTAACTCTATTTTAAAAATGTCTCAAATAAACTCTTCTTTTTGTAAAACTTATTTTTATAACATACCTCACATATCTCGCAAATAAAATCTTACATATATCTTCAATATAACTTGAATTCACAAGCTCTCGATTAATGAACAGTTCACATATCGTTGGACCAAAGGCCATTGATGACATATTATACATATTTACTAACGACCGTTTTTGGGTCGTACAAAAATGATGGGTATACATGTCATGGTGTCAAATTATCATTGGCTTAGGGGGGTGGCAACACATGCGGTATGGGGTGAGGCATCATGCGGCATCGAGAGGCATTCCATTGCCACCCATGCGGCATTGTTCGGTATGAAGGTTCACGGCATGGATCAAGCGGCATGAAGGAGAAGCAAAAGAGCTATGCTTATTTTTGGTGGGTATGGAATGAGTGAGGTATGAAATGACCATTGCCACTAAAAAACTATGGTGAGGTATGGTGAGATATGAGATTAGGTGGAATGAAATTATTGGTGGTTTGTGAGGTATGGTGAGGTATGGCTCAAAACCATTGCCACCCCCTTATTATATGTTCTACTACCAAAAACAAAGATGTGGCAAACTATGATTGGTCAAAGTGTGTTTGGACAATTACTGTTCACGTAGCTCTTTTAAAACCATACGACAATGTATATACACCATCCAGCACCACCGCCTTCTCCAACCTCCACCGCCTTCTCCAACCTAGAAAAATCCAGATACGCAGTTTCCACCGCCTTAATATCCGCATCATATTTCAAAATCCCTAATCTTTCTCCTAAAAATAATAGGCAGCCACATAATCCTCAAACCCTAAATATTCTCACTTAAAATTCTTGACCCTTTCTTCTCCATTTCTGTAAACTCAACGCAGCTACCAGGCGTTCCTCATAAATCAATTCGATTAACTCATCTATTGTCCAACTGCTCACTAATCAAACCCATATACAAACGTAATTTTTTTCGGATTTATCCATTAACAATATTCATTATGCTGTTGTCATAGTAATGCAAAAGGAAAACAATTGATTCATTCATGGCCATAAAAAGGTTAACTAACGGTGCTTTTGGTCTATTTCTATTTGAGGCCCTTTTTAATTCACGCTTTACTTCTAACGCGCCAAGATCGACGATCAAGTCAAGGATATTACGGATGTGGTTAGTGAAGCTTTTGCAAATTAAGGTCAATTAATTTCTTTAGTTTTATAACTAATACGTGTTATTAAAGCTAGGTTCGTTAAATATTTGAATAATTTAGTTAATATTGTTATGCTATGATTAATTAAGCTTTTGATGTATAGTTTGAATGATTTTAGGTGAAATGCTGATAAGTGTTTTTATAGTTCCATTAATAGACAAGCCCATATAATATGAAACTGCAAACACATACGAAGACATACTAAGTAATGTGGGAATTTCTAAGTAGACAAAACACAAAAATGATATTTTTTGCGGGAAATTCGTGGGTATTTAGACACGTATTTCCCACATATTTACTAAATTGGTAGGTAATCTGTGGGAAAGTACCCACAAATTTTCTATGGACATAACTGTTTTATTTTACTTTTTTGATATAGTTACATGTTCACGCATATACACGTCGATATACCTAGATACAAAACATTTATAAATACAATGAAGGTCATAAACAAACATATGGAACATATAAATGTAGATATCCACACACATACAATGTTTGTTACACAAAAATGTTATATCTAAACATATACATATACTTGTGATACAGGCATAAATAATTATAATAATTGACAAACACATATGAAGAAATATAAGTAATATGGGAATGTGCAGGTAGACAAAACACAAAAACGATATAATTTGTGGGAAATCTGTGGGTATTCACACACATATTTCTCACGGATTTAATAATTTGGCAGGTAATCTGCGGGAAAGTACCCACATATTTCCCACGGGCATAACCATTTTCTGATACTTTTTGATATAGTTACACGCTCACGCATATACACATCGATATAATTAGATACAAAACATCTATAGATACAATGAATGTCATAAAGACATACGGAACATATACGTGTAGATGCCCCACATATATAATGGTTTGTCTTGTAGATATTTCCACGACAAATACAAAACAATTTTTGTGGAAATACGTGGCTAGTGACCCATGGATTTCCCAGACCGTAATAGTTATTTTATAAAATAAGACCGTGTGAAATCCGTGAGTAATGAAGCTAAAATTTGCCACAAAGTTTTGGTCGTGGCTAATATGTGAAGTTTGCGACAAGTTTCCACAGACGCCTAATAAATACAAGTAGTGTGAATATGGTTGCAAATATGTGGGAAATTTGACGAATTTCACACTAAAACTTGGTCAACACTTTAGTGTGTAAAGAGTGAAAACTGGGAAATTTACCACATATATCCCACCGAAATTTTGTCAACAATTTGGTGTGTAATTTGTCGCAATCTCGTGTGAAATTTCACACAGTTTCATTTTCGTGGGAAAAGTTTTGTGGGAAAAACCAGTTTGTGTAGTAGTGTTAGAGCTAGAGCTCGAGTTCGAGCTCGGATTATATATTTATAAACTCAAGCTCGTGATGAGCCTTATATTTTTAGCTCGAGCTCGGCTCGTTACAAACTTTCCAAGCACGTGCTCAACTTGTTTTTACGATGAACCTAAACAAAGTAAATCTCGACTCAAACTAGGCTTGTTAACCACACACGCTCGAGCATGTTTATCTATTTTGAGCTCATTTGTATATAGTTATACGTACAGGGTTGTTTAGTACCTGAGCCTAGCTCAGATTGGCTCGAACATGAGCTTGGACTCATTTAAGCTTGACCCTAAAAGAAAAGGGGACCATCAAAGAGTCAAACTGATTTGAACCTCTTAGAGCTAGAGCTCGAGAATTTATAAACTCAAACTCGTCATAAGCCTTATATTTTTAGCTCGAGGTCAGCTCGCTACAATTTATCCAAGCTTGTGCTTGTGCTTGGCTCGTGCTCAACTCAATTCTATCATGAACTTAAGCAAATTAAATCTCGACTCAAACTAGGCTTGTTAACCACACGCTCGAGCACGTTTATCTATTTTGAGCTCGTTTGTATATAGTTATACGTATAGGGTTGTTTATTACCTGCGCCTAGCTTGAATTTGGCTCGAACATGAGCTTGGACTCATTTAAACTCGGCTCATGTCAAGCTTTTACAAAGCCGATCCCGAGAAGCTAACGAGCGGCTTGACTTGTCTACAACTGTATAGACGAACACTTAGAAACTACAAAATATTCATCATTAGTTTGTTTAGTTATAGCTTCAAAACAAATAAGTTATATGTGGTAAATGTAGCTATTTAGATTATCTTGTTTTAATAGCATGAATTCAATTGTAAATGAAATGATTCAAAACCTGTAATTCATAGTTTAGACTTTAGAGTAGCAAATTGGTCCAAAAATAAATGTTTACAAGGCCATTATATAAGGATTAATGCATGTTTTCAAAATTGTTTAATGGATTTGTCACACCCCAAATTACTGTTTTGCAATGGAATGGAATTCTCGGGATTGTCATCATAGCATCACAATCACAGTTATATTGAACGACCTAAAGTGTCGTTTGAAAAGAACATCGCTTGTTTTAATAAAACAATCGAGTTTACAAAGTATAGGTTCCAAATGAAAATCAACTGCGGAAATAAGTTTGTTACAATTCAAACGATGTTTTAAAGTCGCAGAAACCCAGTGAGACGAGTCGTCATCGCGACTCCATGATGTGTCCAAATGCATGCCATGAAGTGAATGCCTTAGATACGAGATAAAACATGCTAAAAAGTGTCAACACAAAGGTTGAGTGAGTTCATAGAGTTTGTGTTGAAATGTAAAGCCTTTCAAAATCGTTTATGCAAGAAAGGCATTGTAATCCACCCGCCCAAGTTCCGCCATACAAAACTTGCAACCTGTGTGTTCACAACCCACCGCCAAAATGTGTATAGTTTATGTTCAAACACATGATGTCAAATGAATTCACAATAGTACCTAACTCGACGAGAACAATAGCGCTTAATCAATAGGACTAGACTCAATGTATCGATAGTCAACCGATTTAGAACATTATCTGACGATGTATCGATAGTCAACCGACATAGAACTTTATCTGACGATGTATCGATGAGTCAACCGACATAGAACTTTATACGACGATGTATCGAGTCAACCGACATAGAACTTTATACGACGATGTATCGAGAGTCAACCGACATAGAACTTTATCTGACGAGAACTATACCAAACAAGAACAACTAATATAGTACAACATTCAGTTTGAAACAATGATGATCATGATAGAAGTTATCCTTAAAAGATAAAGTACTTGTGAAAATAGTTAAGCATGTATCTCCCCAAAATAGTACAAAACAATTGAAAATGGGGCTATGAAAACTCACCTATTGCAATGATTATGATGACAAAAGTGAGTACAATCGAAATGTAGCGTGATCTCAAACCGACCTATTATGAATGATATGATATGTAATAAGTTATGATGTAATGTTATGCATGCATTTCAGTATGTTATTTATACCACTTGTGAATTTTGAAAATAATACTCTTCGTCGAAAAATACACTTTTGACGTCTTGACCATTCTTAAATTACTTTACAAGTATTTACGTCATAATGTCATCCTACAATAGTTTCTTAATGGTTTATTGTGAAATTATAACTTTTCGTCGTAAAATAATGTCGTTGGAAAATTCGTGAAAGTGACTAAAATGGCCTCGAAAAGCTAGTCGTAAAATGGTGTACGTTGAACGTTAGAAAACGAACTCAACGGTTTTGGAAAGCTTGTATCAAAATCTCAAAGTTTTGGCATCTAAGTTTTTATCCTAGAGGTCTCGTTCATAAAGAAAACATAGGTTAAGTAGGGTGATTTTGTCCAAAATGTGGTTTAAAAGTGAGTTTCGCAAAGTTTAAGCAAACAGTAAATAATTCATTACAACTCCGCTATACCAACGGTTGGTCGTTTTGAAAAATATGCTTGGTGATCTCGATTTTATTAAAAGACATCTCGTTACAAAAGTTCTACGTCAACGTTAAAAATAGCCTTCAATATGGTCGTTTTGTTTACCGTAACACTTGTCTAATGAAAATAATGTAGTTTTCTTAACTAATAAAGTTACGGCAATTTTGTAAAACGTGTATATTTTAGTCGTTACAAATCCGTTTTCACGTATTATCGTCCTTAGCTTCGTATCAAAGTATACTAATATATTTTTGATAAGTCGAAATAATTTATAACGCTTAAGACTCGTTTTGACTCGTACAAAACAAAAACAGTTCTTTGAAATTTTCGAATATATATATTTCGTCGTCAAACTTGAAAATTCATAACTTCTTCGTTATAGCTCCGTTTAATCCGTTCAAGCGCCACGGATTCGTTTTAAAGTATATTTTCTAAATATCTAGGCCAAAAATTTTATGTCTACTGTCGTTTTCCAGATTTACAAAATAAGATCAGACCCTTTTAAGACTTGTCGAAATGAGTTTTTCTCGTACTAAACCTATTCCAATCCCTTCAAAACAACTCCGAAGCTATTCTAATCCTACCATACACCTTCTTAGGGTGTCATGGGTTCCTAAACATCATCAAGACTAATATATAACAAGGGATAAATTATAGGATGACTTATATATATAAAACTCTTAAAAACAATGAAAAATGATATAAATATCCATAAGTCTTGCATGCTTTGCTCAAAAATGATGAAATACATATGAAATGATAATGAAAGATGTAAAATGAAAATGATATGCTTACTAGTTACTTGATGAGGTGATTAGAACAAGGGATAAAACCTAAACACCCTAGGTTTTTATTTCAAAACCTTGATTAAGAGTGTAACTAGATTGTTTAACACTTGATTATGGAAAAACTTGGATGATTTCTTCTAACACCTATGTGTGACCGGTTTTGGAGAGGAAGAACCAAGAGAGAAGAAAAAAAAACTTTACTAACTTGATTGATTATTATGAATGAATGAGTGAAAGTATGATACTTGGAGTATATATCTATACAAGTTAGAAAATTTCTACCAACTTAATTAATGAGGCACCCCCTTGGTCGGCCAAGGGGGCTTGCACCTCAATCATACACATTTTTTTTTTCTTTTATATTGTAGGTAATTGTAAAAAGTGTAAGTAAAATGTATAGGTAATAATAACTTGTAAGATTGTATATACATTAGTGTATTTAAGGTAATTTTAGCTAAAAGTAATTTTTAATAAATCAAAGTAAAGTATAATGAGATCATAAAAATTGTAAAAATACATTTCTTGCAAAATTTGAGTGATATAATAATTATCGTGTAGTTTTTAAGAAAAGCGTCGTAATAATATAAATTTAACGATTTATATACAAAATAAATTTAAAACACTAGGTAAACTCAAAATATTATTTTATAAACTAAATGTAAGTATAAAAATATATCGGGATCATTTTGGAAGTATCGGATTAAATGTTCAAAAGAATAACTTACGCGATAACGTTTATTTAATATGAAATCTACGCGTTTAAGGTGAAATGCAAAATCGTGAATGAACTAACGTGATGAAATGATCTTAATGAAATGTAGACTAAACTTAGTCTATATGAAATGTCCGTGATGATATGATCATGAATTCGCCGCTAAACCATCAAGGTTACGCGAATTTGGAACACGTAAACCTAGTTTACGATAAATGATGAAATTGTAAAGCATGAATTGTTTTGAGAAATGACCTGAAATTGCGAGTTGTCACAGGATTGCCCCAATCTCTTTACTTGGCCATTTTTTTGTACCCAGTTTTATCCAATTCATTACTATTTAGTTGGGCTCATTCAATGTGTCTCAATATTTTGGTTCACTATAAGTCTATAATTACGCTTATATTTCTTGAAACTATCTTGACCATATACGTGCTTACTACCGTTGGGGTTCGAGGGGTCACTGGAACCCGAAAATATTTGTCGCCTATCGTATATTTTTGCTAAAAATCATAATTTTTTAGAAATAAATTTAGTTTTGAAATGTTGTGTCATACAAATACGTGTCTTATTTAGTAGAAATACATGTCTTCTTAATTTATTTCTTACATTTTAGTTTAATTTTATATTTTTATATTTATAAAACAATTTATGCACCCGATAATTTTATATTTTTATATTTATAAACCACTTAATATAACGTACTTTTTGGTTTTGTGCTACTTTGATACGTGCTACTTTGTTTTACCGGAAACAAAGTTATGAATCCTATGTGAACATGCCACCTAGGATTTCCACTTAAAATAAGTCTTTCAGTTAATTACATAATTGGTCTTTGTGGTTAGCGGCGTATCACAACTTTAGTCCCTAAAATTTGTTGTTAAATTTTTTTATACATTTCGTCCGTTTTATATGTTTTGGTCCGCTTTTATACGTTTTCATCCGTTTTAATACGTTTTCTTTCGTTTTTATATGTTTCCGTCTGTTTTCTTACGTTTTAATACGTTTTCGTCCGTTTTATACATTTTCGTCCGTTTTTATATGTTTTCGCCCGTTTTCTTACGTTTTTATACGTTTACATCCATTTTATACGTTTTCGTCCGTTTACATCCGTTTATACGTTTTCGTCCGTTTTTATTCGTTTACATCCGTTTTTATACGTTTTCCTTTGTTTTTATAAGTTTTCGTTTGTTTTAATACGTTTTCGTCTGTTTTTTACGTTTACATCCGTTTATATATGTTTTTGTCCATTTTTATACGTAATGTGCAAAATGGATAAAAACATAAAAAATGTATTAAAACGTATGAAAAAGTTTTAAAAAAAAATAGATAAAAACGTAAAAAAATGGATGAAAGCGTATAAAATGGATGAAAACATATAAAAACGGAAGAAACGTAAAAAAATGGACGAAAGCGTATAAAAACGGATGAAAACATATAAAAATGTAAGAAAACGGACGAAAACGTATAAAAACGGATAAAAACATATGAAAAACGGACGAAACGTATAAAAACGGATGAAAACATATGAAAACGGACGAAAACATACAAAACGTAAGAAAACGGACGAAAACATATAAAAACGGATGTAAACGTATAAAAACAAACGAAAACGTATGAAAATGTACGAAAACATATAAAAACGGATAAAAACACAAGAAAACCAGACGAAACCGTATAAAACGGATGAAACCATTTAAAAACGGATGAAAACGTATAAAAACGCAAGAAAACGTGAGAAAATGTATAAAAACGGACGAAAACGTATAAAAATAGATGTAAACGTATAAAAACGGATGAAAACGTAACAATACGGACGAAAACATATAAAAATGAAGAAAAAAACGTATAAAAACGGACAAAGACATATAAAAAATTTAAACAAGATTTTTAGGGACTAAATTCGTGATTACCGGCGACCACATGGACCATTTATATGCTAAAAATATTCCACTTAGATTTTTATCCGGTAAAATAACTTTTTATCTGGTAGCCCGTACTTGCACATACCAAAGTAGCACAAAACCATAAAGTGTGTTACATTAAGTGGAAAAAAAAGTACATATACCAAAACGGTATAAAGTTAAAAGTGCGTTGCTATTATACGGCTAAACCTTTTGGTTTTAAATGTATATAAACAAGTTGTGTAATAAGCATTTTAATTTTGCCCGGCGTCACATCTAGATATTTTACGATTCTTTTTGCCCAAAAAAAAAAATAGAATTAAAATTAAAATTAAAAAAGAAAATCATAACTAATTCTCCATTGTGTTGTCAATGATGTATATAAGTCATTAAGCATATAATTAAAACAGACAACAAAAGCATTATATCATTTACTCAGAGATACAAAACATGATTAAAAGAGTTATTATTAGTGTACTGTATATTTTCTTCCACGTAAAGTATCCTAAGAACTCAAAAGAGATGTCCAATCTACGTTATGTTTCTTTTTACTTTTTCCATATTAAATAAAGAAATTAATCAATTATATGAGAAATATCCTACCACCTTGTGACAAGTGTCCGTTTGCAAATTATTATCCCTTGTTTAACATTTACTCATAAAATGTTTGATTGTATAGAATAATCTTCATAAATAACGTGAAGACTTTTATTTTAGACTATAAAGTGAAAAGATACTCAATTATAATTGTAATTAAGGTTGGTAAATCATTAGCTTTTTTCTTCTTACTTAAGAATCAAATGTTATATTTTTGTTTTGAGTCCATAGTGAAATTTGTAATTTTATTTTGAGTGTCGACTGTAAAATCCTGATTTTGTGGTCTCTTTTGAGTGTCGACTGTCTCTTTTCAATTGATTTAGCCTTTGCCGATAAACACATGTTCTACTAAGTAATAACGTTTAGTAGAGAGCTGAGATTGAGCTCATGACCTTTTTTATAAAAAATCTTACTTAACTGGTCAAACAAACGTTTACGATAAGAGAATTACACCATTTTAACAATTATCCATGGTAACATAGTGCTAAAATGCTTGTGACTATTACCAATAAAATGCGAGAGATTTCAAACTAAATTTTTGTTATATACAAACAACTCGAATGTGTTAACGTCAACTTTCCTTTACAAAGTAAAGAGCTTAATAACCGGTTTGTGTAAATATGGTGATGAGCTCAAACCCAAAAGGCCGAAAACTATGATCACATAAAGAAAATATAAAAGATATAAAAAAGTCCACCAGAATTTACTACCAATCTTTGGTTTAGCTAAAATTTTAGCTTATTGCATTATAATAAAATCGAATAGCAATTTAGGTTGTGAATTAGCTTATTTAAATAAGTTGGAGACTAGTAGTCCATGAATAGGGCTGTGATAAGCCAAGTCGAGCTCGAGCTTGACAAGGTTTGACCTCGGCTCAAAAATTACAAGGTATGCTCGAGCTTAGCGAGCTTTAATCATACAAGCTTGAGCTCGGTTTGAATAATATTTGAATACGGATTAAGCTCGGCTCAAAAAGCTCGAATTTATACAAAAATATTGTATTCGATAGTAAAACTCATCACGACAGTAAAAAAAAATATATGCAATGAACTTAAGAGCAAGTCTGGTGCCTTATGGCTTAAAAAGTTCTTCTACGATAAAATTTAACTATTATACTAATATTCACATTAACATTTAGATTGTTTGTATAAATATGTAAAATAAAAATATTTATGTACATTAAGGCTCGAAAAGATAGAGCTTGTCTCGTTATGTGTTTTGAGCTAGTTTATTGGGCTTGAGCTCAAACTCGAACTCAATAAAAGCTCAAATCAAACTCGAACTCGAATTACTTGATAAAAGTTTGACTTGTTTGCGGTATTATCCATGCATAACACTTATCCGAACACCTAATAGGCTAATATATCCTACCCGAATAAATTGGTTTGTGTTTTTAACTTTAGCAAGGCAAATCTCATCCTTTTTAAACGAATATGATCCATGACAAAAATAAATAAAACACACGCTAATCAACACTTAGCAACTTTCGTTTTTAATATTACATCTGTCACCTTAACATTTGCACTTTGAAAATCACTTTTTTCAACTTTCAAATCAGAATCTTAAATAAATAAATACCCACACATTCATATTTCAACATCACCTTGATTTCATACAAACACAAATTTTCACACACACTATTTTCACACTCAAAAAACACATAGTCAACCATGGCTGAACCACCCTCAAAACCACCCACCACCACCCTTAAACCACCACAACAACTACCACTGCCAGCTAACAAAGCTAACCTCAACCGCCACCGTATCGCCTAACCCGACGACATATCGCGAAACCATCGTCGTAGCTATGTTTGCTTATGTTGTTTTTGGTCAATATTGATACTAATACTCATTCTCTTAACAGCCACTATTTTCTCATGCATACTATACCTACTATATAGGCCTCACAGGCCCACATTTACTATTACATCACTAAAAATCAAACAGTTTAACCTAACAACAACCAATGACGACACGACACGTCTTACTACAAACCTAAACATCACTTTGTCTACCAGAAACCCTAACAAAAAAGTCGTATACTATTACGACCCTTTTGCTATAACATGTCTAGTATCTGATGATACTGTTGTAGCTAACGGACATTTAATGTCCCGTTAGAAACTGGTCCTAATAATATTACTATTATTAGGTCAGCATTGGGCAGTAATGCCCAGTTGCTGGAACTGAGTACGGTTGAACTCATTAGATCTGATTTGAAAAAGAAAAGTGGGTTAAAGATGAAAGTATTGCTTGATACTGAAGCTAGAGTTAAAGTTGAGTCGTTTCGAAGCAAAAAAGTTGGTATAAGGATTCAATGTGAAGGTGTTCATAGCGCGATTCCGAAAGTTGTGAATGGGACAGCGACGGCGGTGGCAGCGACGGTGACGAATGCTAAATGTAATGTGGATCTAAGGATCAAGATCTGGAAATGGTCATTTACAAGTTAAGAATATTGGAATATTTTTTTATATTATTTTTTTTGGTTTCTTTTATTTTATTGACTCGATATGATGGAGATTTGATTAAAGTGGGATTATATTATGATTTTTTGTTAATTGAAGATAGTGAAATTATTATTATTGTAATTGTTTTGCATACTTTTTTTTTTTTATTAAGTGTGTTTCTTGATTAAAGAAATGTGTATATAAATTATGTTGTTACGGAGTTTTATTTTATTTTTAGGCTAATGTATTTAAAATGTAGTTTATTTGCTAGAAATTTCATATATGTGTAACAAACCTTTTTTTTTCAAATTCGTGTACTAAACTTTCAAAAATCGTCACTCTAATGTATCTTTGAACTATTTTACCCCTCCCTAATAAAAGGAATCTTAATAAATTAAAAGGTAAAATGGTCCGAAATGCACCAAAGTGGCAATTTTTGAAAGATTAGTACATAAATTTGCAAAAAAAAAAGTTTGTTACACACATTTGAAATTTGTGACAAGTAAGATACATTTTAAATACATTAGCCTTTTATTTTTCTTTTAAGACAAATATTTACAACTTAAGTTATTTATGGCACATATAATATATCACATGAATTTTGAACATGCAATTTATGAGTTGTGACATACCACTAATTTCTTTGGTTATGAAAGTTATGTTTGTGTTTGGTTAAATCAAAATGATGTAGAAACAACCAATGCTTTGAGACAATATTGAATGGGCTTTCTAGAACCTTATAAAAGTAAAGACTGATAATGTGGTGTAGCCAGATGAAGCACATGGTAATGTGATGGATTCGGTGCTAGCTAGTAATATTTAAAATTTTATACAAAGAAATGTTGGTCAATTAATGATGTTACTTGTCATACAAATATTGTGTTACCAAAGCAAATGGGTGAATAAATTAATCTGAAGTTAATCCCTCTATGTAACCATCATAAAGTTTAAAGTGGAACAGTACCAAAACTTATTCCTTCTCCAACAATTTCACCTTTGGAAAAAGCTGCAGGGTATAATGGAATTTAGAGCCACAAAAGGTGAGTACATCTTGAGAATTATTAAAGCATCATGTTCAATTGTTTATTACATTTTTGGAATAGTAATTAAGAAATCTCATATTCTAATCTCAAGGATCATAGATGAAATGTAAACAAGTCGCTAGAAGTTAATAAGTATCACTAAAAGATTGAAAATGCATCGCGAAGAAAACAAGTGTCGCCAAAATTTTCTTGTGTTCGTTACACTTACAGTGCAAGTAAAAACCGTCGCTAAAATATCTTAATAAGATGCCACCCAACTTTTAAGTTTTTCTTATAAGCCACCTATTTAACGAAAGTAACTTATAAGTCATCAAACTGTGCATTTATCTTCGTTTACACCAATTATGATCAAATTTAATCCAATAATTATTACTCTAAAAGAATGAACCAAACACTAACATTCTAAACTAATACGAATAAAAAACCAGTCGCGAAATTTCAGTTTTTTCATTCTAAAATAATTTTAATAATATACATTTACACTTAAATTAAGAATGTAATCGGTATTTCACATCGAACTTTTCATTCGTATTGCTTGGATAAGTTATAGATTAGTTCCTTACTTACATTTATAGTTTTCGGGCATAAATGTGGCCGAAATTGGTGAAAAAGAAAACAAATCAATAGTTGGACGGCCTATAGGTTCATTTCAATAAATGGATACCTGTATGTTAAAAGTTGAAAACTTAAATGACCTCCATATACATTATACCAAATATAAAATATATAATTCTTTTATTTTATTTTATTTTTTTGTACACATATTGCTCTTTTTTTTATATTAAACTAGCAAACGCTAGACAACACAACAATTACAAAAGAGAGTTATTGTCAATATGATTTCTAACCAACCTATCCAAGAAAAATAAAATTTTGGATTTCTAGATGAAATCCACAAAACAATTGATTTACAATAAAGTCCCAAATAGTCACCGATGATGCCCTTTTTGGGAGATGGATCTAGATTTAATGCCTCTAACCTCATCCGAATTCTAAAGTTCCTTGAGATGAGCTCGGTCTTAAAGTCAATCTTGATAAAAGTACGTTGTTTGGTTTTGGGATCACTTCTCACGAGATCGAATCTTTTGCTACCTCCCCGGATGTTCTTTTAATTTGATCATTTTCATATTCTTTACCTTAGCCTTCTTGTTGGAAAAAGATGCGCTATTGTGATGGATGGAGTATTATAATTGATCACTTTAGAGCGCTTATCCTCTTGGAAAGCTAGATCTTTATCGATCGGGGAGGCTTACCCTTGTTAAGTCCATTCTTGGCGACTTTCCTATCTACTATCTCGCTCTTTAAAGTTCCTTTAAAGGTCATCAACGCCTCGAATCCATCGATGCGATTCTTTTGGGCTTTCAAGGAAAATCAATGAGGAATCTAGTGTGTTAAATGGAAATCCATTCTCTTAGATTCCAAGTTTGGTGGCTCGGGTGTGGGGTGCCTTCACTAAAAAATCTTGGTCTTTAGGGAAATAGAAATGGAGGTTCCTTACTGAGAAGCATGCTCTTTTGGGGGGTTGTCATAAAAGATTTCTATGGCGAGAATGGCGGTTTTAATGCTCCCATCAGCACTCTTGGCAGTAATGGTGTTTGGATGGACATCCTTAAGGCTGTTAGGTCCATTGAGGATATTAACACCAACTTTAAAAGCTCATTTGTTCGTAAAGTTATAAGTAGGGATAATACCTCCTTTTGGCACGATCCTTGGTGTGATGATGGTATGACTCTCATGGACACTTCTCCTACATTATATGAGCTTGAAAATAATAAAGAGTGCAAGGTTTCTGATATAAGGCATTTAGTCAATGGTATTTGGGGAGGGGGGGGGGGCGTTTGGGACATGAGGTTTTTGCCTCGTGGCAGAGCTATTGATGATCTCTCCTATCTTCTCTCTTATATTGGTAATACCTCCCTCTCCCCTTTCGGCTGTGATAAGTGGGTTTGGGATTATGACCCTTTGGGTCTGTTTAAGGTTAGTTCTCTATCCAAGATCATTCAAAATACATCCCTCAGTTCTCATGGTTTAGGTACTCATCATTTATGGAACCCCTAGATTCCTAGAAAGGTTAACATTTATGTGTGGAGAACTTCCTTGAACCGTTTAGCCACCCACATCAACGTTTTGCATAGGGGTATTCTTATCTCTATTGTGTTATGTATGTTTTGTGGTGTTGTGGATGAGGATGTTAATCACGTCCTCATCTCTTGGTCTCATGTTTTGCTGGTTTGGATGAAGGTTTGGAGTTGGTGGAACCTCGACCCTCCGGTCTCATTCTCGTCCTTCTCTATTGGTGATGTTGCATGTGGGAACCTTACTGTTAATGGTGATTCTACTCTTAACAAGATCCTCCATGGTGTCTTCCAAATTACTTTATGGGCCCTATGGAACTGGAGGAACCGTGTTGTAAATTCACCGCCTGATATAATTAATAAGGTTAAAGAGGAGGAAATTTTCCCAAGCATTCAACGCCTCTCCCAGCTTTGGATCTCTTCCCGTTTCTCAGCTAAGAAGAAGGCGAACTGGACATACTGGACATCGAAGCCTTTCGATCTTTTTTGTAATACTATGTAGTTTATGTTGTTCTTGGTTTCATTTCTTTTTCATTGGCTCTTGTATATACTCTCGACGCTTTAAAAAAGGGTTTAGACATCGAAAAGATCAAGCCATTACGAAATTTCCATATCGACCACAACATCGAAACAAAGAATCCTTCAAGAATGAGCCTAGGTTTCTTCGTAACTTGACAAGCATTTAACCAAGACATCCACTCCGACAAATTAGAAAACTTTGGAATATTCAAATCACACCATCTAGCCAAACGAGCCCAAATATCTCGAGACATCCCACAAGAGAAAATAGGTGGTTCGCATTTTCTACATACTCATAACAAACGGGTCATAAAAGAGAGGCGACATCAATACCTTTACGATCCATATTCACCAACGTTGCGAGTTTATCTAAACCCAATCTCCACATAAAAACATTAACTTTTATAGGAACATTTTAGGCATCCAGTAGTCATGAAAGCACCAATTAGAATATGCTCATAGATATGTTTTCTAGCAGAAGCAACAATAAAACCTGTAGGATTTAAGGCCCATTTCCAACCGTCTTCTTGGTCCAAGAGCAGAACATCACGAGTAGCATCCAGCAAAGCTGAAAATTGGTTTGATTCAATACCCCCTTTCGGCAACCTCCTGAGCACGTTACTCCAGCGCCTGGAGTCCAGCCCGGAATGTTAATACGTTGAGCTACCATACACCTTTTATCTCTATCCAAAGCGTATCAAATTTTATATTGTAATAAGATGCATTTGATTTCAAGTCTCCTCTTTGTTTTAAAGAATTTCTTTTGCGATTTATCACCAAGACCGAATTTAATATTTAACGATTTTTGATGAAAATCCTTCGTTCTTTCTTGAAGTGACGAAATTCTTGATTTATTTTAGGAATTTCTTTGAAATGTGATTGAACTAAAACCCCCGTAAAATCTTTCTTTTTTTATTACTTGTTTTTTTCAGACACTTTGCTCATACTTCACTCGTAAGGTTCAGCAGTCAGTTTCAAATCTTGAACCATATCGATAGAATTGCTTTTGGGTTTGCCAAACTGTTTGTTTGTGAAGGCTGAAAACATAAAAAAAGATGTTTTTGATGTTAGAGGCAGATAAAAGTATACGGGCATTTAGTTATGTGTTTTTTGCGTCACTACCTTTGTCACAAAGGTCAATTTAAAATTTTTTTTGACACTGTATCTAAGTTTATGACACATTTTATATTGTGCAAGGCTTTTTTATTATTTTTTTTATTTTTTTTTTACATTAAAAACATATGTTTGCATTTTTTTTAACTTTTTAAAGAAAACATCTTACTTGTACTTTTGATGAGTCGGAAGTTTAATAGTAGAGTCGGCAATCTAGACCTAACGGGTTTCAAGTTCAATTTTTGTAGGTATAAATAATTTTAAGTGCATTCACGCTAACCTCTTGAAAAGGAGAGGCTTTGAGTTTGTGTGGTGGGTTCAAACCTCGTGAATTAGTCGACTAAAAGGTCAGAAATCATAGTTAAAAAAAAAGAAAAGAAATAATAATAATAAAATAATAATAAAAAATAAAATGATAACTTGTACATGGACGTTAATCTGACAAACCAGGTAGACCCAGCATACTTTTTTTAACAGCTTTAGAAGTGACCCAATTAGATCCATGAGGTATTTAGACGAACATTAACGCATAAGTTTCACTTTTCCATATAAACTCATCTAAATCCGTTAGGTTTAGATTTTAATAGAACCACTACTTTTTATTTATTTATTTATTTTTATTTTTTTACTTCTAGAACCAATTTTCTGTATACTGCCGACTCTTTGGCTTTTAGTGACACCTTTCATTATATGTCGCCGAAAGTAAATATAGTCATACTCTTGATATTCGACACAATACACATGTTATTATGTATTTCTTGTCGTCCTACAATTCAAATTTGAAAATTTGTACTCCATATATAATAATCTTTCTGAATTCAAATGTGCACACTTGTTGGTTCATTAAAACTTAATCGATATGTTCTCTGTGAGGATCCTCTTGGCAAATGTTCCTTATGCATGATACAATTATATCACCACATGTGAAAGGATTATCTTATATTATTTTGAGATCTAACTAAATTTTTATTCATATCATATTTAGCCGCACAGACAAAATTTGTCGGTGTATGCATATAAATAAAGAAAATGTAAGCTTTCTTTTACTTGATAATATATATAAAAAATAAAATTATTTGGTGTAATAATATAGGAACTAATTTTAGTAAATGAGCCATGTGATTTTGTAACACATGAAAATTATTAAAGTTTAGTTTTTTACTAACTATCATTTAAAAAAAAAAAAAAAAAAAAAAAAAACTCATATTTATTTTTGACTTTATAAAATCTAGACATGTGTAAAACACCTTTATTAATCATGTGTTCATTATATACAGTGGAACTACATATACATTATGGGCGGTGCCTCCACGATTCGCCAAAAAATCGATTTTAGTGTAAAAAAAATTTTTAGGACCATTTTATTAAAGTCACCCTCACAAAATTAAATTGCTTCCACCTCAAGCTCAAACAATGTAAAAACCCCACTTTGAAGCCAAACAATGTAAAACCTTATATCTTTATCCTTATTTTTTGTGCACAACGACTTTTGTCAACAAAAAAAAATTTTGCTTCTGCCTTCAACTTTCCTTATTCGCCATCGATTATATAGATGTTAAAACAAAAATATATTGGTAGCGAAACAAATAATTGAATTCGTGGGCCGATTTTGGTCCATGTATAAGGCCTTCTAGAAATTTGGGCCGACTCAAGAGACTTATTCGTTTTAAAGTAGCCCAAGATATGCAAGATATATACTTGTACAGTTGTACTTATTAGAATCATATCAATATCAATACTTCATAATAAAGAAAACTTTTAAAATCGCGAAAGTTTATTAAGAACTTAGACTAGTAGTTATGGTAACCCAAATTTTTTTGGTGTCTCATTTATTCTTGTTGGTTTTATGGATATAAATTAGTAGACGTGAGTTAGGATCGAAGCTCGAGACTATGGGATCAAGACACTTTACGTATGAGAATTTAAAGTTAATAATTAAATATAAATGTTATATTTATTTATTTATTAAACGAAATAACTAACGGACGTTAAGTAATTAATGTAATTGACTAATGGTCGTTAAATGTTTATGGAAAAGGATCAAATTGCAAAAGTTGGGAAGGTTCCGAATCCCTCTGGGGACTCCTTAACCGATCGGCCTAGGGACACAAAACAAGGAAAGAAAAACCAACTTGTTCACCAAGTTTGCTTGGGTATATAAACAAGGCTTGGGGTTTTATTTTTCTATCTCTTGTGTTCATTAAATAAACCCTAAAAATTGTTTTGTGTGTGTTTTGTTCTCCAAACCGATCGTCCACCATCATAGGTGTCGATCCAAAACTTTTCCACAAACCAAGTTATTTGTTTGATAAAACTAGCGTTACTTTAATTCGGTTTAGTGCGTGTGTGCAAGAACATAGTAATAACATACTTTTGTTATTATCTTGGATGAATTACAAAAGGTAAGGGTAATTCACATAATCCTAATTAAATCAAATTAGGGTTCATCCGTTGCTAGTTTGTGGATTTGATTCTTGTTCGCTAGAATCAAGAAAGGTACGATATTCTTTTATGTTAATTAATTGTTCATTAATAAATCCTATACGCTCCGCACTATTACTTTGATGTTTTGTGATTATTTATTTGAATGTCTTGATATATAATTCTAACAGTGGCATCACGAGTCATTGGTTTTAATGAGTAATTAATTACATAAACGCGTAATAAAACAAATACTTGTATGTTGTTTGCTATATTAATCTATGGTTTATGTTTAATTTATGTTTTGGTCGAATTTTTTTTTAAATTGGGGCGTACCATATTTTTTTTAAATCGACATACACATAAATTTTTTAGGGTTTTGAAAATTGTTTGCTAACCTTATTAAACCTAGAATTAATATTGATTACGTGATTAATTCATGAATAATTTGTTATGTGTCATGGAATTTTTATATGCGATCTTGTGACTTACTTGTATAAATTGTTATGATATCCATGATTATACATGCATGTTAGTCATGGATAAGTTGCTTTGATATATTGTTTAATTGTTGAGACATATTTATTTATGATAAATCTTGAATTGGGAAGACTCAATTAATATATTAATGAATCAATTATGTGCAATTTGGTATAAATTAATTAAGGGTTTACTGTAATCGATTCATCGATGTATGTGGCTCACTTTCTATTCTTTGGAATGAAAACCTAAATTAATATATACATTAATTTAACCTAGATGTTGATTATTAATAGGATTTTATCGAATAAGTTGCATGTGGCTACTTGTTTACAGTGTATAAATTGTTTATTATGTGCGCATTATTTTTAGTAGTTTATTTTTATTTGTTACTTGTTTGTTTATTATGTTAGAGCAGTTTTTAAGCAAGGGTAATTTTGAATAGAAAAATAATACTGACTAAACAATGGCAAAATTTAATTGTTTTGGAAGAGTTAAGTTGTCAAAATAGTTTAATTGATTGGTGACTTTGGTACAACGACCGAACAGCCACCCATTCGAATGAACTAATAAAAGGGTTTAAAGAAGCGATAGTCACACTTAATGGATGTCTTAGGTTGTGCTTTAGCGTGCACAGTCCTCCGCGCCTGTAAGTTCGAAGTGGAGCTACTTAGTAAGCCATATAAATGTACAAGCTCATCTTAAGGCGAATTAGTTTTAATTCCATGCGCCACTTGGTGGTAATTATCCGAAACACTAAGTGTTTACACTTATGCAAAAGTACGGTATAATGGATGATAATTAATACTAAATTCCTTGATTGGTGAACCCAATACCTCAATCAAAACTTTGATAATTTGATCTTTATGAATTGGTAATAAAAGTTTTTATTAAATTTATGCTACAAGATGAATGCATGACATCTTTGTACATATTTGATTTGACCACATAAAATCAAAACTAGTACCCTTTTAAAATTAAGAATATGCCATCTAATTAAAAGGAACACTTGAAGTTGCAATTTACGCCATGACAAGATTTGGCGAGATTGTGATGGAGAGGTAAATCTCATGTAAAGTGAGACCTTACATGGACATATTTGCGCTTCTTTAAGTTAGACACTTAAATTGAGTAGAAGTGAGACTTGGACTCAATGGCATAAGATGGGATGAAACATGTTCATATTTGCAATAGCGTTGGAAAATATAAATCCCATAATGATCTAGGAGTTGGAAATTGTTTGCCAATTAATGTTCGACAGATTACCTTATTATATGCTCGTTGCTAGCGGATCAACCGATGTAATGAACCTATGATAATTGGATCCTAGTTTTCGAGAAAATTATATGGTTATATGTTTATATTACCGTTGGGTATATTTTATTTTCTTGAAAAAATTGTATTATCGAAAATACTAATACTTGAACTTTTTCGTAGAAATGGCTCAAAATAACGATAACACTAACATTGCACTAAATTTGCGCTCAAAAGCTTTTTGATCGAGAAAAGTCGATCGCTCTAAGAATTTCAATGATTGGCACCGCTCTTTGAGAATTGTCCGTAGAGTTGTCGACCGCTTGAAATATCTTTATGAACCTTGCCTTGTCGAACCAACGGTCCTGAAGCTACTCAAGCTCAAAAGGACAGTGGAAACCGGAGTATAAGCGCCATAATGATGTGGCTTGTCTTATGTTGGGAACAATGGAATCTACTTCAAAAGCGTCAACATTATTTCCCATATAATATGCTCAATGAACTTGAACTATGTTTGAAAAACCAATTGCCGTCGAGATTTATGACTTGACCGACGCTACACAATTGTAGGCAAGGTGAGGCTAAACCCGGAGTGCTCATGCGCTGGAAATGAAAGGTTACATGGACCACTAAAAGCACTTGGCAAAACTTATGATGATGACATGGTCGTGAATCGATTAATCGATCCCTTAACAAGGATTTTAATGGTTTTGTCGAATTTCAATATGCACCGCGGGAAGGCGATTCGACCTACACGCATTGCTTATTGATTATGAGAAAGGGTTACCTCAAAAGGTTCCTACCGCCTGGTACTTGCTATTCGGGGTGGAAGGATTAATAAGCCAAAACCGCAGTGTGAACAACAAGAAGGGGAAGGGTAAGGAAAGGTTGACAAAGGCAAACAGTGATGGCCTATCAACCTCAACCCAAGAAACCTACTCCTAGGAAGGATAATCCTAAAAGGATCAAGCATGCCACCACCGTAAGAGCGTTGGGCATTGGAAGAGAAAGCGTGTCTCTATCTTGATGAATCATGCGGGCAAATAAGATGAAGTATGGGCGGTCCATGGGCGCCGTTACTTACGGTAATTTACTTGTCATTGAATTATTTACTCTAAATCATAATAATTCCCGGTATATGATACGGGCGTGGTATTCACATTTGTAATACATCGCAGGGTTTAGAGTGAAGAGAAGCTTGCCTATGGGGAGCAATATCTCGACGTGGAAAATGGCGCACATGCAATTTGTTGAAGCCATAGGAACGCGTTTAGTTTAGTATTGCCTTCGAGCTTAGTAATCGTTATTGAACAATTGTCATTACGCACCTTCTATAATTAGAGGTGTTGTTTCCTTTTCGCTTTTGTTGGGTGATGGTTTTACTCATACTATTTCACGTAATTGAATTGATGTTTCTTTAAATGGTGTATTTTATTTTAAAGCAATTACCGTGAATTGTGTGTTTGAAATTGATGTGATTGAAATGAATCTAACAATAATAATAATTCAATGTTTAGCATTAACAAGAAGATAAAGTTAGACTTGAATTCTTCTTATCTTTGGCATTGTAGACTTGCTCATATAGTAAGGCTCGCATGCATAAGTCGCAACAAGAAGGGCTTTTGCAAAATATCAATGATGAATCATTTGATAAATGTGAGTCATGCATATCTGGAAGATGACTAAGAAACCTTTTCATAGCAATATGGAGAAGGCTTCGATCTACTTGGTCTTATTCATACTGATGTGTGTGGACCACTTAGACATGTGTCAAAGAGAGGTGATAGCTACTTAACCTTTACTCGATGATTTCACCGTTATGGTTATGTTTATTTACTTAAGCATAAACATGAGGTGTTTGAAACATTTAAGGTTTTCAAAGTCAAATAGAAGCGCAATTGGGAAAGAAGATTAAAGCTCTTCGATCCGATAGAGGAGGTGAGTATCTAAGCCAAGAGTTTAAAGATTACTTAGGCGAGAATGGAATTGTCCAGAATCTCACTTCTCCATATACTCCACAACAAAATGGTGTATTCGAGAGAAGAAATCGTACATTGTTGGACATGATACGATCTATGTTTAATCTTACCACTCTACCTTTATCCTTTTGGGATTATGCTTTAGAATCACTGTCAGATTCTAAATATGGTTCCCACAAAGAAGGTTGATAAGACACCATATGAAATATGGCATGGTAAAGCTCCTAACCCGTCTTATTTAAAGGTCCTGGGTTGCAGGCGATGTTAGACGTGACTCGCAGATAAACCCAACAAAGATCCGTAAAGTGTATCTTCGTAGGATACCCAAGGAAACTATGGGTTACTACTTTTACTATCCAACCGAAAATAAAGTAATTGTTGCTAGGTATGGAGATTTTCTTGAAAGAGATCTCGTATCTCAAGAATTCATGGGAGAGTTTATGATCCGGAAGATGATCAAGAAGATGCATTACCTTCGAAAACACTAACGCATTCCGGTGAGCACGATAGTCCGGGTCCTCCACCGAAGTTGAAGTGATTCCCGTCAGAGATCCGTAAGGAATATACGTGCACGAACGCCTATGTCTTAACGTAGAGGTTGAGGAAACTATGTTAGGAGATCTTGGAGAGCCTACTAGTTATAAAGCTTCCATGGCAAGTCCCGACAAGGCTAAATGGCGGGTTGCAATGAATGGGGAAATGCAATCCATGAGAGAAAATGAAGTCTGGTAGAGGTCGACTTACCTCCAAACGCTTGATGGTTGGGAGTAAGTGGCTCTATAAGATTAAGACCGACATGGATGGAAATGTACACGCCTATAAAGCTCGCCTAGTTGCGCAAGGTTTTATTGAAACTTATGGCATTGATTACGAGGAGACCTTTTCTCCGTAGCGGACATTAGAGCTATTAGAATTTCATAGCTATAGCAAAGATACTATGATTATGAGATATGGCAAATGGATGTCAAAACCGCTTTCTTAAATGGTCGCTAGATGAAGACATCTATATGAAGCAACTCGAGGGGTTCGTGAATCCACAATTTCAAACCGTATGCAAACTTCAAAGGTCCATTTATGGATCAAGCAAGCATCAAGGCAATGGAATAAAAGATTTGATGAAGAAATCAAAAGTATGGATTTATTCAAAATCTTGATGAGCCATGTGTATATCACAAAGTTAGTGGGAGTGATGTAATTTTCCTAATTCTTTATGTCGATGACATATTAATTATGGAAAAGACATTCCAAGCATGCAAAATGTTAAGGCATATCTTGGGAAGTGTTTTTCCATGAAGGATTTAGGAGAAGTCGATACATTCGGGAATTAAGATCTATCGAGATAGGTCAAAGCGTTAATGGTTTAAGTCAAAGCGCTTACATTGATAAAATATTGAAGAGATTCAATATGCAAAATTCCAAGAAAGGATATTTGCCGATGGAAGTAAAGCATGGCTTATGTAGCGATATGTGTTTCAACACCGCCGAGGTGGCACGATGCGTAAAGTTCCTTATGCTTTGGTCAGAGGATCTATTATGTATCGTGAGATGCACAAGGCCGATGTGGCGTTCGCTCAAAACATGACCGGTCGATATCAATGTAATCCGGTGATCTTCATCGATTGTCATACATATTCTAAAGTATCTTAGAAATACTAAAGATATGTTTTAGTGTATGGTGGAAATCCGCACACGAGCTTGGTGTTACAGGTTACCGTGATGCGCCCCGGCGGTGTGATAAAGATGATACGAAGTCTCGGACGGGTTATGTCTTTGTCATCAATGGAGGAGCAATTGACCGGAAGAGCAAGAAGCAGAGTACGATGCGATGTCTGCGATGAGCCGAATACATAGCCGCGCTTGAAGCAGCAATGGAGGTCGTTGATTAGGAAATTCATTTCGTGGCTTGGTGTTATGCCTTCAATTGAATCGCCTATTGATATGTATTGTGACAATTTTTGCAATCATATTTGCCAATGAACCCGGAGTCATGAAGGGCACCGACATTTTCTACTAAGTATCACTATGTTCGGGAACAAGTCCAGAAGGTGAAATAAATCACCGAAAGTTCACACAGATGATAACTTAGTGATCCATTCACTAAGGCTTTAGCTAAAGACAAGCTTGTAGGACTTGCCAATGGAATTGGACTTCGCTTAGCTAATAGTTTCATGCATAATCGTGATTAGTATTTGGATAAAGGATATTGTAAAACATTTATTATTTTGATGAAATAAAGTTCGATTATGTTTATTTTCATTTATAATATTGTTGTCCTATATTTGCATGTTTAATCCGTGAGTAACTAAGTTATTCTAAATGTCCATTGTCAATTAATGATATGGGAGTATCATTAAACCAAGACAAATCGAGAGATGTGGTAGAATATACTGAAAGTATATGATGAGAATGCATACCAATTTCGGATGATATTCAATGAATTGAATATAGGACTTATCCCAACTACATAATTTACTTTGTGAATATTGTTATAAGTAAAATATGAATAGTTATCCTCGGACTTGAGATACCGATCGTGTCATGAATGTAGTGCATTTACGTGGAGCAACTTAACGCTATACGAATCGGTAGTCATATGGTTGTTTTCGTAAATGTTACAAAGTTTGTGGATTATTCTTGTAGTCAAAATAGAATTTGTTCCTTCAAATTTATTTGGAGTTTAATATCTTGGGCCCTCGTAGGGTTGACAAGATGTTTCAGCGTCCGCACCCAAATCTCCCTAAATATGTTTAGATGATTCGTAATCTTGGTCAATCACTTACAAATGAGAAATGAATAGTTATATAAAGAATGACTTAATTCCATATCTTTATTTAACGTGGTATTAGAAACAAAAGGATAATAATAATGAGAAATCATTAAAAGGTTTTCCAGAGCCTTGCTCGAGTTGTACTAGAGGCATCAAGTGTTGCTAGACGCTAACCGAATGTGATCACTCTGTTAAGATATATCCAGTGGGAGTCATGGTTTTATGGATATAAATTAGTAGACGCGAGTTAGGATCGAACTCGAGACTATGGGATTGCACACTTTACGATGAGAATTTAAAGTTAATAATTAAATATAAATGTTATATTTATTTATTTATTAAACGAAATAACTAACGGACATTAAGTAATTAATGTAATGGACTAACGGTCGTTAAATGTTTATGGAAAAGGATCAAATTGCAAAAGTTGGGAAGGTTCCGAATCCCTTTGGGGACTCCTTAATCGATCGGCCTAGGGACACAAAACAAGGAAAGAAAACCAACTTGTTCACCAAGTTTGCTTGGGTATATAAACAAGGCTTGGGGTTTTATTTTTCTATCTCTTGCTTCATTAGCTAAACCCTAAAAATTGTTTTGTGTGTGTTTTGTTCTTCCAAACCGATCGTCCACCATCATAGGTGTCGATCCAAAACTTTTCCACAAACCAAGTTATTTGTTTGATAAAACTAGCGTTACTTTAATTCGGTTTAGTACGTGTGTACAAGAACATAGTAATAACATACTTTTGTTATTATCTTGGATTGAATTACAAAAGGTAAAGGGTAATTCACATAATCCTAATTAAATCAAATTAGGGTTCATCCGTTGCTAGTTTATGGATTTGATTCTTGTTCGCTAGAATCAAGAAAAGGTACGCATATTCTTTTATGTTAATTAATTGTTCATTAATAAATCCTATACGCTTCCGCACTATTACTTTGATGTTTTGTGATTATTTATTTGAATGTCTTGATATATAATTCTAACAGTTACATCATATTCTCTCTCTTAAACCGAACACATCCCTAAGCCGTAGTAAGGCCGACCTTAGTCACAACTAAATACATACCTCACAAAAATTAATAAACAAAAAATCACACTCACAAACCAAGCAAAAAGTTCGGTCACCTACACAATCGAATGGAGCAAGTTAGCTTGGAGAGACGCGTTACATATACCCAACCGATCAATCGGTTGAGTTGCTACCCAGAAATTAAATTTGTTCAGCCAACAAAGATGATGGGAGCTTTTAAAAATATTGTTTTATCAAATTTCGTCAAACATACACTTAACATAAACAATTGAAAAGGCTGGTGTAATTTATATAATTATATCATCCATCAACTTTGCTATTCCACTTCAACGCATAAAGTTGGTAGCATGAAGATTCAAGTGTGATGCTCTCTTGTAAGATGAATGATTGATATCACATTAATGTGTTTATTGATTTGAATCACTGAAATGTACAGAGATATGCATTACATATATAGCCTATCACATTTATCTATTTTGGGAAGATTGGTAATCACCCATAAATGCATCATTATCACTAGCTAATCACAAACAACTAATATACAACTAACAATCCCCCGCAGTTTGAGCGGGAGGATACCGGACACTCAAACTGGAGCAAAATTCTTCAAACAAAGTTGTAGGCAAGCCTTATTAAAGATATCTTTAGTCGACTCGTAACAAAACCATACCAACGATCGATTTTAGTCGACTGGTACCAACGATCGGCTAAGTTGACTGGTAATCTTATTGTACTAACGGTCAACATTAGGGACTGGTGCCAACGGTCAACTTTAGTCGACTGGTAACAAAGCCGTACGAACAGTCGACTAACAAACAAAACAGAAAGATGAGAAAACGAAAGTTGGTTCTAAAACTTCAAACCCCAAAGAACCTTCCGAACAGACGGGGCGTATTTTTCCCTAGAAAAACATAAAGATCCACTATTTTATTTAAGGGAGCCCTCCGAACCTCCGACGAGTAGCCGGCGGCCGGAGGCGGCAGCAGAAGAATTGTGGTTTAGAGTTTTAGGATCGGTAATGGATGGACTCGTGATACCATGTAAGATGAATGATTGATATCACAGTAATGTGTTTATTGATTTGAATCACTGAAATGTACAGAGATATGCATTACATATATAGCCTATCACATTTATCAATTTTAGAAAAATTAGTAATCACCCATAAATGCATCTTTATCACTAGCTATCGAGTACACCAATGAGTAACATAACTATAATCCTATGTATCTAATTAACCATTTAGAGACGGTCTATTGGTAAAAGCTTTGTAACTAATATCAAATTTTTTGAAGTCTCATATTCAATTCATGCTAGATGCATGTTGGGTGTGCAAACCCAATTCTATAACGATAGAAACATACAAGTTTGGTGGGCTACTCCTTTTATCACCAATTAGTTTAAAATGGAACCTCAGTTAGGCTTATATGTTGGACTTGGTGAGATGTTGAGCCGTAAAAATTTTAACGGTGCATATAACCCTGAAGTGGTTACGTTAACCTCTTAAAAGTAGGCTTTACCCAGTTTGAATCTGTGTAACGATAAGTTCAACCCGTGAATTAATTGGGTAAAAAGTCGAAAACCATGGTTACCAAAATAAAATCAAAACTATAATCCTATATAATGTATATCTCTAGAGATGTCTGTGTAGTACAATTTAAAGACAAAGATGCCACATTTTTCCTTAGGCACAAACAAAAACAACTACTTATATAGTTATATATCTGTTTGGGGTGTGCATCGGCCGAAAACCGGACCGACCGGCCAGACCGGACCGACCGAAACCGAGTTCGCCAAAGTTAAGACCGAGACCGACCGAATTTGGTCGGTCCGGCCTCGGTCCGGTCGGTCCGGTCTCGGTCTTGGTCGGTCCGGTCCAAACGCCCAATTCGTCGGTTTTGTCGGTTTGGTCCGACCCGGACCGGACCGGACCGGACCGGGACCGATTGCCAAAAGCCGAGACCGCGGACCGGACCGAATGTGGTCGGTCCGGTCTCGGTCCGTGTCGGTCCGGTCGGTCCGGATTCGGTCCGGTCCGGCCGGTCCGTTTGCTCACCCTTATATCTGTTACAGAAAAAGGTTTGATCATTCACAGTAATGTCTTACATCAACTAAATATGTATATTAATAAAAATAGAAAGTAGAATATCACACTCCACGTTCATTGTACCTACTCTTGAAAAGATCAAGTTTCACCAAACATTAAGAGGGTTGTTAATGTCGTATTAGAGTCAAATATAATTGGCTAAACCCAAAGTGAATACGGTTTTTTTATTATTATTATTATTATTTTTAATAAATTAATTGGTGTTTTGTAACATGTCTAATTCAACCCTCTAATGAGGAGAGAACGGTTTTTGTGAAAAATCCTTTAAAAGGGTGTTTCTTTTCTATTTATTGAGTGAGTCCAAAATCTTATTTCATCTTAATAGGGAGACTCACAAAAATCATCTCTCTTAAATAAGTGATTAATCTAAACAATATTCCAAACCACTTAATCTAAAAAACACAGAAATCCTCAATAAATTAATCAATAACAAGGGTCTCCCACTTAATTAAAGGTTAGGTTTCTCTTTATATAAGTTTTTTCTTAGACCCAATGGCGGAGCTAGAACGAGGCAGGGCCGGAACAAATTTTTTTCAGGAAATACATTAAATGGGAGGGTCGAAATAATTTTTTTTTTTTCTGAAAATATACATAAAATCGCGAAAGAAATACACTAACGGACTTAGGCCTAGAGGGCCGGGACCCTTCCCGGTCCCTTAATAGCCCCGCCCTTGCTTAGACCAAAGGGCAAGGGTGTGACTTTGCTTAAAGTGACCATCTAGTCACGCGTGAGTTCCATGTCTACAACGAAGTCGTGCGCGAGTCACAGTTTTCAAAGGAAGTTATGGCGATTGAGTCACCTTAAGTTACCTTGTGTGATGTGGGTCTCATTATTTTGTTTTATAGTTTTTTTTTTGGTTTGTGGGTATATTTTTATAAAGTATGGATCAAATGAGAAGTAAAATTAAAATGATAAGGGTGAGAAAAAACCACAGCCGTATATTTCAGATGTATTTAAAAAAATAGATTCATCTCTCCCGAAATCTCTCCTCCTCATTTCTCCTCATTTGAACTATGTGGCTCAAATTTCTTCTCATTCTTCTTATTTCAATTTCTCTTCTCACGAGATCTCTTCCATATTTTTATAAAGTGAATATTTTAATGAAATGTAAGGTTAAAATGACCTGTATACAAAAAAGTGATAATAAGTGAGATGAAAGAGAAAACTGAGAAAGCGTTTAAATGTAAGATGAAAATGTATAAGCCTTAGCCTTTAACCTTATGTTTTACATTGTTATTAATAGTCAGACACTTTGATGTTGTGACAAAAGGTTTCAAGTTTAACACCACTAAGCACATGTTGAGGGTGACCAATATTGTGATTAACATGTGTACATTAAATGGAAATTTCATTCTTTGACGTATCTTGAACACAATGTAGATAACTTCATTCTTTTACCCTTTTCTAAGAACAAAATTTCAATTTGGTCATAAAACTCAAACTTGATTCACTTTCTGAAGTAATAATAATAATAATAATAATAAATAAATAAATAATAATAATAATAACAAACAAATAAATAAATAAATAATAATAATGATAATAATAATAATAAAAAATAATAATAATAATAAATAAATAAATAAATACAAATTTAATACGCGACCGCCAGATCATGAAGTCTATAAAAAATCTGACAAGTGTCCAAAAAGTTGGTGACGTTTATGCTAGATTGAAGTGCTATTTTGTACAACCAATGTTATGTTTTGCTAGGTTTGTCTTACTCAAGGAGTAAACTGCGGGTTTCAATTTTTTATCCAAAAACTATATAACGAATAAAAAAAAAAAAATCACTTCTAACTTTTTAAGTAACTAATCACATAAAATGTTACTTTCGTCTAACAAATAGGATCATCAACTTTTGATACATTTGTCAACTATTCAATTGAGTATTCTAGCTTTCGCAAAAACTGAATTTAAAAAATTATTATTGTTTACAAGAAAGTGAATCAAGTGTAACGTTTATGACCAAATGTTGGTTGGGCAATCTCTCTTAAAATAAGCACTCACCAACCACGACCAACTCATTTCAGCCCACAGTTTTCATCAAATATATACTTATACCAAAATTACCCTATGTGTACTTAAGTTATATGTTCATTGCTATATTGAGCCCTATAATCCAAGTTGGACAATATTTGGTCCTTGTTCCGTTATGGAAACTAAATCTCTATAACTTTATTCAAAAAATAACGTAGTGTTTGGTACGTAGTAATCAAAGTCTAAATGTGATAAGTCATTGAAATGGAATGAAAGTTGATGGTTGTTTTGAGTTCTGGAATGAAATTGCTTATTTTTTAATTCATTATATTAAGCCCGTAACCCTTTATATGTATTTCATTGCATACCGACATGAAATAACATTTTGACATATTCAATTTATTTCATTTATTTCCTATGTCTATTATTAGGTGTCAAACAACATGTGAAGCTCATACCATTACAACATAACAATCAAGTAAGATAACAAAATAGTAATGACTCATGTAATTACTATGTTCATTTCATACTTCATTATTTTCTTCTAACCAAACAAAAGTGATCACGAAATCTTTATGCATATACGGAAATATGACAAGACTAGAAATACAATCCTTTTGCAATTGAAGAATTTAAGAAAAATCGAGAAATTTTATTACTTAGTCTGTCACATTTTTAGAGTATCTCTTTCCTATAACAAGTATGACAATGAGTAATTTAAGGACCATTTTCACAACATTCACGTATCTACAGTCACACTCGTATACTTTCTTCATCCTAAAATTACTGTCTTTATTTTTATTTTGAGTTGCCCAAAACTTTTTTTTAGGTGTCAACCAACATTAAAATAAGTGTTTTGTTAATGGCAGCCTTAAAGGTTGTTGTTAAAATTTTGATTTTATTACATATGAACTAATGAATTATTCTTATTGGATGACATTTTCGATAAAAATGGATGAAATCCTTCTAAAATTGGATACAGAACAAACATTTCATTCTCATTGGGTGAATTAGTTTTTTTTACAACTAATTGTAGTAAAATTGATCATATTAACCGCAACTCTAAGGATTGTCGTTAGCAAAATTCTTAAAATAAAGTTTAGGGTCTTAGGATAATATGTGATTGTTAGAAAAGTATAATAGTCTGTTATTTTTTTAAATTGTGTTTTTTTTCCTTCTAAAGACTGAGATTTTGATAGTAATATATGTTATGTGAATTTAAGAAAAAAAAAAAATCATGACTTAGTTTGTCACACTTTTTATTTGGGTATTTCTTTTCTAAACCTAGTATGACAATGAGTCTATAATTTAAGGACTATTATAACTACATTCACTTACCTACTGACACATATATACTTTTTCCATCAGAAAATTATTGTCTTTATTTTTATGTTGAGATGCCCAAAATGATAGTCTTTTATTCTTGTGTTAATCAATTAAAATATAGTTTAGTGGATGAGAAAATACTTGATTGTTTTAAACTGTAGTGGTCCGCTTTTTTTAATTTTTAATTTTTTTTATATATTATTTATTTATTTATTTTTTTTTTCTAAAATCAATAATATTGGGACAGAGTAAGTAATATAGGGTTTATGTAAAAAAAAATAGCAACGAGTTTCGTCTTATACCTAAACTATAAAAAATATTATTAAATGCAACAAATTTCATAAAGTGTTTTAATATGCGCATTTTAATGTGTTGTCATTTAAAAAATAGTGAAACATGTCAATTTTTCTATTATGACAATACATCTAAAATGACATATTTGATCACTTAAAAAAAAAACTTGTTAGATCAATAATACGTTTATAATTCACTTAACAAAAAGAGATTTTGAAAAAAGTTTGTTTTTATTTATTAACCTAAACCCTAAATTAACATATGTTATGTAGGGTCCCTCTATTCTCAACAACCCCATACCACCAACCCACTACTACATGTACAAAATACTAAAAAAAACACAACATAAAAACACCAACTTTGATCCACTTTGTGTTTCAAGTGGATCTTCATAAAAAAACCTCATTTGAACTTGATTCAATCCAAAATGGATCGAGCAAGAAGACTTGCAAACAAACACATCATCAGAAAACTCATCTCTCAAACCAAACACACCCCATTATCATCATCACCACCCTCCCCTGTTTTTTCCCCTGTTTCAAGGTATGTCTCATCTATTTTATGTAACAAAAACTTAAGATCATACCAAAACCTTAATGGGTTATGTTCACATGTTAGAAATGTTTCATTTGATGCATTGAAACCTAGTGATACTTTTCCTAGGAGGCATAACTCTGCTTCCAATGATGACCAAGCCAAAATGGCTAAGTTTGTAGGTTTTTCTAGCTTAGATTCATTGATAGATGCTACCGTGCCGAAAACGATACGTATTAGTCCTATGAAATTTGATAAATTTGATCATGGGTTGACTGAGAGTGAAATGCTTAAACATATGGAAGGTTTAGCTTCTAAGAACAGAGTTTTTAAGTCGTTTATCGGTATGGGATACTATAATACTTTTGTACCTAGTGTTATTTTAAGGAATATTATGGAGAACCCTGGTTGGTATACTCAGTATACGCCTTATCAAGCTGAAATAGCACAAGGTAGACTCGAGTCGTTGCTTAACTTTCAGACTATGATAACGGATCTTACGGGCTTGCCTATGTCTAATGCTTCTTTATTAGACGAAGGTACGGCTGCTGCTGAGGCAATGGCTATGTGTAATAATATTTTGAAGGGTAAGAAAAAGACTTTTTTGATTGCTAGTAATTGTCATCCTCAGACTATAGATGTGTGTAAGACTAGAGCCGATGGTTTTGATTTGAAAGTTGTGACGTCGGATTTGAAGGATTTTGATTACTCGTCTGGTGATGTGTGTGGTGTGTTGGTTCAGTATCCTGGTACTGAAGGTGAGGTGATGGATTATGGTGAGTTTGTTAAGAATGCACATGCGAATGGCGTGAAAGTTGTTATGGCTAGTGATTTGTTGGCTTTAACTGTTTTGAAGCCGCCTGGTGAATTTGGTGTTGATATTGTTGTTGGTTCGGCTCAAAGATTTGGTGTTCCGATGGGGTATGGTGGTCCTCATGCTGCGTTTCTTGCTACGTCTCAAGAGTATAAGAGGATGATGCCTGGAAGGATTATTGGTGTTAGTGTTGATTCTGAGGGTAAGCCTGCTTTACGTATGGCTATGCAGACGAGAGAGCAGCATATTAGGAGGGATAAGGCTACTAGTAACATTTGTACAGCTCAGGTATCGTTTTTTTTCTTTTTCTTGAAACACTCAAAGTTATGTTGTAACAAGAAAGGTCAGCAAGATTAGAACAATTTAAAGGGTGTTTGGCATTACCTATTTTAGTCCACATCGTTTAAATCTTCAAGCAGATAAGCAATTTTGGGTGTTTGGGTAAATTGCTTATCTGTTTATTCTTTTAGAAAATAAGCAGTTTTGATTGTTTGAGTAAAACTGCTTATTTGGTTGATCAAACACGCACTAAAAAAGTATAAGAGGTTGTTACCTGTTTATTTCCTAAGCAATCCCAAACACCCCTTTATCTTTCACTATGATCTTTGTTTTAATCATTTCGGACTATCTTTGGATATGCGTTTTGAAACTAATGACATGTTAGTGCATTCACATGAAAAAAATTGATACGACAGTGGCTGTATAAGTAGTCAAAGAGCGATACACGTTTTTTCTCTCTTTTTTGTAGTTAAGTATTCTGTTATTATGTAGGCATTGCTAGCAAACATGGCTGCTATGTACGGTGTTTACCATGGACCAGAAGGCTTAAAAACAATCGCACAACGAGTAAATGGACTTGCTGCTACATTTGCTGCTGGATTGAAGAAGCTTGGGACCGTTGATGTCCAAGGTCTCCCTTTCTTTGACACCGTAAAGATCAAATGTACCGATGCAAGTGCATTAGCTGAAGAAGCTTACAAAAACAAGATGAATCTTCGTATTGTGGATAAAAACACTGTAAGTTTGGTTCCAGTGTTGACTATGTTTGCAAACAGTTGACTCAATTCTTAAAACTGATGTAATTTGTTCTTTTTGTTTCACTCAGATCACTGTCTCGTTTGATGAAACAACCACCATTGAGAATGTTGATACATTGTTTAAAGTTTTTTCATTGGGGAAACCGGTTAGTATAGTGTTCGTTTTTTTGATACTATGATTATATGTAAATAGATACACTCTCAAGCCAAAAAACTTAAAGTCTATTGTTGATCGCAGGTGACATTCACTGCCGAATCTCTTGCACCAGAGGTTCAGGATGTTATACCTTCCGGGCTTGTAAGGGAGACTCCATTTATGACTCATCCAATTTTTAACTCGTAAGTTTCTTTCTGATTATTATATAAGGTGTCTGAGGTGGCAAAAATGGGTGGGTTGTGTAAACAGTCAAAACCGGTTGCGGACATGCCGATATATTATACTTTTTCTTAAAATTTATAGACAAATGCTGTATTAAGTAAGCTCTAAAGACTACAATATCAAGATATTTAGTGGTCGTTCCTCATTCTCTTTTTATTTTCCTTAGCTTCCACACGGAGCACGAGCTACTCAGATATATCAGTAAATTGCAATCAAAGGATCTCTCATTATGCCATAGTATGATTCCCTTGGGTTCATGTACAATGAAGCTTAACGCCACTACAGAGATGATGCCCGTCACATGGCCCGCCTTTGCAAATATGCATCCGTTTGCACCTACCGAACAAGCTGAAGGATATCAAGTAATTATAAACTTTTATCTTTCTTTTCATCTCGATATTCAAGCTATATATTTTAGTCTAATTTCGTGGCTTTTATTTTCAGGAAATGTTCAAGAATTTGGGAGACATGTTATGCACCGTCACCGGATTTGATTCTTTCTCGTTGCAACCAAACGCCGGTGCTGCTGGAGAGTATGCTGGACTGATGGTTATCCGAGCATATCATATGGTATTAAAATTTTAATTGCTTTTTAAAGCCTTTTAGTCCAAATTTTAGTTGATTTTATGAAAATTTTACTTTGATCAATTGTAGGCAAGAGGAGATCACCATAGAAATGTGTGCATTATTCCGTGTCGGCACATGGAACAAATCCTGCTAGTGCTGCTATGTGCGGAATGAAAATTATTACTGTAGGAACCGATGCTAAAGGTAATATTAATATTGAAGAGGTACGGAAGGCTGCTGAGGCAAACAAGGATAACTTATCGGCTCTAATGGTATGCATTTTTTATGAGATATTGTCCATTACATGGCATAAAATGTATGATAAATAAATATTAAATTCTTTTGTTCCTATAAATTATCAGGTTACATATCCTTCGACTCATGGAGTTTATGAAGAGGGTATTGACGAGATTTGTAAAATTATTCACGACAATGGCGGTCAGGTTTACATGGATGGAGCCAATATGAATGCACAGGTATATTATATATAATTCTGGGAATAATTTTTTTCAAATGGAATTACTTGTTTTAAAATGGTTATTTGCTTATTAATAACCAGATAAGTTGTTTAACCCGAACACTAAAAACTGCTTATCTGCATAATAAGAGCAGATAAGCACTTAACTGATTATTTTATGCCAAAAGTTATAAACGACTGTATGGCATTGGATGTTGAATAAGTTGTACTTTTACAGGTTGGTCTGACAAGTCCCGGATGGATTGGTGCCGATGTTTGTCATTTGAACCTTCACAAGACATTTTGCATTCCACATGGTGGTGGTGGTCCCGGGATGGGTCCCATTGGTGTGAAGAAACACTTGGCACCGTACTTGCCTTCTCACCCTGTGGTACGTGTGCACCATCACTTTTTATATCTTTTTCCTCAATGTAAAGTTCCTTATCAATGGTTTATAAGTTCTAATTTGATTTTGGTTCATTATTTAAAGGTGGAAACAGGAGGGTTACCAGCTCCGAAAAGGCTCAGCCGCTTGGTACCATTTCTGCAGCCCCTTGGGGTTCTGCACTTATCTTGCCGATATCATACACTTACATTGCCATGATGGGATCTCAAGGACTTACGGATGCATCAAAGATAGCCATCTTGAATGCTAACTACATGGCAAAACGTCTCGAGGTTTGTGTTCCTGTATGATCAAGTTGTCTTGTCTTTTATTTAATGTGTAGCCTTTTTAGACTACTAACTTCTAATGGTATGTGGTGCAATCATTTCTACTCGTGAAACTAATGCCTTTCTTTTCGAATTCCAGAGTCACTATCCCATTCTTTACCGTGGTGTTAATGGAACCGTTGCCCATGAATTTATTGTTGATTTGAGACCCTTAAAGGTAAGCTGAACTCATAATTAGATGTGGCTATTTCAATTATCAACTCATCTACTTGTTAGTGGGCCGATTTCCGGATTTGGGTAATGTGTTATCTTTAAAAGTCTCACGGGTTAAAATTATTAGCCAAGATTATTGTCAAATCGGCCCAAAGTGGACCAAAGTGTAAACTCATACAACCTTTTACATCAGATTGCTCAAAATTGTGTATTTTTACTGTACTAGTTTAGTAGTTCTAATCATATCTAAAACATCAATTATATAAAATTATGGCCAACTGTATGCGTCGACCTAACCTGCCCCGAGCTAAAAAAGTGACAAATTTGACCCGCACCCATTATGACTTGTTACCCAACCCGATCATTATGTCACCTCTACTCACCACGATAATAATCTATACATGATATCTCATAAGCTTAACTCCATATTCCATAATGTAGACTACAGCTGGAATAGAACCTGAAGACGTTGCTAAACGTCTGATTGATTATGGATTTCATAGCCCCACAATGTCATTTCCAGTTCCTGGGACACTCATGATCGAACCTACCGAAAGTGAAAGCAAGGTATTCCACAAAATAAAGCTTGTTCCAAAATTAAGGGCATCACGAGTTTTATGTTCCCCTTTGTCTAATGCGTTAGAATTTTATTGTTTCAGGCAGAGCTAGACAGGTTTTGTGACGCTTTAATTTCCATTAGAGAAGAAATCGCTGAAATTGAGCAAGGAAAAGCCGACATCAACAACAATGTTATCAAGGTAATTTCGCAAGTGTTTTGATTGATGCCAGAAAATTACCGTATTAACCCTATGTATGATTTACAGGGAGCTCCTCATCCACTTCAAGTGCTTATGGTTGATAAATGGACAAAACCATACTCTCGGGAATACGCAGCTTTCCCTGCTTCTTGGCTTCGTTCTGCTAAGTTCTGGCCAACTACATGTCTGTTTCTCGCCCTTTTCAGAAAAAAAGCTTATATTCTTTTACGGTGAATTCCAGTGTTACTAAAATGGGATTTTGATGGTTTTTCTTTTTTGTGACAGGCCGTGTAGATAATGTTTATGGTGATCGTAACCTCGTCTGTACCCTTCAGCCGCCACAAGAGGAAGAAGAAAAAGCTGCAGCAACCGCTTAGGGTACTAAAGCTTAGGGTTCCCTTCAAAACAAGTTGGCTTTCTATTCTTACTTCATCTGCTTCCCGATTCGATCTATAGGAGGTTGATGATGAATATACAAATTTCATACTTTTCGATGATCAGCCCCATTGCAAGTGTGCTTTATTTTCACCTTTCTGCCATAGTCTTTGTGTATCACACACAAAAAACTTGTAAGTTGTTAATTCTACCGTTTAGTTGGAACAAACGTAATCAATGATGATGATGATGATGATGATGATAATGATAGGAAAATGTGCGGATGATGTGTTTCATGATATTCCTTCTTGTAAGAGTAACATTTTATAGATTGAAATAAGTAGATACCAAAATCTATCTTCTGCAAATGTTGTTTACTGAAACCAAGATTAGCTTCTTTTTTTTAAAAAAAAGTTGTCCGAATAGTAGCATCAAGTCATCATAACCAGTATGTCATGATGTACCTCGGGTCATTAGCCATGAACAAAATAATCCCTCCGTCCCAAAATTAATTTCCAGAGAACAAAACCCAAGCAGTTTAAGGTATGTGCATTTACTTGTATTTAGCAGAATGTCCTTGTTACCCTCAATTCATGATAGATATCAAATGAGTTTAAAAACTTGCAAAATTTAACGACGATATATATATGAGGCCTATATACTTGGATCTGATCCAAGAGGGAAAAGTAACACACTTGGTAGTTCTTTATTGCATCAAAAGTTGCATACTTGTATAGTTGTATAGTTGTATCATCATTAAGTTTTCATAGAGGTACATCTGCAGGAAGTCTTTTTGATGTCTATGTATCGTTTCTCTAAGCGATCTTTCTTGCTCGACAAGCTAGGTTGAAGGCACCTCTTCATATACATCTGTGAACATGTCTCTTAAGTGCTGTAGAAAATAATTGTACAAGAATACCATGCTAAATATATGCCAGAATAGTGTATAAAATCAGTGTTGGTGAAAATGATATGATTTTGACCTGTTTCTTTACGTCAATATGAAGCTCTGTTTCTTCATTTTGGCTCCACCAACTGTTTCCTTGGATCCATTTTCTGAATCTTGCTGTAGGAGAAAGCATCACAACAAGAGGATGGTAATAAAATCGTACCCGTTTGGTCAAGTAGTCTTGACATGGCTTTGTCTTAGTCATCACATTAGGGCACTGATGCGGACGTATAGCTTCCGCACACCATGCAAACTACTAGAACACAAAAAACCTTCATCATTCATAATTTGAATGGTGGTATCATCCCCATATGCGGAAGCTATACGTTCGCATCAGTGCCCTAATGTGATGACTAAGACAAAGCCATGTCAAGACTACTTGACGCAAACGGGTATGATTTTATTACCATCCACTTGTTGCGATGCTTCTGAAAATTTCTCATGGAGTGTACTACGTATATATAGGATGTTAACACACATGCATGTCTATATCTATCTATATCATTTAACAGCTTTGTTTACATGTTTCACATAACTTCTTGAACTTTTCTTTCAAGAAACTGATTTGTTAAAGATTGCTTTCCTTAAAAACCAAATATGTTAGGTACATATTTGTGTATATTTAGTGTGACAACTACTAAAACCTAAATTTAGGCCTAACAAAGCTGTGAAGAAATGGTTTGCATGAATTTTTCATGAATATAAAAACTAATGTTTGGATGCCTAACTAAACAATACAATCACTTATGGGAGAAACCATTTATTAGACGATAAATATGGCCCAAGCTCGGTTGTAGGTTTAGGTCATTTGGGTTTCATGTTATGTGTACTATATATAGTTTGGCTAATAATACAATACACGGGAATTCAATGTCTAAATTGATTTGAACTGAAGCGTAATCCTTTGAAGTGATCCGGCAGAGCACTTCCTGGGGATGTAACGATCCATGTTTTGTCCTTCCTCGTTTTGCATGATGTCAAGTTTTTTGAATACCGGCTAAGCCTGAGATTAAAATGCTAGTTGGTTATTGCAATAAGGTCAAATAGTGGAAACCATAATATTTATAAACTATATTAAACATAACAATGAACCCTAATGAGCCCAAAGCCCACAACCGGGCTTGGCTTGGCCCTAATATATCTCGTCTAAAAAATTGTGATACCATCTCGAAAATAGGCGACAACATATGCATTTTTTCATCGTTTTTAGAGAGGCATGCGGAAGTTGTGTGCTGAACGGGAAGCGTACGTTAATGATTTAGAATTATATATTTGAAACCACAAATATATAGTGACATACGCTATCGGTGCTGAGTTGGTGAAAACGTTAAGTTTCTTCGATCCATAATGAAGTGGTATGTCCCTTTCCCATGGCCTATGTTGTTTCCAAAACCGCGCCCTAACAAAACTCCCTGTTCTCGATACTGCAATGTATGATGTCCAACAAGGTCAATGTAACTAACTAAACCTTCAGCTTAACTACTGATAAAATGGATTCAACTTATATGTGTATTCAAACCTGTGTGAATATATAATCATCTAAGCTAAGTGATGCAGCTGAGGCTTATATGTTAATAGCTTCCTCACCAAATGAGGAGGCCATATAGAATAGTACTCTGCCTTTGTACCTCATAAAACAAGGTATCCAGAGTTTGAAGAGTAACCATGCTAGTATGTATTTTCAATGCAAGTTCATTACTCACCTAATTAGTTCATACAACAATGAATTAAGAAGTTAAAATGTTGGCCCAACCTAAATATAGTTAGGGGTGGTATATATATCCACCTTACTATTTATATTTACCCCCACATTATTTATATTTATCCTCCCCACCTAAAATCAAAATACCACCTCTTCCTATAAAAATATCCACCTTACTATTTATATTTATCCCAAAATAATTGTTCGATTTTAATGTTTGGACATTATTTATAAATGGTTTTCCTACTTTACACTTTTAATCGAAATCTGCATTACTTACTCATTTCTAATTTTTATATAAACTATAAGAGTAAAAATGTTTCCAAAACGTTTGTAATCGTGAATAAAAGAACTAGGGTTATATATACTACTAATCGTTAATATAGTAATCAAGATGAAGAAATGTTACATTTACATCATTTTCTTCAAATCTAGTTTGATCATCATCATTAGAGGAGGATACTTCTTTCCCAGATTTCATTGATTTGTAACGGCGAGCAATGATCAAGGAAGTTGCTAAATTGCATGAAATGGAATACCCATCACAACCTTTGCTTGTATGGTTATTGCATATTATTGCTTTTAGAAGGTTACCACAACTTCTTTTACATATTGTCAACCATATTAACATATTTAGTTTAGAAGAGAAACATAAATGTGAAGAGGACAATAGGATGTGAAAAAGTCAACATGTCTGAAATTCAACAGAATATTGATTATTGCAAACAAGCTCACACACATAAATCTATTTTTTTTACAATATAAGGAGTAACCAAAATATTATGTAAATGGAGGGGGTTTAAAGGAGTTGGAAAAATACATGGTACTAAACGTTGCGAAAGCAATGTCTCTTGTCCATAAAACAATAAGTGATGCTTGAGAAGAATGGGCCGGTGGAAATGGTTGGTTTGGTTGAGTTGGACCGGCTTGTTGGGCCGCATGTAATTGGGCTAGATAAACAAAGTTTGCATGGAAGACCATAGGTTTTGTATGTGATTGGCCAATTCCAGGCGGAGTCCTGACAGTTGTGTTGCTGACCGCCCAATAGGCCATTAGAAGTTGCTCGTAACAAACGATAGGCAAACCCAGTTGACTAGCAAACCCAAACTGCTCTATAAGTTTTTATTGGTTTAGGACTAAAGCAAGCATTTTTTTTCGGCCCATAACCGAGTTAAAAGTAGAAGGTGAAATTTCTTACTAGTTCGTGTAGTCAACCCATCCGAGTGTTGTGAGTTTTTGGGCTGCCACAATGAGGGGTTTGTGGAGGAAGACACACAATGCACAAACCTACAAGTATCACCAAAACGAAAAAAATCATGACTGAAGTTGTTACATGTACGTAGAGTGTAACAAGTCTTAGGAATGTCCCGAGACCGTGAGTTTGAATTTGCGCAAGTAGAATAGTAGGATCCGAAGAACTTAAATTACTTGATTTCATAACCATGGAATGGATTGTGGCAGGGTCGGGAAAAGGATCCCGATGTGCTAATAATCCCGGCTACGTGAGTAAACTTGTCACTTAAACTATTAATGGCATAAGTGACAACATCGTCATTGCTTTAAGGCGAGCCAGGGCATTATGTAAAGTAATAAGGGACTCAATCTTTTGAAAGTATGCATCAACCATTCGATCATTAAGTTACATGACACGAAGTTCACCTTTTAAAGTGATGGTACGTGTCCATGAATTATCATAATTTTTCTTTTCAAGAAGATCCCACGCATCTTTAGCGAAGTTGACATAACCCGTGACGAGCCTACCTTGAAGGGTTTCAGTGAGGGTTAAAAAGATCCAAGACTTAACTATGAAATCCGCTTTAATCCTTTCCGTGGTGAGAGGAGACGAACTAGTTGAACTAGAAGAAGTACACATGATGTCTTTTTAATACATCTAAATTTTCACAATGATTTTTAAAGGAAGTAACACCACATAACATAGTTGGCTTTGTCGACATCAAATGGAAATTTGATTAATGATAGAGTTAACATCATAGAGTTTATCCGTATGTGATAGACTAGGAGTAGGGGGAACATCGTTCGTCATTATGAACGAAGGTTAGGCTATTCGAAGTTAGGGTTAGGGCTTGAAAGAATCGGTCGACTAGAATGGAGAGGAACCGAGGAAAGAAAAAAAAAAGAACTATATTTTTTTGAGAAGATCTTATTTGCTTTGATGCCATATAATCTCATTAATTAATTACTAGTTATAATACCCGTGCACGCACGGGGTTTTCACAAAAAAAAATTATTCTGTATTAATACTGAATATTGTGTCTTTAAAGGTAATGCATATAATTATATAGTTATAAGTTTCGTGCACGCACGAAGTTTACAGATAAATCAAATTTATTTTAACATTTTAGTTAAGTATATACACATATAAGAATTTGCCCATGAAAATAGTGATATAAGTACAACTAATAATTATGCACGAGTTTTTCATTATGCATTAATATCTATTAGAATTTGGTAAATTATATTTGTAAATATTTATGTTAGGTAATTCAAGATTTAATTTTATTTAGCTGACAAAAATATTGATGTTGTTATTTAAATTTTACTACTGATATTATGTTGTACACATGATGCAAGTTTAATAGCACATAATGAGCGTTGATAAAGTTAAATTATATTCCTTAAAGTTTTTTAAAAATGTTTTCTAGATATTATTATATAATAAATAAGAATTACATGAGTCATTGTTATAAGACAATCAGCAGATATTTATTTTTATATTAAAGTAACCCGTGCTTACAATTTGATAATTATATTCCCGTTTTCAGTAATTTAGCCGTATTTAAAACGTAAACTCGTATCCACATAGGTTAAACTTTTAAAAATGAAATAAATGAGTCATTATTGAACGTATATAGTAAAAAAATTGATACTTATAATCTTATGCAATCTTATATGTTGTTATGTTAAAACAACATATACATTGTATTTTTTAAGATATCTATACTACATTATAATGTATTTAGGACTTCCTATAAAAGGAAGTCTTAAAAATATAAGCCTACACATGTTACTATAATTAGTAATTCATATAATTAAGAAAAGAAGCATAATGTACAACACTTTAATGCACATAATTTTCAGACGTACAAGACAAGAAGCGCAGGGTACACCACTTTAATGCACATATTAAAAAAAATAAAACACCACATTAATGCTATTTAATATATTCAATTATTTAACTGATCAATAAATACAATTAATACCGTTATTAAAACACCCCTAACATAATAAATACAAATTATCAAGCATATTGTACAACCAAATTAAACACAATTCTACATGAAATGTCATTAATACAAATAGTATTATACAAATAATATTATACAAATAATATTCAAGCCCGAACGGATAATAGTTAATGGGCTCGAGTCCGAACAGGTAGCAGCTAACAGGCTCGAGCCCGAACGAGCACGGCTAAACGAAATTTTGAAAAATTTATTGTCAAAAACAACATAATAAACTAAAATACATGATTCACTGAAAATTTTATTTCGAGCACTGCCGCAACGCTGCGGTACCACGCATTAAATGTCACTAATTCAAATAATAAAGCACATTACACAAATATTAAAGCCCAAACGGGAAAAATTGGCTTGAGCCCGAACAGGCACGGGCCAAACGGGCTCGAGCCAGAACAGGCGCGGCCCGAACGGGCACGGGCTAAATGAAATTCTTGATATCCATAAATTTATTGTCAAAAAGAACATAATAAACTAAAATACATGATTCACTAGAAAATTTATTTCAGGGTACCGCTGCCGCAACGTGCGGGTACCCGGCTAGTAAAGTATAAAGGGGTATTTATTTATAATCCAAATTTATTAAAAAACATAGAGGCTTATAATATTACACTTAACTCTTTATAATTTTTAAAAATTCAACCATTAAAGTTTTATTAATTACTTCATCTTTTTTTAAGTTTTTGTTTTTACAAATTTGACACCTATACATAACATGTTAAATGAAAGAGTCGGTGGTGGCAAAAGCTGTTACAAGTGTGGCGAGAGTGGCCATATGTCTCGGGAATGTCCCACCGAAAATACTGGCGCCAAAATTTCTCACCAAATTACTAGCGCCAAAATTTCCCACCAAAATACTGGCGCCAAAACTTACCACCAAAAGCTACCATATCTGCTCTATTCTCACAAACACATTATATACACTCTTATCCTCAAAACCATCCAACCTCATAACCTCTTATCTTCAGACCAATTTCAAAACCTGAGATGTAGCAATATAATCCTTTTATGTGTTCTTGTGAAACAGGAAATATAAAACTAAGAACATCACATAAAAAAGATATCTTTGGATGACAATATTATGCATGTCCTCTTTCGAAGGTGAACAATCATACATTTTTTATTTATGTAAATATTTTTTACAAACAATCATATAATTTCCTTATTATGTAACAGCCAAGAGAAAAATATCATGGGTGTGGATATTTTATGTGGAATAATGAATTTGATGACCTTACGAGTAATCTCTTTTGCTTCAACATCTCAAGGTGATGGATCTGCACCAACAGAGTGCTCAAACTATAATGCCAAAGATCTTAGGATAAACATGCTAGAATAAAAAATACATGTGTTAGAGACAAAAGTAAGGATGCTGGAGGCAAAACTTGAAATGGCAAGGAATCCCGACGACCACGACCACGCATGCCAGTCGGCTGCAATGTGAGCTGTTAGGTGACATGAACAATCTTCATATGTAGTGTTGTTATTGTTGTTGTTGTTGTTGTTGTTGCTGCTGCTGCTGTTGTTGTTTGTTTGTTTGTTGTGTTATTGTTGTTGTATATAAAATGTTGTTGTTGTTGTGAAAACTTAAGTATTTCACGAGGCTACTTTAACAGCCGTCGTGCACATTCGTTAGCGGAGGTGATCTACCTATCTTTTGTTATCGAACATGACATACACCTGTTTCTTGGTGGGTCGAACCACACCCAAGATTTTTATACATCAAAGCACCTTCTGGATTTGTAAAGTTGACCATGTTCTGAGTTAACTAGATTATGGTGTCCAAACACCCCTTTAAACAACATGGTATTTCAAATATACAATTTTCAAAAACTAAATTACATATGCATAAAGAATGAAACTGAAGAAACAATATCACAATTAACAAACACGAAGGCAAACCTTTTATTTAAAACACGCAAGAGTTCTCAACCACATACATTTCATACAGACTCAAACAAAACAACGTACAAGCAAACGCAACAGATCAAACGAAACAACTCAAACGAAACAACTCGAAAAGCAAACTAAACAACTAGACAAGCAAACGGAACACACGACATAGACCATAATAAACATCTCCCATTCATTTTTTTTACTGCTACTTTTCACTTTGCTAGAACTTGCACCATCTTTTCCCTTCATTGCTTTCTTTTGCTTGATAAAATGTTCAAACATAACTTCAAGATTTGTTACCCTATTTCCCAGATTATCAAGTTTTGTTTCCAACGTGCTTTCTCCTCCAACGTCATCATCAGCTTGAGCGTCCAACGTGTTTTCTCCTCCAACATCATCAACTTGAGTCTCCTAAAACTCTCTGTAGTATAGCTTTTTCGTCAACCATTCCAGAATCTGGTCTCTCATCCACGAGCTAATGTTCTTATAAGAACCATATTCATCATAAATTTCAGATCCATATGTATTAAGAACTTCATTAAAGAGATACATCGACGATAAAACCATTGATCAGTCCTTTTCTGGCGTGTAATCAGCCATTGTTATTTGTGTTTTGTGAGAATTGACAATTGGGTTATTTGTGTTTTGCCGAATTGTGGATGATCGCTTAGGTTATATATAAGTAAAACTTTGGTGGGACGATTTGGCGCCAAATTTTTTGTGGCGGGATAATAATGTCGACGCCCTGTCGTCGGCATAGTAAAAACTAATAATATTATCATTTTCTTCCTGACGACAGGGCGTCAGGATTATAACGAGCTTAGTAATTAGTACTAATCAAGCACTAATCTTCCAAGATATTAGTTAACTTTTACTTCCCGAGGCCTGGTCGTCAGGAACATTTTAGCGCGAAAAGAACCCACCAAAAATTAGGCTGAAATCCAAAGTCAAATTTGACTATGACGATGCCGACGCCCCGTCGTCGAGATTATTTTGGCAAAAAAATTCAACGCACCAACACCTTGGTCAAGCGTTTTTTTGTCGTTAAGGTATACTGCCGACGACAATATGTCGTCAGCAATATTTCGTAGCCTGTCATGCTGATTCTTGTAGTGAAGGCCAATGTAACTAACTAAACCTTTAGCTTAACTACTGATAAAATGGATTCAACTTATATGTGTATTCAAACCTGTGTGAATATATAATCATCTGAGCTAAGTGATGCAGCTGAGGCTTATATGTTAATAGCTTCCTCACCAAATGAGGAGGCCATATAGAATGGTACTCTACCTTGCCTTTGTGCCTCATAAAACAAGGTATCCATAGTTTAAAGAGTAACCATGCTAGTATGTATTTTCAATGCAAGTTCATTACTCACCTAATTAGTTCACACAAAAATGAATTAACAAGTTAAAATGTTAAAAGACATATATATCATGGCCCAACCTAAATATAGTTAAGGGGTAGTATTTTGATTTTAGGTGTGTCATATTAGTCAAATAACGTTGCTCTAGAGTTGAGGCATAATTAATTTGTTCTTTAAATATGGTAGATCATGGTCGACCTTACATATAAAGGGTCGTTTAGAATTGCTTCTTTGAGTGCTTACTGTTTTAAAAAATACTTATTTTAGAAGGACTAGACATTTGATAATAAATATGTTACTCCCTTTCCTATATATATATATATATCCCAAAATAATTGTTCCATTTTAATATATGCACATTATTTATGACTGATTTTTCTAGTTTACCCTTTTAATCAAAACCTGCATTATTTACTCATTTCTAATTTTTATATTAACTATAAGGGTAAAAATATTTCCAAAACGTTTGCAATCATGAATAAAAGAACTAGGGTTATATATACTATTAATCGTTAATATAGTAATCAAGATGAAGAAATGTTACATTTACATCGTTTTCTTCAAATCTAGTTTGATCATCATCATTAGAGGAGGATAATTCTTTCCCGGATTTCATTGAATTGTAACGGCGAGCCATGATCAAGGAAGTTGCTAAATTGCATGAAATGGAATACCCATCACAACCTTTGCTTGTATAGTTATTGCATATTATTGCTTTTAGAAGGTTACCACAACTTCTTCTACTTATTGTCAACCATATTAACATATTTTGTTTGTGAAGATGACAATAGGATGTGAAAAAGTCAACACGTCAGAAATTCAACAGAACATTGATTATCGCGAACAAACTGACACACATAAATCAAAATTTTTACAATATAAGGAGTAACCAGACATTATGTAAATGGATGGGGTTTAAAAGGAGTTGGAAAAAGACATGGTATTAAATGTCTACTAAAGCAATGTCTCTTGTCCATAAAACAATAGGTGTTGCTTGAGAAGAATGGGCCGGTGGAACTGGTTGGTGCTGAGTTGGACCGGCTTGTTGGGTCGCATGTAATTGGGTTGGATAAACAAAGTTTTCCTGGAAGATCATGGGCATCGTATTTGTTGGGCCGAAACCAGGTGGAGTCCTAACAATTGTGTTGGGCTGACTGCCTAATAGGCCATCAAAAGTTGCTCGTAACAAACGATGGGCAAGCCCAGTTGACTAGCAAACCCAAAATCATCCAAGAGTTTTTATTGGGATTTGACTAAAGCAAGCAATTGTTTTCTACCCATAACGGAGTTAGAAGTAGAAGGTGCAAAATTATTACCGATTCGTGTAGTCGGCCCACCCGAGTGTTGTGAGTTATTGGACTACCACAATGAGGGGTTTGTGGACGAAGACACACAATGCAAAAACCTACAAGTATCACCAAAACGAAATAAACCGCGACTGAAATTGTTACACGTCCGTGGAGTGTAACAAGTCTCAGGAGTTTCCCGAGACCGTGAGTTCGAATTTGTGGCTAGTAGAATAGTAGGATCCGAAGAACTCAAATTACTTGACAAGTATTGTATTTTGGAGTTGAGTCGCATCTCTTTAGTCGTAACCATGTAATGGATTGTGGGAAGGTCGGGAAAAGGATCCCGATGTGCAAATAATCCCGGCTACATGAGTAAACTTGTCACTTAAACCATTAATGGCATAAGTGACAACATCATCATTGCTTTAAGGCGAGCCAAGGGCATTATGTAAAGTAACAACAGATTCAATCTTTTGAAAGTATGCATCAACCATTCGATCACCAAGTTGTATTACACGAAGTTCACCTTTTAAAGCGATGGTACGTTTCCATCGATTATCATAATTTTTCTTTTCAAGAAGATCCCAAGCATCCTTAGCGAACTTGATATAACCCGTGACGAGCCTACCCTGAAGGGTTTCAGCGAGGGTTAAAAAAATCCAAGACTTAACTATGAAATCTGCTTTTATCCTTTCCGTGGTCAGAGGAGACGAACTAGTTGAACTAGAAGAAGTACACATGATTTTTTTTATAATACATCTAATATTTCACAATGATTTTTAAAGGAAGTAACACACCACATAACATAGTTAAGTGATAGAGTAGGAGTAGGAGTAGGGGGAGCATCGTTTGTCATTATGAACGAAGGTTAGGCTATTCGAAGTTAAGGTTAGGGCTTGAAAGAATTGGTCGACTAGAATGGAGAGAAACCAAAGAAAGAACAAAAATAACAATATTTTTTTGAGAAGATCTTATTTGCTTTGATACCATGTAATTGATAATCTCGTTGAGTAATTATGGGATAATAACTTAAAAATATCATACTTGTTCAAATATACATACGGGCATCGAACAATTTTTTTTTTTTTTATATAGATCTTGAACTTTCGATTTGGACTTTTTGAGTCTTTGTGATATTTTGCCCTCAAATTATTAAAAATCAGGGGCAAAATGTCACAAAATTACCTCAAAAGCCGAAATTAAAAGTTTAAGACTCAAAATCTGAAATTGAAAGTTCAATTAATGCGTATATAAAAAAAATTTGTTCGATATCTAAAAGTGTATTTTTAGACAAATATGGTGTTTTTTTTTTAAATTATTTTCCCATTAATTTTTTATGAATTACAATCCATAAACTATAGTCAACAAATGCGGTCAAACCTAATTAGAACTAACATTGGGCCTAATCATGACCTATAGCCCACTAAAAGTATTTAGGTTTTCATTAACCATTGATGTTTACTTTTCACTGCATTTCGCCACCACTATCATAATGTTTTAATCTAATGATCGATCATGAATGGATTACCTTCAAACATCATCCTCGAAATCTTTTCAAGAGTACCATCTAAATGTTTGGCTCGTTCCCGATGTGTATCGAAAGGATGGTGCAAGTACATTGATGATCGTTACCTAGTGATCATCCATGACCAACGAGTTAAAGAAGAACCTATACCCATCCTATACCATTTTCAGCTTTCTTGGTATGATAGAAAAATACACAGCATATGTTTCCATGTCATTGAATCAAAGCGGAAAGCAACAAGAAGGTATAACAAGAAGGCCCGTGTAGGAACTAAACAAACAGGAAATGCTGGCCATGCTTATCTATCGGAGCTGAAAGAAGACTCGTTTTTGGAGTTTTTGCCTAAGAAATCTCTCTCTGAATCTTCATCTGTGAATATTGAAGTCCGAGGTTCTTGCAATGGGCTGATGTGCTTGTCGCAATACGAAGATTATGCACTAACCTCGTTGGTTGTGGTCCATCCTCTAAGGAAAGAATGTTACGAGCTTCCACCTCTTCCTATGAGTTTTGATAGTTCCAAGCGCCGAGGGTCATGTGGGCTTGGTTTTGATGCTTCCACCAACACTTTGAAGATGATTTGTGTTTTGGACAATGGTTTTGCGCTAGCATGCACACTGGTGCATGTATTTGGCACAAACTCATGGCGAGACATACCTAAACTGCCGTCTTATCCAATAACAGGTAAAGCCATATTTGCTAATGGTTGTTTGCATTGGTTGCCAGCATGCTCACTGATGCGTAGATATGACCATAAAGCTGAACATGGTGGAAGAAACGTAATATGGTTCGATGTAGAAAAAGAAGAATTTGGGTTGATTGATCCTCCCAAAAGAATGTGTGATTTATGGAGAAACCAGAGCTGTGATTTCGATCACTTGGTAGATTTAAATGGTGAAGTTGGATTTGTGTGCGCTAGGACCATGGAGATTTGGGTATTGAAGCAGAAAGAATGGGTACCACACTATCGATTTGAAAAGAAAAGGGTTCTTACTGGTCACATTGAGGTTTTGGGGTGTTGGAATAAAGACGGGGACATTTTAATAAGAAACAGAGGCCGTAGAGAGTATAAGTTCTTCGTTTACAACCTCAAAAGCGGCGTTCGACATAAAACCAACATCGTTGTTCCCGATGATGGATCTAACCAGAATATTAGTATTTTTATGCATCCCAATAAGCTGATTTCAACCCATGGCATTGGTACAAATGCCTTCCCGGTGAAAAAAGCAGATTTTAAAAGAAGTTGCCCGCATTTAATTACTATCTTGTGAAAAAATCAGATTTAAAAAAAAAATTGCCAGCGTTCACTATCTTTTTTTTACGTATTAGAATTCAGATTTGTGTTGCATTCAGTGGTTTTGTTCCAGATTTGAATATCAGTGACTGGTTTTTATATTTTGTTGAATAAGTTTGATTGCTTTAAATAAATTGTTCACTGGAACAGCAGCAAATTGATCAACTAAATGGATGTTAGATTCTACAGAGAACTTGCAGCAGCAGCAGATGGAGAAGCAAAGAGATTAACTTTAGGTACTATTAAAATCAGATCTGTGTTACTTTTAATGTTTTTGTTCCAGATTTGTATTTCAGTGACTGGTTTTCGTATTTTGTTGCATCCCTTTGATTGCTTGAGATTATATTTGCATAAAACATTCTATTTAGACATCTTAGATGTCAATCAGTATAAACAGTGCGCACTACCAACTTCTCATTTCCGACGGGTTGATAATTACTTGAGAAATTCATTTGAATTGCATAGTTCTTTCCTGGTTTTCATAGAGATGTATTGTCGAACCACGAACAAGGAAGTTGTTGAATCACAACCTTTGCTTGTTTGGTAATTGCATATACTTCTTGTCAACCGACCATATTGACATATTTAGTTTAAGAAGAGAAAGTTAAATGTGAAGATGTTGAAAAGTTGTGCAATGGATGAGTGTTGTGTGTATTGTATGGTTAAACCTTTTCGAGCCTTTATTAAATAGGCAGAATTACAGTAAAAGTAGCTAGATAGAAATTTCATTAGCAGCGTGCAAATGCCTACACGGCTGTACTAGCATAATTCATGATAAGTTCTCATAGAGGTACATTAGTAGGAAATTCTTTTGGATGTCTATGTATCGTTTCTCTAAGTGATCTTTCTTGCTCGAGTAAGTTTGAAGGCAACTCTTCATATACATCTGTGAACATGTCTTTAAGTGCCGGCTATTCTTCTCTTTCAGCTTCGTCAATAGCATTTTTAACCTGTATGAAATATTAACTTATGGTTATATGCCCAAATAATGTATCAAATCAGTAATCTTGAATATAATTATGATTTACCTGTTTGTGTAAGTCGATATGAAGCTCGGAATCTTCATTTTCGGTCCACCAACCTTTTCTCTCGATCCATCTTCTAAATCTTGTTATAGGAGAATGCACGGTTCTCCAATGGTTGATTTCATCTTTAGTTCGATACTTTGTGGAATCATCGGATGTAGAGTGGTGTCCTACTCTATATGTCATGGCCTTGTGTTTCCACATCATTGGTTATAGAGAATGAATTAATCCACAAGCTTAATAAAAGAGTGAACATGAATAAATAGATGAATCTAAACAAACCTCGATAAGTATTGGCCGTTGTTCCTTGATAGCTGTCTCACAAGCACTGCGAACTGCATTATAAACTGCAAGTCTTTAAAAAAGTCCTTCAATGCAATGCTAAAAAGCTTTTGAAAAGCTTTTTCAAATAGTAAAAAGCTTTTACTCAAATGGCCCATTGCAGATGCTCTAAGCTTGGCCTTTAACAACAATGCCATCGCCTAACCAATAAGAAAGTCATTTTAGTGAATTAATTTTGGAGGAAAAAAGTTTATAAATGTAGTGAAACCTATTTAAAAAAAATAGACGATTATTGAGATACAATAGATTTCATAAGCATATTCGCTCAATTTATTGGTTATATATAGATTTTTTTAGAGGGCACTTTTTTTGGCTAGTCAGACCCGTTTGACTAGTAGTGAAGTGTTACTTCGAAATTGGTCCGTGACAGGAGTGCTAATAGCCCATCCATTGTTGCGGCATATGAACACAACCGGGACATCCAAAACCGCAGCAAAGTTCATACTTGCATGAAAATCTCCCTTGAAAGAATTAAAATTATTCATCAGAAGATATATTCACAAGAGAATCTATATAACAAACGAAAATCAAAGATTCTTAATACCTCACTAGTACTGCCATCTCCAAAATAGGTGACAACACAAGCATCTTTTCTATCATTTTTCAGAGAGTAAGCAACACCAACCGCGTGAGGAGTTGCGTTCTGGGTGAAAAGGAGGCGTCAAATGATATATCATTATAAACTAAAAGCACAAATATATAATGACGTACTTACGCTAAGGTTGCTGAGTTGGCAAAGTATTTAAGTTTCTTCGATCCATAGTGAAGCGGCATGTTCCTTCCTTTTTCATGACCAATTTTGTTCCCCAAAAAATGATTTGCAAACTCTTGCAATGTAAAACCACGCCATAACAGAACTCCTAGTTCTCGATACTACTATACAATATATGAGACCCAAGAAGGCGATTGTAACTAGCAAACGCTGTGTCATTTCAAGTGGCCTCACTAACTTAAATCGTGTCATGTGGCCACATGACATACTTTGAATCTTAACTACGTAATAAACACTTTTAACTTATTATTTTTCATTAATACAAATTTTGACAAACCTGAGCCAAAATATGATCATCCGGGCTAAGTGATGCAGCTGAGGCGATGTTGATAGCTTCCTCGCCAAATGAGGACAAATAAAATGAAAATCTGCCTTGTCGTTGTGCCTCATAAAACATTGTATCCATAGTTTGAACTTTGAAGGGCTTGATAAATATTTTCATGCTGTGATACACTATTATCATTATTTTGGACAAGTTGTGCGTTTGTATTATGACGTGGATTCTTACCATGTGATTTTTATTGTGTGGATTTTGACCATGGATAAATAGAATAACTTTGAGAAGAGGCACCAACTATAACTTTGGGAAAAGACACCCAGTATGCGTGGATTTTTAAATGTGTTTGTTTGAGACATGAGGTTTTGTTGTTGCGATTCGTGTAATTTCATTAAGTGGTTGTATTTACCTATCTTACTCACTATTGTCCTACAATTTTATTATGTACACCAAACGCGCTTTACATTCTAAACCTGCGAGCTCACCAAATATATGTTGACGTTTTCGAGTATCATTTTCAGGTGATCATCGGTAATATTTTTGAAGGCACTTGCATTGAAGTTATCTATTGTCCTCAATTCAAAAGACCGTGTTAATTTATCTAAGATACTTTTCCAAAGACATTGTTTTTCTTAACAAATCAAGACTTATGTTTTGTTATCTGGTTTTGGATAAAGATGTTCATGTAACGGTGTAAACTTATTTCTTTAATCAAGTATAGTATTGTTATACTTTCTTATGCGATGTTTTGAACCGTCGCACCTCGTGTTTCCGCCTTAGACGGGGTGTGACAAATGAAAGGTTTATGGATATAACTTAATATACGTATGACCAGATTCGAACACAAGACTTCCGAATTGCACACACGACGAATGAGAATCAATGTTGAAATAGTTAATATATAAAATGTTGTATTTAATTGTTTAATCACGAATAAAACAGTTAGTGAGAGTTAGTATTTAATGGGGTTTGGTTAACAGTCGTTAAATAACAAGTTAAATGACTAAAGATGAAATTAGGGATCGAGAAGGTTCTAGAACCCCTAAGGGATCTCATAACCGGTCGAACACAAGGGCTAGGGTAATCCTACCCTAACTTGGACTCCAAGATTGTTTTAGTATAAATACAAACCCCTTGTATTCATTCTAAACTAATCTTGGTGACTTGCAAACCTAATTTCTCTTCTCATATCCTCCCTTTGAACTTAACCGATCATGCACCTCCCTAATCCCATAGGGATCGATTTCAAGTTAGTTTTAAAAACTTTAGATTCGATGTTATGTGAAATTGTATGGATGAAGAGAAAGTATAGATCTAAGAGTAATGCAAGTAAAGAAAGTAAGTAAAGTAAAGGATAGAAATGACACAACCGATTTATAGTGGTTCGGCTACAAGGACACCTTCCTTGCCCTACTCCACTCCCCGAGTCACCTACTCGAGAGTTCAAGCACTATGTCAACAACTCCTTCAACTTGGCGGTGAAGCCTTCACAACGTTGCTTACACCTTTTTCCGGTACAAAGCTAAATACCGAGTCCGTAACACGGAGGACCAAACCAACACTACTATAACACAACAAATAAGTGAAATACGAAATACAAGATCTTTGCTACAGATATCTTGTGGAGGAACAAATCAATCTCTTAGTGCAAATATTACGATATTTAATCTATATAGTCTCGTTTGTTTTGATTGATGACAAACATGTAACTTGTAATACATAACGTAAAATGTACAAGTTACTTGTAATCACATTTGTCTCAACATACATTCAACACCTCTCGATGTCTCAAGTCCTCGTATGTTACAACACAGGTTCGTACATGTATGTTATGTGGCATTATGATCAAACCCATTAACAAATCATTTAGAATGTTTAAAATACGTTTAGAGTCACTAAGTATTTTAATAGGTTAACCATTCTATTTCGAACCTCATTTTACATTTTGAATTCACAAGTATTTTATACAAATACATCTTTTGTAAAATGTCTAACAAATATATACTTTTATTTGTACAAGTAAACTAACTATAATATTCATACAAGTACTAAAGTTTACTTACACTTGAAAAAATATATTTTATTTTGACAAGCACTCAACTAGATATTTTATTTTACAAAAGGTTACTTACATTTTATTTACAAGTAACTTACCTTTTTAATAAGTATATACATTTGTTTAAATGTATTTTTCATTAAAAAGAAAACACTCTTTTATTACCTCATGCATAGTGTCATCTAAATCTTTAAAAGATTTTGTAAAGATTTTGGAAGATATTCTAAGATATCAAATCTAATAAATTATTATATTTTTGATTACCACTTTTGGTTATAAATACCATCCCATGGTTTTCTCATATCTTCATCCCTTCCAACATACATTCTCTCTAACATTCTTTCATCACTTAGATCTATAGATAAACATGTAGTAGCATACATCAATCACCCTCACCCTCACCATCATATGATCATAATGCTTCTAACATTCATCTTTGTTGTAAGCATATTTTACATTTTCATCAACCAAGGAAAGTTTGGAGATCTAGCCATCCTCATTCACCAAAGCATATCAACATATGAAGATTCAAGATCTCTTGATATCCTCATTGATTGAAGACTTCTTATTTAAGAAGATCATTTAGATTAGTCATTCATATCCATTAGACATTTATGTCATGGATCATCATTGTAAACATTATTGCATTATTGCATCATCACAACACTTTCTCCAAACTAGATTAGATGGGTTATGTGTTTGAACCATAAAACACAAGGTTTGTTATGTTGGGCCATAAAACATAACGGGAGTGGTTGTACTCGAAAAGGACTCGACATCTAGCTTAGTGTCGGAAATATTGTATAGGCGACGTTAGGTTGGTTCTACCTCGAACTAGAACCCAGTATTTAGCTTTGTACCGGAAAAAGTGTAAGCGACGATTGTAAGGTTTTCTCCGCCGAGAAGGGAGCTTATTGATTTAGTGAAGTAGCTCTCGAGTTGGGTACTTGGGGAGTGGAGTAGGGATGAGAGGAGATCCGTGACCGAACCACTATAAATCCTCGTGTTCGGTTTGCACTTTCATTTCTTTATCTCTTTACTTTTATAATTGCTTGTGACGTGGTTTGATGTTTATACTTGTGTGACAACTTGGTTTACTATGCCTTATATTAGTCACAAACAATAATTGGTACTTTCATATTATAACAAGCTTCATAAACGATTTGATACAAAAGATCTAACGTTTTTAAACGGTAACCTATTCACCCCCTCTCTACTTTTTCACAATTGGTACCAGAGCCTCGTAGCTCTTATTTTCAAAACAAATGGTTTTTAAAATGGAGCACGATCCATGTATCAAATTACCATTGAAGCGAAATATAATATGAAAAATGTTTTGCTAATTATACTTTGAAATTTTGTTGTTAAAATGTTTAGATAAGTCACATTAGTAAAAATAATAAACAAAATATGTGTATTATATTTTTTCTATCAAATCTAGTAAGTCCTACACTTTTTCGCTATGAGTAAGTACATTTTCAACTTTCGTGAAGACCACGGATTGGGCGGAACCAAAAAGGGCTCCTTCCTTGTAAATTTTGGTTCCTTGGTCTGCACAGTACGCAGTTTTTTTGGCCAACTTAAAAAATTCATAACTTATTAACCATAAGTCCGTAGGAGTCGAGCCACCTATCATTTTAAAGGGAATTGAGTCTACTTTCATTTAAAACTACTCTCATGACCTGAGTCCAATTTTAAATAAGTGAAACATACCAAATACTACGAGTATGTCCAAGATATTAAGTTTCGCTTTAACATAAAAACTCAAATTTTTGAGTCAAGCAATTTAAGATGGTATTCTTAGAGCATTGATATAATTTATTTTGAAACTAAATAATTATGTAATATGTTTAAAGAAAACTAATCAAGCTTGGTAACATCATCACATTTAAACGATAAATGACGAAAAGTGTTTTTCTTGTTATGCTATGCTAAATGACCACTTGTTTATGTTGTTTGCATATATGTTGCTTGGTTATTTTCAAATTGTTGTTTACACTTGTTTGTTTGCATAATATAAGTGTCAATCTTGCCATGTTATTTATTCGCTTGCTTGACGATTTCTTGTTTATGCACAATAGGACATTTGCTAGATTTTGTGCACTTAGTTGGAAAATTGTTTTACCATCACTTATAGACTTAGATCACTTCCTTTGCATAGGTTATACTAACATCTCGCATAACTTATGAAATGTCATAACTCACTTAGCAATGAGTACTAAGTAAATTAGTCAAGTACTTTGAAAAATGGAGGTTGTTAGAGAGTGTTTGGTACAAGGACAAAAACAATGTTGTATGATGTAATTTATTTGTTTTTACTTTGTAGGATGATAATATGACTTAAAACAATGTTGTATGCTAACCGGTTTATGCAGGTGGATAGCACAAGTGTGTTATCAAATTTTACCCATTTTCACTTTTATGTGAAAATGATTAGCCCTTGGTCAAAGTCTATGTTCCAATATGTTTGTATATGTGTTATCGACTTTTCCTAACTAGACGTAATTAATGTCACATATTTTAAGCAAAATTTCAGGTTTCGGAAAACTCCCCGACACCTAAAAAATGGGTCTGTGAACTTTTCTGGTGTCCACGGATCAGACGGCACCAAAATGTTGGTACCGTCTATTATGCATTTTGGTACCGCCATACCTGTACAGGCGGACCAGGCGGCACCAATTTAAGGGTTCCGCATGTGTAAAGAAATGGTGTCGTGGATCCTACAGGTAAATTGTTGAATTTTACTAAATCCCGCAATCTAATTTACCAAATTTCGTTTCTAGGATACTTGTTAATACATATCTTTCATATCTCACTCAACACATCCTCAATGGATTAACTTAGGATGTTTGACATGATCTTAGACACTTCCATCTCATTAGAAACTACCATCTTTGTATGGATTAACATCAAATAAAACACATCTCTCCGTGAATCCTTAGCTCCATAAATCGATACATTCAGGATGGTCATTTTCACACCTACAATGTTACTTTTCCTTAAGCTTAGTATTTCTTAAAGCAAAGTCAAAATGACTAAATCCTCAACCTCAAATAAACCACTAGGATTAGCATTCGGTCTTGTTGCTTCATTAAACTTGAACTCTTTATCCTCGGACTCGTTACCTCTCAACATCTCATCACCCATTCAAGATGTGAACTTTCTAAACTTAAGTACTCCAACTCCACCACCAAAATCACCCACCATTATGACTACTTCACAACTATCCAAAACACCTTCACAACCAAAGTCTCCAAAACTTGTACTTTGTGCAACACCACCAACATCTCCTCACCCGTTTGCGGATGACTTAGATGACTTACCGAGACTAACAAATCTGGACTCATTATTTGCAAAGATATCATACACAAGTCTAAGATATGACTATAGATATTGTTTTGTATCTACATGTATTGCCTCACTTGGTTAACATGAAAATAATGTGTCATCCCTCAAGACGATAAGTATTTACATCGAGTCATAACTCACACGTATGTTAAAGACATATTATCAAGTCTTTTTTTTTTTGGGTAAAGGGGAGTAATCCTGCACCCTTGTAAATATATTAACCAAATAAACGTTTAAGTACAATGTATATGAGTGAAATCTCATATATCAGCCCGTTACATAGGCATAAAGCTTACATATTATCAAGTCTTGTTATCCTTGAGTTCAATCTAAGCTTTATAATCTCAACAAATTAGGATTGACAACTAAAATGAATCAAACACTTATCCAAAACAAACAACCCGCTGTGCCACTTATCCCTCTTTAACACCTACTATCCCTTTTCCATCTTTTGGCACCATTAAGCGTGTTGCTCATAAACTTCCAAGAGTATCCTTTAAACCAAACGTGCCCTTTCAAGGTGAACCTATACCTCCGCCCCTAAGCTTCATAGACATGACCAAAAATTCAAGCACTCCACCCACTAGTTGTAGCAACCAATGAACCATAAAAATTAGTATCCGTACTTTTTGTGTTCAACATCTATGGACAAATAATCAACCTAAGTACTCCCATAGCACAACAAACCCCTACATCACCACATCCTTATTTAGACACACTAGAAGACCTACCACCTAGATCAACCAATCCACCATCCTTACCATCATTTGAATTCGTTGAGTGTATTGCTCAAAAAGCCCTTGTGTCCAACACTTGTACCGAATCAAATGCACGTTTGAACAAACTCAACCATCCTTTCCACATATAAGGACTTAGATAACTCATTACGGCTAGAACCTCAACTATCAAATAAGCATGGTGCTCTTGGTAATTGTTGTCAATTTCCACTAGGTATAAGTAGTACTACCTTCACAAATTATCAAAGTATTAGTAATACTTTGTCGTTAAACTTCTGCATAAATTTCGTTAAACCTCAAATCAACATTTTAACAACATATGTTAAAATGCAATCTCAAAATCAACATCATACACCCCAAGCAAAAATGACTCTTGAGGAGTATACATAAGAAACTCGAGTGAATTCCTCCTGTCATCATTTAGTGAATATAATCTTGAGACCAAGTTTATTTAGATGGGACTATCCAATTCAAACACTTTGGCTTCATATCTTCATTTAGGAAAACATGATGTTTTAAAAAAATATTATGCCTATGAAATCATGCATTAAGTATTCATCTTGTTAAAAGGATATTGTATATCCTATGTATTATTCTCTCCTTGCGACATAAATGGTTGGGTTACAAGAGATTTCATTACACCTCATTGGCTAAATGATCTTGAAACGAACATCTACAAGTTCTATGAACTAGCGTATCCAATTCATCTTGTCATACTTATTTTCATAAGCATGATAACTTTATCCCATGCGATCATCTCATTTGTTGAAAGATACTATTTGTATCAATTTCCTTTCAAGCGTACATCATAACCTAACCTTGCTCAAACCTTGTGCACATCCAAGGTTAAAACTACACATCTCTAGAACATACATATGATCTATTGAAGTTAGTAACCTTATTTAGATTCTTGTCAAATAAAGTTCCAAAGAGTTTTCTTGAGAACATTCTTAATTTAACATATTTCATTCTCTAGTCTTAGATAATCAAATCACTTTTAAAGTATACACTTCAACGTAAAAGATGTCATCCATTAGATCATACAATTAGCTATGTAATTTGAACAACCTTAGATTCTAAACACAAGATTAAAACATATTGTTTATCAACACACCATTGTTAAAATTCATGTGTATAACATGACATCTTCATCACCTTAGTTATATTGCATATTAGTTGTGTCACATTAAGCCAAGTATTGGTAAACTATCATCTTTTATGCACTTTAATAGGCAAAAGTAGGAGTTCCCATCTTTCAACATGAGAATGACTCTTGGAGAACCTATTGCACTAGAAACTCAATTTGACCTAACGGTTGAATTGCTTCCTGGAGAGAAGTTGGGTATGTGGAATCACCCGTAAAAATTTTCGTGTTTAGCCTTAATTGAGCACCGCTAGTAATAATCTCATATTCATTCTCCAACTTGAAAAATCTGTTTTCCTATACTTTCCTAAAGTAAGTGTTAAAACATTGTTAGTTTGCCTCGCCTTAGGAATACTAATCAAACTAGTAGTATATATGACTTTTCTTTTAAAACCACTTGCATTGCACTTACATGTGTTGATTACATGTTCTTGTTTGATACGATAAGTTGATTTGACATTATCTTAGTGTTTGATAACTAGTCAAATGTGTAAACCTTAGTACGGTTTTATCTTTATAATGCTTGTATTCTTGTTTCATGCTACTAAACATTTAAACCTAAACTTTATTTGCATGATACTTACTTTTGAATTATTTTTAGCATGATTAACATGTTAATATGCCATTTTGATACGTGATAATTTTGATACGATATATTTGTGTTTGAAAGCTATTAGTAGGCATTCATTATATCTATGTGTAGTACGATCCAAATGATACATGCTCCAAATTGTTATGTCTTAAACATGGCTTGCATGAATTTTTCATCGTGTTTCTTTTGCCTCTTGTCACACTATTTGTTTGCTACGTGTGCACATGTAATCTGTCAAAGTGCTTTTGGTATGACAAACTTTTAGAAGCCTTTTTATCTTACAAATTAATCACATAGATTATTGTATATCCAAGTATGCTTAAGTGTCTAAGTCTAACAACAAAACAATCTCATAATGAAATGTCTTGAATAAATTCGTATTCTTGCATAATATGATTGTTTTGATGCTATCTTGTGTGGTGATTTCTTGTCTACTAAGTGCAATGTGTTATTTTTGCTTATATAATATGTTATCATTTGATTTTTATCATGTTAACATCTTTTGTCACTAACAATTTTGTTTTGTAGGTTGATAACAAATTATTTGTTATCTCACTTGGTTCTAACTTTTATATGCTCATCTTGCATAATCCCCTTTATTGCTACGTAGATTAGTACTATGCTTTATGGGACCCCTACACTTGCATATAGTTTAAAAGCATATAGAATTAAGTTCTAGAGGGTTGGCTTTGCATTTTTGTCTTTCAACCGACCTCTTTCCAAATCTCATTTTTGCTTCCGCTTTCCAAAAATCACCTCCATCATTATTTAGTTATAACAATACTCTAATCCTCTTCACTTCCTATTAGGAAACCACATGCCTCATCATACGATCATCTCGTATTAAACGAGAAGAGGTACGTGACTTTAAGGATGAAGTTCATCGTATGCTAACCATCATCCAGAAAATCATCACTAAGCTCATCTCTTTCGTTAACCCGAATAACCTCCTAAACACTTTGTTGTCATTCCTTATTCGATACATTACACAATATGTTGGATGTCCACCAATTAAGGGAGAGAGAAATCCATTCACATAATTTTTTTTTGTCAAAATTTATGTCTCTTAGACTCTAAAATACCAACACATAGGTAAACACCACTTAGCTAAAACCGGTTCACGAAACCACAACTAGTTCAACCTTTTAACTTTTTATCACAAGTTTGCACCAATACCTCATCAAGTGAAAACGATCATGTGTTTTACAAAATATCTTCATCTCCACATATAGGATTTTCCTTAAACTAGCACCTTACAACTTCACTATCTAGAACACCATCATAGGATCTTATCCTTTTCTCGCTTATCATGCATGTCCTTGTCAGTGCAAACGATATATTAATCAAAACAGTCATTCCCAACATGTTGGTCTATCCAACTCTCACTCATCTGATGTCATTCTCATCCTCATATAGGTACTCATTATTATTATTAGTATTTTCCATATTGTCTTCACTTCTTTTCAATGTGATAATCATCCATGCCGGTCAAAACCATGCTAATACTACATTTCCCATTGTCACCTAGAATAGGTCATTTTTATAATTCGTGTCAATCAATGAACGAATTTATCTTCATTTTTATATTTTTGGGTATCTTCATTCTTAGATAGAACGCATTATTGATTACTCTTGGGTTGAAGCATATGAGAACTTGCTCAAAACAATAGGTTGTTAGCATCAATAAATCATTCAAATCATAACCCTTATGCATCATTGAAATGCAATGTCCATTCATATTTTTTTTCCTCTTAGCTTTGGTCACTTGACATTACGAAAGGATTGCATGAGTCCATATTTTTACCTAATCACCACCACCTTAATAGTTTCTAACTCCTTAATAGCTTCTTACCTAATCACCACCACCTTCCATAACCTCTTTCACTAATCATCACCACCATGGATTAGCGAAAACTTACTTTTGTAAATCTCGAGTCATCTACCATCACCACATGAATCCTACTAGTAAACCGACACTAACACTAGCACCACTAGTGGCACACACGGTGGGAGACTTCATATCTTCTTTCTAGGAACTATTTTGTAGGCTTTTATCATATTATATTCTCACTTATCTTATGATTGTAATTAGGAGACTACACTTCATGAGATATTTGATTATATCATTTATCACATATATACATCTTATTTTTCTTTGTGAAAAAGATGAAATATATTGCACTAATGTTTTTCATTGTAGGTTCATCATCATATACATTCGATTGTATATAACTTACTCATCTAAGGATGAAGTTTGCATCAATTATTTTTCTTATTTTAGGTGCTTCTTGACACCCTCGAACAAGGAGGAATATCCTTTAAGCACTCATATTGCATCGTCTATACACTTGGTTGTATATGACATATTTGTCTAAAGACAAAGCTTCTATTATACTAATATTTATTTTGAAGGTTCATCTTGACGACCTAGAGCAAGGGAGCTCCGTCAAGAATTTCTTGAATGCATCTTATACACACTTTGTTGTATATCACTTACTAGTCAATGACAAATATAGTTTTGCACTAATATTTGTTTTTACGTTTTAATCATATACCGACGCCTCAAACAAGGGGAGAAACCGTCAGGGGAGCATGCACGCATTTAGCATCATTCTCACTTTTCAACAAGCATTTGTGCTTCGATAAAAGTGGAGAAAATAGGCTAACATTGCTATGCATTTTTCTTTTCATATATTTCTCATAATTTTTGTTGCATAAAACTAACCTTGATGTAGGTTAAGCCTCTTTATTTGATCCATGGATCCGCTACCAAACAAGGGACGGATTGAAGTGGACGATTTAACTTCACTAGGGATGATGCAAGCTCGCTTTTGGGGAGAAATAAAGTTAAACTCCAAGGACACGCCCTTTTTGTTTCGACAAAAGGGGGAAAAGAGTGTAAACGGAGAAGGTAATGTAAAGGTAGTAAGGATACAAGGGATACAAGTAACCTTTTACATTTTACTTTCTATTACGTTTACATATCTTTGTCATCATCAAAAGGGGAGATTGTTAGTGCAAATATTACGATATTTAATCTATACGGTCTCGTTTGTTTTGATTGATGACAAACATGTAACTTGTAATACATAACGAAATGTACAAGTTACTTGTAATCACATTTGTCTCAACATACATTCAACACCTCTCGATGTCTCAAGTCCTCGTATGTTACAACACAGGTTCGTACATGTATGTTATGTGGCATTATGATCAAACCCATTAACAAATCATTTAGAATGTTTAAAATACGTTTAGAGTCACTAAGTATTTTAATAGGTTAACCATTGTATTCCGAACCTCATTTTACATTTTGCATTCACAAGTATTTTATACAAATACATCTTTTGTAAAATGTCTAACAAATATATACTTTTATTTGTACAAGTAAACTAACTATAATATTCATACAAGTACTAAAGTTTACTTACACTTGAAAAAATATTTTTTATTTTGACAAGCACTCAACTAGATATTTTATTTTACAAAAGGTTACTTACATTTTATTTACATGTAACTTACCTTTTTAATAAGTATATACATTTGTTTAAATGTATTTTTCATTAAAAGGAAAACACTCTTTTATTACCTCATGCATAGTGTCATCTAAATCTTTAAAAGATTTTGTAAAGATTTTGGAAGATATTCTAAGATATCAAATCTAATAAATTATTATATTTTTGATTACCACTTTTGGTTATAAATACCATCCCATGGTTTTCTCATATCTTCATCCCTTCCAACATACATTCTCTCTAACATTCTTTCATCACTTAGATCTATAGATAAACATGTAGTAGCATACATCAATCACCCTCACCTCACCATCATATGATCATAATGCTTCTAACATTCATCTTTGTTGTAAGCATATTTTACATTTTCATCAACCAAGGAAAGTTTGGAGATCTAGCCATCCTCATTCACCAAAGCATATCAACATATGAAGATTCAAGATCTCTTGATATCCTCATTGATTGAAGACTTCTTATTTAAGAAGATCATTTAGATTAGTCATTCATATCCATTAGACATTTATGTCATGGATCATCATTGTAAACATTATTGCATTATTGCATCATCACAACACTTTCTCCAAACTAGATTAGATGGGTTATGTGTTTGAACCATAAAACAAGGTTTGTTATGTTGGGCCATAAAACATAACGGGAGTGGTTGTACTCGAAAAGGACTCGACATCTAGCTTAGTGTCGGAAATATTGTATAGGCGACGTTAGGTTGGTTCTACCTCGAACTAGAATTAACATCATAGAGTTTATCGGTATGTGATAGAGTAGTAGGGGGCATTGTTTGTCATTATGAACGAAGGTTGGGATATTCAAAGTTAAGGTTAAGGCTTGGAAATCGACTAGAATGGAGAGGAATCGAAGAAAGAAAGAAAAATAGCTATATTTTTTGAGATGATCTTATTTGCTTTGATACCACATTGATGGAAAATGATTTAGAGACCTAAAAGTTGTGCCTAATTGTGTGCCTAACATATGTAGAGTTACCTTATTGGATTGTAAAGCGGTGAGCCCTATTATTACAACCAATAAATTATTGACATAGAATTTTAGGCATAAAATTAGACCTAAAATTAGGTCTTGCAATCACTACTCTCCATATTGATTGGTAATCTCATTGATTAATTATTTATGAATTACAATCCATAAACTACAAACTACAGTCAGGGCTTAAACCTAATTGGAACTAACACTGGGCCTAACTATAGTCCACTAACAGTATTTAGGTTTTCGTTTTCACTAAATATCGCCACCACCATCTTAATGTTTTAATCTAAAGATCGATCATGAATGAATTACCTTCAAACATCATGTTCCACATCTTTTCAAGAGTACAAGGTAAATGTTTGGCTCCACTACTACACAAACAGGTTTTTCCCACGGTAAAATCCGTGGGAAATTCCGTGGAAAAAGGCCCTTTTCCACGGATTTCACACGGAATTATTCCGTGTGTAAAAACCCCGTGGGTAAATATTTTCCCACCAATCTTCCCACGGTCGTTGACTATTTTCACACCATATTTGCCGTCCCTAATCCGTGGGTAAAATTAGCCATGATTTCTCACGATATTTCCCACAAAGTTATGGCAAAATTTCCCACTAATATTCCACAAATTTTGCCATGATTTCCAACTATTTGCTCATGATGATTTTTCACGGTTTTCACACAACTCTTTCCAACAAATTTCCCACGATAATTTTACCACGGATTTCCTATGTTTTTCCGACAAAGAATTTCGTTAATAATATTCCGCCGCCAATAATATTCCGACGAACAATTTTTCACAAAATCAGTGGTTCATTCTTTTTTGTTTAATATGCTTTTGTCATTTTCTAATCTGATTCGTTGCAATCATACATTCTTTTAGTATATTTCTACATTTTATTGTAATACAAAAACTAAACCCAGTAATAAAATCATCAAATGCATATCTAACATCTAAATAGAATAAATTTCATATATAAGTCAATGATCCAAAACACATAAATCTGCCACAAAAATGACATAAGTTACAAAACTGCTATATGTTATTAAACAACAAATAGTTTATACATACTACAACAAAAACCTATAATTCTTCAAAAGCTCCTTGATTTTCGGGCGGTTCTTTTATATTCCAGCAAGTCATTACCCATTTGTTTCTCGCCGGGTCTTTTCTTAGAAGAAGGTGCGAGTCTTTGAGCATGTCTTTGAGTCGTTTCTTGTAGTGGTCGAAATAAGGGTGGGCGTCGGTGGATCTTGGTGGTGGCAGAGAGATGGAGAGGTGGTCGCGTTGGTGGATCTTAGTGGTGGTTGAACCAGGGAGATGGAGAGGTGACCTCGGTCATTGGATCTTGGTTGGTGGTGGCTGAACAATAGAGATGGAGAAACAGAGATATGTTAAGTTTTTGTTTAGGTTAGTGTGTGAGAAAAAGGATGGGTGAGTATTTGTTTGTGTTGGGATTAAGATGTTTAGTTGCATCTTGTCCATTGGAAATGACATGTTGGCAATCCAAGTGAATTCATCTAAAGGTCTATTATACTTCTCTTACAAACATAATAAATAATAAAGTTAAAAGTAAAGCTACAAAGTTAAAACCAATGAACCAAACATGTAGTTATTTTACAAGATTGGTGACGAATTTATATTGTAACGTAAAAATATATGTTTTTATCATTTAACTTTAAGACGCGATGTACATGTATTGGTGTCGAGAATGCTCTTAAGCACTTATATACGATCTAATTAGCTAACTCTATTTTAAAAATGTCTCAAATAAACTCTTCTTTTGTAAAATTTATTTTTATAACATACCTCACATATCTATAAATAAAATCTTACATATATCTTCAATATAACTTGAATTCACAAGCTCTCGATTAATGAGCAGTTCACATATCGTTGGACCAAAGGCCATTGATGACATATTATACATATTTACTAACAACCGTTTTGGGTCGTACAAAAATGATGGGTATACATGTCATGGTGTCAAATTATCATTGGCTTATTATATGTTCTACTACCAAAAACAAAGATGTGGCGAACTATGATTGGTCAAAGTGTGTTTGGACAATTACTGTTCACGTAGCTCTTTTAAAACCATACGGCAATGTATATACACCATCCAGCACCACCGCCTTCTCCAACCTAAAAAAATCCAGATACGTAGTTTCCACCGCCTTTATATCCGCATCATATTTCAAAATCCCTAATCTTTCTCCTAAAAATAATAGGCAGCCACATAATCCTCAAACCCTAAATATTCTCACTTAAAATTCTTGACCCTTTCTTCTCCATTTCTGTAAACTCAACGCAGCTACCAGGCGTTCCTCATAAATCAATTCGATTAACTCATCTATTGTCCAACTGCTCACTCATCAAACCCATATACAAAACGTAATTTTTTTTCCAGATTTATCCATTAACAATATTCATTATGCACAACCGCCATAGTAATGCAAAAGGGAAAAACAATTGATTCATTCATGGCCATAAAAAAAGGTTAACTAACAGTGCTTTTGGGGTCTATTTCTATTTGAGGCCCCTTTTTTTAATTCATGCTTTACTTCTCTAACGCGGCGGCGAAGATCGACGATCAAGTCAAGGATATTACGGATGTGGTTAGTGAAGCTTTTGCAAATTAAGGTCAATTAATTTCTTTAGTTTTATAACTAATACGTGTTATTAAAGCTAGGTTCGTTAAATATTTGAATAATTTAGTTAATATTGTTATGCTATGATTAATTAAGCTTTTGATGTATAGTTTGAATGATTTTAGGTGAAATACTGATAAGTGTTTTTATAGTTCCATTTATAGACAAGCCCATATAATATGAAACTGCAAACACATACGAAGACATACTAAGTAATGTGGGAATTTCTAAGTAGACAAAACACAAAAACGATATTTTTTGCGGGAAATTCGTGGGTATTTAGACACGTATTTCCCACATATTTACTAAATTGGTAGGTAATCTGTGGGAAAGTACCCACAAATTTTATATGGACATAACTGTTTTATTTTACTTTTTTGATATAGTTACATGTTCACGCATATACACGTCGATATACCTAGATACAAAACATTTATAAATACAATGAAGGTCATAAACAAACATATGGAACATATAAATGTAGATATCCACACACATACAATGTTTGTTGCACAAAAAGGTTATATCTAAACATATACATATACTTGTGATACAGGCATAAATAATTATAATAATTGACAAACACATATAGTATGAAACTACAAACACATATGAAGAAATATAAGTAATATGGGAATGTGCAGGTAGACAAAACACAAAAACGATATAATATGTGGGAAATCTGTGGGTATTCACACACGTATTTCTCACGGATTTAATAATTTGGTAGGTAATCTGCGGGAAAGTACCCACATATTTCCCACGGGCATAACCATTTTCTTATACTTTTTTGATATAGTTACACGTTCACGCATATACACATCGATATAATTAGATACAAAACATCTATAGATACAATGAATGTCATAAACAGACATACGGAACATATACGTGTAGATGCCCACACATATATAATGGTTTGTCTTGTAGATATTTCCACGACAAATACAAAAACAATTCTTTGTGGGAAATACGTGGCTAGTGACCCATGGATTTCCCACAGACCGGTAATAGTTATTTTATAAAAAAAGACCGTGTGAAATCCGTGAGTAATGAAGCTAAAATTTGCCACAAAGTTTTGGTCGTGGCTAATATGTGTGAAGTTTGCGACAAGTTTCCCACGGACGTCTAATAAATACAAGTAGTGTGAATATGGTTGCAAATCTGTGGGAAATTTGCGACGAATTTCACACTAAAACTTGGTCAACACTTTAGTGTGTAAAGAGTGGGAAATCTGTGGGAAATTTACCACATATTTCCCACCGAAATTTTGTCAACAATTTGGTGTGTAATTTGTCGCAATCTCGTGTGAAATTTCACACAGTTTCATTTTCGTGGGAAAATTTTTGTGGGAAAAACCAGTTTGTGTAGTAGTGCTCGTTCCCGTTGTGTATCGAAAGAATGGTGCAAGTATATTGATGATCGTTACCTTATGATCGTTAACAACGATGAACGAGTCCTAGAACCTATACCCATCCTATACCATTTTCACCTTTCTTATAATAGAAAAATACACAGCTTATGTTTCCATGTCATTGAATCAAAGCTGAAAGAACCAAGAAGGTATTACAAGAAGGCCCGTGTTGGAAGTACTAAACCCCATACTTATGTGTCAGAGCTGAAAGAAGACTCGTTTTTGGAGTTTTTGCCAAAGACTCTCTCTGAAACTTCATAGGTGGAAATTAGAGTTCGAGGTTCTTGCAATGGGCTGATGTGTTTGTCACAATATGAAGATTATGCACTAACCTCGTTGGTTGTGGTCGATCCTCTAAGGAAAGAATGTTACAAGCTTCCCCCTCTTCCTATGCGTTTTGATAGGTACATGCACGTGTCTGTGGGCTTGGTTTTGATGCTTCCACCAACACATTGAAGATGCTTTGTGTTATGCACAACAAATTTGCGTCAGCAACAGTGATGGTGCATGTATTTGGCACAAACACATGGCGAGAAATACCCCAAGTCCCGTCGTATCCAATAACAGGAGAAGCCATATTTCCTTATGGTTGTTTGCATTGGTTGGATAATAATCTTGACATCAAAACGGAACATGGTGGAAGGCACATAATATGGTTCGATGTAGAAAAAGAAGAATTTGGGTTGATTGATCCTCCCAAAAGAATGTGTGATGTCTGGAAAAACTGTAGCCGTGATATCGATCACTTGGTAGATTTAAATGGTGAAGTTGGATTTGTGTGCGCTAGGACCATGGAGGTTTGGGTGTTGAAGCAGAAAGAATGGGTACCACACTATCGATTTGAAGAGAAAAGGGTTCCAAATGGTGGCATTGAGGTTTTGGGGTGTTGGAATAAAGACGGGGACATTTTAATAGGAAACAGAGGCCGTAGAAAGTATGAGTTCTTTGTTTACAACCTCAAAAGCGGCGTTCGACATAAAACCAACATTGTTGTTCCCAATTATGATGGATGTCACGATAATATTAATATTTTTATGCATCCCAATAAGCTGTCTTCAATCCATGGCATTGGCACAAACTCCTTCCCAATGAAAAAAGCAGATTTTAAAAGAAGTTGCAGCGTTCACTATCTTTTTTAAGGAATTAGAATTTAGATTTGTGTTGCATTCAGTATTTTTGTTCCAGATTTGTATTTTTAAGTGACTGGTTTTTATATTTACTTGCATCAGTTTGACTGCATTAAATAATTGTTCATTGGAACAGCTGCAAATGCATCAACCTGCAATATGGACATATTTAGTTTAAGAAGAGAAAGTTAAATGTGAAGATGTGGTAAAGTTGTGCAATGGATGAGTGTTGTGTGTAATGTATGGTTAAACCTTGTCGAGCCTTTATTAAATAGGCAGAATTACAGTAAAAGTAGCTAGAGAGAAATTTCATTAGCAGCGTGCAAATGCCTACACGGCTGTACTAGCATAATTCATGATAAGTTCTCATAGAGGTGCATTAGTAGGAAATTCTTTTGGATGTCTATGTATCGTTTCTCTAAGTGATCTTTCTTGCTCGAGTAAGTTTGAAGGCAACTCTTCATATACATCTGTGAACATGTCTTTAAGTGCCGGCTTTTCTTCTCTTTCAGCTTCGTCAATCGCATTTTTTATCTGTATGAAATATTAACCTATGGTTATATGCCCAAATAATGTATCAAATCAGTAATCTTGAATATAATTATGATTTACCTGTTTGTGTACGTCGATATGAAGCTCGGAATCTTCATTTTCGGTCCACCAACCTTTTCTCTCAATCCATTTTCTAAATCTTGTTATAGGAGAATGCACGGTTCTCCAATGGTTGATTTCATCTTTAGTTCGATACTTTGTGGAATCATCGGATGTAGAGTGGTGTCCTACTCTATATGTCATGGCCTTGTGTTTCCACATCATTAGTTATAGAGAATGAATTAACCCACAAGCACAAATGAAAGAGTAAACATGATTAAATAGATGGATATAAACCTCGATAAGTATTGGTCGTTGTTCCTTGACAGCTATCTCACGAGCACTGCGAACTGCATTATAAACTGCAAGAACGTCGTTCCCATCTACTCTTCTCCAAAAGGTGAAGATCGGTGGGATCACCCTGGTCCCATGCATCCTAAGGATGCCAACCGGACCCTCCCCCAAGGACCCGGCCCCAAGCAATGAGCACCTGTCCCAGTGACTGTACTTATCAGGAGGTGGGCTTTGAACCCTGGCCATTTTCTCCAATAGGCCCCTCGTTCCCATCTACTCTTATACTTTGAATTCCATAAGCTTGGCCTTTAACAACAATTTAATCGCCTAACCATTAAGAAATTCATTTTAGTGAACTAACTTTGGAGGAAACTTTTAAATGTACCGAAACCTATTTAAAAAATTAGATGATTATTGAGATATAATAGATTACTTAATGTCCCGTTGTTACTTTACATAATGAACACAACTGGGACATTCAAAACCGCAGCAAAGTTCATACTTGCATGAAAATCTCCCTTAAAAGAATTAAGATTATTCATCAGAAAATATATTCACAAGACATTCTATATAACAAACTAAAACCAAAGATTCTTAATACCTCACTAGTACTGCCATCTCCAAAATAGGTGACAACACAAGCATCTTTTCTATCGTTTTTCAGAGAGTAAGCAACACCAACCGCGTGAGGGAGTTGCGTTCTGGGTGAAAAGGAGGCGTCAAATGATATATCATTATAAACTAAAAGCACAAATCTATACTACTTATAATGGAGGGATGACCCTCTCTCCTAATTTTTTTTAAAATGTCATTAATGTATTTTTTAAGCATTACAATTTTTAATGCATAATGTACACAATAAATTGCTTTTACTAATTTATCTTCCACAACATTTTAATGCTTCATTTATTATTTCTTTTTGAATTAGTTTAGTTTTAATGAAAAAATGCACATATAAATGAATATGATTTTAAAATTCATGCAAAACTACAAAGTTCCAAAACTATTATTATATCGTAAGAGTGTTACGAGAACCAATCTAAATAAATTTTGAATTATTTTAAATAAAATTAACCACAAAAGTAAAAAATGGTTTTTTGTAAAAGTCGGGACAATTTTTATAAGACAAATGATGCAAAGATGTAAATTCACAAGTGATAATTTATTTCATTTTATACATATTACACATATCTAAATCTATATCTATACTATTTATAATGGAGGGATGACCCTCTCTCCTAAATTTTTTTAAAATGTCATTAATGTGTTTTTTAAGCATTACAATTTTTAATGCATAATGTACACAATAAATTGCTTTTACTAATTTATCTTCCACAACATTTTAATGCTTCATTTATTATTTCTTTTTGAATTAGTTTAGTTTTAATGCAAAAATGCACATATAAATGAATATGATTTTAAACTTCATGCAAAACTACAAAGTTCCAAAACTATTATTATATCGTAAGAGTGTTTCGAGAACCAATCTAAATAAATTTTGAATTATTTTAAATAAAATTAACCACAAAAGTAAAAAACGGTTTTTTGTAAAAGTCGGGACAATATTTTTAAGACAAATGATGCAAAGTTGTAAATTCACAAGTGATAATTTATTTTATTTAATCTATACTACTTATAATGGAGGGATGACCCTCTCTCCTAAATTTTTTTAAGATGTCATTAGTGTGTTTTTTAAGCATTACAATTTTTAATGCATAATGTACACAATAAATTGCTTTTACTAATTTATCTTCCACAACATTTTAATGCTTCATTTATTATTTCTTTTCTAATTAGTTTAGTTTTAATACAGAAATGCACATATAAATGAATATGATTTTAAAATGCATGCAAAACTACAAAGTTCTAAAACTATTATTATATCGTAAGAGTGTTACGAGAACCAATCTAAATAAATTTTGAATTATTTTAAATAAAATTAACCACAAAAGTAAAAAATGGTTTTTTGTTAAAGTCGGGACAATTTTTTTAGACAAATGATGCAAAGATGTAAATTCACAAGTGATAATTTATTTTATTTTATACATATTACACATATCTAAATCTATATATATACTATTTATAATGGAGGGATGACTCTCTCTCCTAATTTTTTTTAAGATGTCATTAATGTGTTTTTTAAGCATTACAATTTTTAATGCATAATGTACACAATAAATTGCTTTTACTTATTTATCTTCCACAACATTTTAATGCTTCATTTATTATTTCTTTTTGAATTAGTTTAGTTTTAATGAAAAAATGCACATATAAATGAATATGATTTTAAAATTCATGCAAAACTACAAAGTTCAAAAACTATTATTATATCGTAAGAGTGTTTCGAGAACCAATCTAATTAAATTTTGAATTATTTTAAATAAAATTAACCACAAAAGTAAAAAACGGTTTTTTGTAAAAGTCGGGACAATTTTTTTAAGACAAATGATGCGAAGATGTAAATTCACAAGTGATAATTTATTTTATTTTATACATATTACACATATCTATATCTATACTACTTATAATGGAGGGATGACCCTCTCTCCTAATTTTTTTTTAAGATGTCATTAATGTGTTTTTTAAGCATTACAATTTTTAATGCATAATGTACACAATAAATTGCTTTTACTAATTTATCTTCCACAATATTTTAATGCTTCATTTATTATTTCTTTTTGAATTAGTTTAGTTTTAATGCAAAAATGCACATATAAATGAATATGATTTTAAAATGCATGCAAAACTACAAAGTTCCAAAACTATTATTATATCGTAAGAGTGTTTCGAGAACCAATCTAAACAAATTTTGAATTATTTTAATTAAAATTAACCACAAAAGTCAAAAACGGTTTTTTGTAAAAGTCGGGACAATTATTTTAAGACAAATGATGCAAAGATGTAAATTCACAAGTGATAATTTATTTTATTTTATACATATTACACATATCTATATCTATATCTATACTATTTATAATGGAGGGATGACCCCCTCTCCTAAATTTTTTTAAGATGTCATTAATGTGTTTTTTAAGCATTACAATTTTTAATGCACAATGTACACAATAAATTGCTTTTACTAATTTATCTTCCACAACATTTTAATGCTTCATTTATTATTTCTTTTTGAATTTGTTTAGTTTTAATGCAAAAATGCACATATAAATGAATATGATTTTAAAATTCATGCAAAACTACAAAGTTCCAAAACTATTATTATATCGTAAGAGTGTTTCGAGAACCAATCTAAATAAATTTTGAATTATTTTTAAATAAAATTAACCACAAAAGTAAAAAACGGTTTTTTGTAAAAGTCGGGACAATTTTTTTAAGACAAATGATGCAAAGATGTAAATTCACAAGTGATAATTTATTTTATTTTATACATATTACACATATCTATATCTATACTACTTATAATGGAGGGATGACACTCTCTCCTAATTTTTTTTAAAATGTCATTAATGTGTTTTTTAAGCATTACAATTTTTAATGCATAATGTACACAATAAATTGCTTTTACTAATTTATCTTCCACAATATTTTAATGCTTCATTTATTATTTCTTTTTGAATTAGTTTAGTTTTAATGCAAAAATGCACATATAAATGAATATGATTTTAAAATGCATGCAAAACTACAAAGTTCCAAAACTATTTTTATATCGTAAGAGTGTTTCGAGAACCAATCTAAATAAATTTTGAATTATTTTAATTAAAATTAACCACAAAAGTAAAAAACGATTTTTTGTAAAAGTCGGGACAATTTTTTTAAGACAAATGATGCAAAGATGCAAATTCACAAGTGATAATTTATTTTATTTTATACATATTACACATATCTATATCTATAACTATACTATTTATAATGGAGGGATGACTCCCTCTCCTAAATTTTTTGAAGATGTCATTAATGTGTTTTTTAAGCATTACAATTTTTAATGCATAATGTACACAATAGATTGCTTTTACTAATTTATCTTCCACAACATTTTAGTGCCTCATTTATTATTTCTTTTTGAATTAGTTTAGTTTTAATGCAAAAATGCACATATAAATGAATATGATTTTAAACTTCATGCAAAACTACAAAGTTCCAAAACTATTATTATATCGTAAGAGTGTTTCGAGAACCAATCTAAATAAATTTTGAATTATTTTAAATAAAATTAACCACAAAAGTAAAAAACTGTTTTTAGTAAAAGTCGGGACAATTTTTTTAAGACAAATGATGCAAAGATGTAAATTCACAAGTGATAATTTATTTTATTTTATACATATTACACATATCTATATCTATACTACTTATAATGGAGGGATGACCCTCTCTCCTAATTTTTTTTAAACTTTCATTAATGTGTTTTTTAAGCATTACAATTTTTAATGCATAATGTACACGATAAATTGCTTTTACTAATTTATCTTCCACAATTTTAATGCTTCATTTATTATTTCTTTTTGAATTAGTTTAGTTTTAATGCAAAAATGCACATATAAATGAATATGATTTTAAAATGCATGCAAAACTACAAAGTTCCAAAACTATTATTATATCGTAAGAGTGTTTCGAGAACCAATCTAAATAAATTTTGAATTATTTTAAATAAAATTAACCACAAAAGTAAAAAACGGTTTTTTGTAAAAGTCGGGACAATTTTTTTAAGACAAATGATGCAAAGATGTAAATTCACAAGTGATAATTTATTTTATATTATACATATTACACATATCTATATCTATAACTATACTATTTATAATGGAGAGATGACCCTCTCTCATAAATTTTTTTAAGATGTTATTAATATGTTTTTTAAGCATTACAATTTTTAATGCATAATGTACACAATAAATTGCTTTTACTAATTTATCTTCCACAACATTTTATTGCTTCATTTATTATTTCTTTTTGAATTAGTTTAGTTTTAATGTAAAAATGCACATATAAATGAATATGATTTTAAAATGCATGCAAAACTACAAAGTTCCAAAACTATTATTATATCGTAAGAGTGTTTCGAGAACCAATCTAAATAAATTTTGAATTATTTTAAATAAAATTAACCACAAAAGTAAAAAATGGTTTTTTGTAAAAGTCGGGACAATTGTTTTAAGCCAAATGATGCAAAGATGTAAATTCACATGTAATAATTTATTTTATTTTATATATATTACACATATCTATATCTATATCCATACTATTTATAATGGAGGGATGACCCTCTCTCCTAATTTTTTTTAAGATGTCACTAATGTGTTTTTTAAGCATTACAATTTTTAATGCATAATGTACACAATAAATTGCTTTTACTAATTTATCTTCCACAACATTTTAATGCTTCGTTTATTATTTCTTTTTGAATTAGTTTAGTTTTAATGCAAAAATGCACATATAAATGAATATGATTTTAAAATTCATGCAAAACTACAAAGTTCCAAAACTATTATTATATCGTAAGAGTGTTTCGAAAATCAATCTAAATAAATTTTGAATTATTTTAAGTGAAATTAACCACAAAAGTAAAAAACGGTTTTTTGCATAAGTCGGGACAATTTTTTTAACACAAATGATGCAAAGATGTAAATTCACAAGTGATAATTTATCTATACTACTTATAATATACAAAGCACTCTCTCTCTTCATTAAATTTCAGACTTTTCAGACTTGTAAGTGGTTAAGCATGATGTACAAGACATTAAAGCCTAAAAATTCAGACTTCTATCACTACTACTCAAACGACAAGAAACCACAAGATCATCCCTATTCCCATCGACCGTTAACAAACTACAATCGTCTCAATGTCAATCCCATCTCCAAATATACAACTCAACTCGAAATAAAAATAATACAAAGATCTCGTGTTTAATATTAAATGATATTTACAGATCTTTAAAGACCAACACTAATAAACCCATCATAGATCTTGACCAAGAAGAAGAAAAAAAAAAAAAAAAAAAAAAAAAACTCGTGACCTCATATGAGATCCTCGAATATCGCCGAGATGAAAAAAAAGGTTATCTTCGTGTTGTTTTTTTTTTTTTTTTTTGATATTCGATTCTAAGCAAAGTGTTTGTGTTTCGTTGAAAAGGAGTAATAAGGTCAATGAGTATTTTTTGAAGTTATAAGGAGATGGAGATATAAGGATGAGTGTGATTATTTTAAGGAGATATTAGGTAGATGGTATGAAATTGTGGCCTTCGATTGAAGAAATAAAGATGATTTAGTATCTGAGTTTGAAATAAGGGAGGAAGAAGTTACATGTTTTTTGGTGGAGTGAGATAAGGTTGGAGGCGTTTCATATGATGAGTGAAATTAGGGATAATTGTTGGGCTTTTTGTGTGCCAAATAGGCATGGGCCAAATAGGCACGGGACAACGGGCTCGAGCCCGAATGGGCATGGGCCAAATAGGCACGGGACAACGGGCTCGAGCCCGAACGGGTACGGGCTAAACGAAATTCTTGATATCCGTAAATTTATTGTTAAAAAGAACATAATAAACTAAAATACATGATTCACCGGAAAATTTTATTTCAGGGTACCCGCCGCCGCAACGCGCGGGTACCCTGCTAGTATATAATGACGTACGTACGCTAAGGTTGCCGAGTTGGTAAAGTATTTAAGTTTCCTCGATCCATAGTGAAGCGGCATGTTCCTTCCTTTTTCATGACCAATTTTGTTTCCCAAAAAATGATTCGCAAACTCTTGCAACGTAAAACCACGCCATAACAGAATGCAACACAAATCTAAATTCTAATACCCAAAACAAGATAGTGAACGCTGGCAACTTCTTTTATAATCTGCTTTTTTCATCGGGAAGGAGTTTGTGCCAATGCCATGGATTGAAGACAGCTTATTGGGATGCCTAAAAATATTAATATTATCGTGACATCCATCATAATTGGGAACAACAATGTTGGTTTTATGTCGAACGCCGCTATTGAGGTTGTAAACGAAGAACTCATACTTTCTACGGCCTCTGTTTCTTATTAAAATGTCCCCGTCTTTATTCCAACACCCCAAAACCTCAATGCCACCATTTGGAACCCTTTTCTCTTCAAATCGATAGTGTGGTACCCATTCTTTCTGCTTCAACACCCAAACCTCCATGGTCCTAGCGCACACAAATCCAACTTCACCATTTAAATCTACCAAGTGATCGATATCACGGCTACAGTTTCTCCAGACATCACACATTCTTTTGGGAGGATCAATCAACCCAAATTCTTCTTTTTCTACATCGAACCATATTATGTGCCTTCCATGTTCCGTTTTGATGTCAAGATTATTATCCAACCAATGCAAACAACCATCAGCAAATATGGCTTCTCCTGTCATTGGATACGACGGGACTTGGGGTATTTCTCGCCATGTGTTTGTGCCAAATACATGCACCATTACTATTGCTGACGCAAAATTGCTGCGCATAACACAAACCATCTTCAAAGTGTTGGTGGAAGCATCAAAACCAAGCGCACATGACACGTGCATGTACTTATCAAAACGCATAGGAAGAGGGGGAAGCTTGTAACATTCTTTCCTTAGAGGATCGACCACAACCAACGAGGTTAGTGCATAATCTTCATATTGTGACAAACAAATCAGCCCATTGCAAGAACCTCGGACTCTAATTTCCACATATGAAGATTCAGAGAGAGGTTTCTTAGGCAAAAACTCCAAAAATGAGTCTTCTTTAAGCTCCGACACATAAGTATTGGGTTTAGTACTTCCAACACGGGCCTTCTTGTAATACCTTCTTGGTTCTTTCCGCTTTGATTCAATGACATGGAAACATAAGCTGTGTGTTTTTCTATCATAAGAAAGGTGAAAATGGTATAGGATGGGTATAGGTTCTAGGACTCGTTCATCGTTAACGATCATAAGGTAACGATCATCAATGTACTTGCACCATTCTTTCGATACACAACGGAAACGAGCCAAACTTTTACCTGGTACTCTTGAAAAGATGTGGAACATGATGTTTGAAGGTAATCCATCCATGATCGATCTTTAGATTAAAACATTAAGATGGTGGTGGTGGCGATATTTAGTGAAAACCTAAATACTGTTAGTGGACTATAGTTTATATATAGTTAGGCCCAGTGTTAGTTCCAATTAGGTTTAAGCCCTGACTGTAGTTTATGGATTGTAATTCATAAATAATTAATTGAGATTATCAATCAATGTGATATCAAAGCAAATAAGATCCTCTCAAAAAATATAGCTATTTTTCTTCCTTTCTTCGGTTCCTCTCCATTCTAGTCGATTTCCAAGCCTTAACCTTAACTTTGAATATCCTAACCTTCGTTCATAATGACAAACAATGCCCCCTACTCCTACTCAATCACATACTGATAAACTCTATGATGTTAATTCTATCATTAATCAAATTTCCATTTGATGTCGACAAAGCTAACTATGTTGTGCGGTGTTACTTCTTTAAAAATCATTGTGAAAAATTTGATGTGCTAAAACACATCACGGGTACTTCTTCTAGTGCAACTTGTTCGTCTCCTCCAATCGTGAAATGGCTTTGTTGTTGGGTTTTACAATTCATAACAATAATATAAAACACATAAAAATCTTCAAAGCATGCAGCGGAAGTAAAGAATAGTACTTGTAAAGAATTATGTTAATACAAATAAACCGTAAAAACGTTTACTCCCTCCGTCCCAAAATATAAGTCCATGTTTGACTTTTCAAAGTCTTCTTTTTCTGAATTTGACCATAATTTTTTCGTGCTATATGATACTTGATGAAAAATATACCAATGCAAATACATTAGAAACACAAATCCATTTATATATTTTGAATCAAGTATTATATAACACGATAAAAAATAATTACGGTCAAAATCTGAAGAAGAAGACTTTGAAGATCTCCCTTAAAAGAATTAAGATTATTCATCAGAAGATATATTCACAAGACATTCTATATAACACACGAAAACCAAAGATTCTTAATACCTCACTAGTACCGCCATCTCCAAAATAGGTGACAACACAAGCATCTTTTCTCGTTCTTGAGAGTAAGCAACACCAACCGCGTGAGGAGTTGCGTTGGGTGAAAGGAAGCGTCAAATGATATATCATTTAAACTAAAAGCACAAATATATAATGACGTACTTACGCTAAGGTTGCCGAGTTGGTAAAGTATTTAAGTTTCTTGGATCCATAGTGAAGCGGCATGTTCCTTCCTTTTCCATGACCAATTTTGTTTCCCAAAAAATGATTCGCAAACTCTTGCAACGTAAAACCACGCCATAACAGAACTCCGTGTTCTCGATACTTCAATATGTGAGACCCAAGAAGGCGATTGTAACTAGCAAACCTTGAGTTTAATGATTTAATGGATTCAAATTATATGCACGTCCATTTATTCAGGTTGTGTCATTTCAAGTGGCCTCACTAGAGATGGCAACAGGGCGGGGAATATCGGGGATTATATTTTTTTGGTAAAAGGGAGTAATCCTGCACCCAGGTAAATATATTAACCAAAAACGTTTAAGTACAATGGATATGAGTGAAATCCCATATCTCAGCCCGTTACATAGGCATAAAGCTTACATAACAAGATACTACCTATTTTCTAAACAAGAAAACAAACCACTACTCAAATGATAACATAGGACATAACGAAAGAAAATTACTTCCTAGGTCCTTGAAGCTTAGTGCCATACATGGCATTAAAGACATCAAAATTTCCTGGAAGATCAGAAACCTGCTTCGCATAGTCATCGTAGTCATAGTCATCATACTCATCTTCAAACTCTTGGCCACCACCGAATAGATTAGCAGACTCATCAAATGGGTTAGCAGCCACCTCATCTTCAGAATCAGACACCACGATCTCTCCCACTTTTGAAAAAAGGTTAACTCTCTTAGTAGAAGAGGCGGGCGGAATACAAGAATCACTAGTTTTAGGAGCCACATCCGACTCCATCTCTTTCAAATCACTCACAAGGGGTTCTTGTGATGCAGTACCTGTCTTAGTATACTTATCTTCATTAACTTCCATTGTACGACCATAATCCACATCCTTGTTGGTGTCATTTGAAGGAATACCAAAAGCATCCGTATATTCCATATTAAGAGCATCAAACTGATTAGATGTATAGACCTTTATTCCACTCAAACTAGCCACATCAGAAGCATTCTTCTTAGTGACTTCCACTTTCTTAGGTTCAGGAGGAGTCTTTTTGGGTTGATATTGAAACTGCTTACCCACAACAGGTTTAGTAAACCCTCCTTGACCCGAATAGTAGAACCACCTTGCTTTCCTTCTTCTTATTATTGACCATCTTGAAACCATCATTAACACACTTAGTAGGTGACGGGAGGTTCAACAACTTTAGGACATTCAATAAGAGTATGACCAAAATCTTACATTTATCACAATGAGGTGGTTTCCACTCGTATTCAACATTTATCTTCTCAATAGTCGAACCCGACCCATCAAGTAACGGTATCTCAACAAGAAGGTCTGTCCCTAAGCACCTCATCGACTTCACTTCAATCATGCATCTAGCAAAACTACTACACGAGTCCTTGCACATTTGGCTAGTAAAAGCATCTAACCTTTTGGGCGTGCCTATCAATGTGGCAAGGAGACTAAGGCCATCATCGAAAACATAGCAGAGGAACATCATGGAATTTAACCCACACCGGGATGTTGGTCAAATCCTCTTTAAGTAAGTTGGTGTTCAATGTCCATGGTTTAAGAATAATAGGTACATTTCTAATCAACCAAGGACCGTTTTCAAGAACATCATCAACACCTTTCTTCGAATTGAACTTAAAGAAGAAAAACCCCTTTGCATTCATCATTACCTTTTGTATACCAAACATAGCCCACGCATTGCGTACAAAGTAATCAACAACAGGAAAAGCAAGGCGTTGACCAAGGAAATACCCATACAAAGTATTCTCAAACCTAGTGTTCACCTCTTCAACCACTTTCATCCGGACAGAAAGATCCACACCATTAGCTTTCTTACTACACTCCAACCTACGAAAGTTAGACGTGTGTTTCTTAGGTTCAGTAGAAGTAACACCAGCATACGATGAAGAAGGTTGTTTGAAAGCAACACCAACCTTCTCGATACCAACAGCCCCATGTGCATTCGTATCAACCTTATCATTAGCATTATTAGGACTACTAGTAGCATTAACATTAGAACCCATAGGACCACTCGTATCTTGAGGAGGTTTTGAATAATAACCAATAGCAGTAAGCATCTCCTCTAGCTCCTTCTGTGATTGCGGCACCTTAAGATGCTCAAATGGATTAGCCCCAGTAGAAGTAGTAGCATCCATTGTCACGGCTGGTTTTAATGGTTGCCCATCGTCACCCACAAGAACAAGTTTTCCCTCAAAGATTTGTTTTTTAATAGCATGAATTTTCAATAAAGTATCATGACCCTTAGGCGTGTCATGACTAGGTGCGTTTTGACTAGGGCTTGAACCAAGTGAAACCGGCTCCACTTGTCCATCAGAACGAGAACCAGAAGCAATACCAGTAAACTCATCATTCCTACTTGTTAATACAAATATCGTCATTAAACATTATTTATATTTTTGATCTTTACCTAAGTTTTGTTAACGACAAAAGTAAATTTAATTTGTATAAAAGCTTAAAGCTTGTCAAGTTTAATAGATATTAAAACAAGCTTTTTCAAACAATATATTCATCATTCAAGCATTTACATTTATGATTAGTAACATCTTGATATGACTCTAATCATTATGTATGATAGTAGTTTTTAGAACGTGTTAGGTTCTTAAAACCAAACACTACTTAAGTACTTGCATATTTCTAAAAATAGAAATACAACATATGACATCATGAGATGCATCATGGAAATCATTGGAAGATTTCATTAGATATTTTGTGTGGATTTGTACTCTTCATATCTTGCACAATCTCACTTAGATAGAGTTGACTTTGGCAAGATTTGATATCTTGGTTGTCAGACCCGGCGGTACCAAATTGGTACACGGGCGGAACCCTTAAACGTGGACGCTCCTGTCCATTTTGGCTATAAATAGCAATGCCAAGCCAAGTAGTTTTTCATCCCTTTCTAATATACTTTCATACATATCTTCTCTCTAACCTTTCTAACTCAGTTTCATATCATAGTAGTGATCTCTTTTGTACCAAAGAAGATCAAGTCACATTCAAGCTTCAAAAGAGAAGTTGGAAGTCTTGTTTGTTTAGTGTTGTATGATCTAGTGTTGATTCATACTTCATTGTTGTATTAAACCATCATAATCTTGTGAGTGTGAGTGGTTAGTATTTTAGTCCTCAAAATACATTGTGTGTGGGAGTAGTTGTACCCTTGGAAAGAACTCGGCATATAGCTTAGTGTCGGAAATTGTGTAAGCGAAGTGTAAAGGTTTTCTCCGCCGGTGAAAGGAGCTTGTTGACTAGTGAAGTTAAACTCTCGAGTGTGAGACTCGGGGAGTGGAGTAGGGCAAAGAAATAGAGTCCTTGTAGACCGAACCACTATAAACAACTTGTTGTGGTTTGATCATTTCTTTCCTTATTTACTCTTTACATATTACTTGCATATTTCATCAACATATCCAAAGATCAATATCAATTGATCTTTTAATAAGTTTCAAAACAAAGTTTTAATTGGTAAACTATTCAACCCCCTTATAGTTTTCTACAATTGGTACCAGAGCCTCGTTGCTCAAGAATTTCTATAATAACTTGTATTTTATAAACTTGAAACGATCCATGGATTCTGAAAACTTTAAAGAAGGGCAATCTATGCAAAGACCACCACTCTTTGAAACCAATGGATTTATCTATTGGAAAAATCGTTTTGAAACATATGTAAAATCAAAAGATATAGATCTTTGGTTTATTATTGTTAAAGGGGATTTTAGTTCTACAACAAAGGATATTTCCGTTGATGAACAAAAGAAATTAGTTGCTAAAAATAATGAAGCTAAAATGATGCTTTATAATGCTTTATCTAGAAAAGAATATGAAAGAATTTTTATGTGTGAAACCGCCAAAGATATTTGGGAATCTTTAATTGTTACACATCAAGGTAATTCACAAGTCAAGGATAACAAAATTGATCTTCTTGTTCAACAATATGAACAATTTGTTATCCCGGAAGATGAAACCATTGATTGTGGCTTTGCTCGCTTCAACACTATTATTACATCACTTAAAGCACTTGATGAATCTTTTCGTAGTAAGAACTTTGTCGAAATTTCTTAGAGCACTTCATCCCAAATGGAGAGCTAAAGTGACCGCTATTGAAGAATAAAAGATCTCTCAAAAATGTCACTAGACGAGCTAATTGGCAACCTCAAAGTTCACGAAATGGTAATGGAGAAAGATTCAGAGATCATCAAAGGAAGGAGGGAGAAGATCAAATCTGTCGCTCTAAAAGCAAAGGCGGAATCAAGCGATGATGATGAATCTTGCTCCGGTAGTGAAGATGAGGAGTATGCCATGGCCGTTAGAGATTTTAAGAAGTTCTTTAGAAGAAGAGGAAAGTTTGTAAGACAACCTCGAGAAGAAAAGAAGCCATTCCGAAAAGATCGGGATGACAAAAAGGTAAAGGTGAAAGAAAGTGTTTTAGATGTGGTGATGCAAGTCATCTCATAGGAGAATGTCCCAGGCCACCTAAAAGCAAAACTCAACGAGCTTTTGTAAGTGGTGCTTGGAGTGACAGTGAAGACGATGAAGAATCAAGCAAGGAAGAGATCGCTCTAATGGCACATGAGTCAAATGAGGTACTTTCCGACTCTTCTTACTCTTCTATTGATGATGACACTTTGCAAAAACAATATAATCAATTGTGTGAGCTAAGTCTAAAAATCATAACTAAAAATAAATTTTTAAAAACCAAAAAGGAATTTTTGGAAAATGAAGTTTATGAGTTAAAAGAAAAAGCAAAACGTCTTGAAAAGGGAAAGGCAAATGACGATGGTTGTAAATCATGTCAAGAGCTTAATCTTGAAATAGAAAAACTAAAACTCACACAAGATGTTTTAATCGAAAATAATTCTAAATTTAAAAGGTTTAACAAAAACATCGCTCTTGCCGATGAAATAGTTAAAATCCATAAAACACCAGGAGACATGAATGGGCTAGGATTTAATGAAATATTAATTCCAAAGAGTCAAAACAAAGAAAACCAAGAATAGTGTTAAACTAACACCAGCTGTTACATCAGGAGTAGGACTTACTAAAAATGAATTTAGATAAAAAACCACTCAACAACGATAAAAAAACACCTTTTGCCAAACGCCCCTTTCCTAAGAGCAACCACGACGTACAACCCAACTACCAACACAATGGTTGGAATCAAAACTTCCCTAGACCATATCAAACTCCAGATTACATGTCATGGAACTCTTACCCATCGTTTCCATACATGAATCAAATAAATGGTATGTTTAACCCAAACGGACCCATGAGATATTGGGGACCAAATGCTTGAGTTATTTACTTATTAGGTATGCTTGAAAGTTGGATTGGAACCGATGAATGGATAAAAGATAGTGGATGCTCACGGCATATGACGGAAACAAAGTCTCTTCTCATCATACCAAGAGTATGACGGAGGTAATGTCACTTTGGTAGTAATCTCAAAAGCAAAATCATTGGCAAAGGTACGATCACTCATAACTCCCTAACTATTGAAAATGTTGCTCATGTGGATAGGTTAGGATTTAATCTACTTAGTATTAGCCAACTATGTGATAAAAAGTATAAAGTACTATTTGATGAAAATGGTAGTAAAATACTAAAAGATGGTATCACCATAGCTAAAGGAGTTAGGAAAAATAACATATACGTCATGAAAATAGATAAAACATCTAATGACAAGCTTTGCCTAACAATGTTAGACGATAACTCATCTCTTTGGCATAGACGCTTAGGTCACGCTAATATGAGACTTATACAAAACCTATCTTCAAAAGAGCTAGTTAGGAATTTACCAAAACTAAAATATGACCAACACTTTTGCAACGCTTGCAAAATTGGTAAACAATCCCATAGTAGTCACAAATCTAAAAATATGGTGTCCACATCTAAGTGTCTAGAATTATTACATATGGATTTGTTTGGACCATCCGCTATAAGAAGCTATGAAGGCAACTTATACACTTTGGTCATAGTAGATGATTACTCAAGGTTTACTTGGACGTTGTTTTTGAAAACCAAAAATGAAGCTTTTGATAAATTTGAAATTCTTAGCAAGAAAATTCAAAATCTACTAGGTGTTAAAATTGTGTCGATCCGAACGGATCATGGTCGTGAATTTGACAACGAAACTCAATTTGGAAACTTTTGTAATACAAATGGTATAACACATAACTTTTCCGCTCCAAGAACACCTCAATCAAATGGTGTAGTAGAACGTAAAAATAGAACAATTCAAGAAATAAGTATAACAATGCTTAATGAACAAAACATTCCTCAAAAGTTTTGGTGCAACGCCGTTGACACTTCTACATATATTTTGAATAGAGTCTTAATACGTCCTTTCTTAAACAAAACACCATATGAGCTTTACAAAGGTAAAAAGCCAACTTTAGGATATTTTAGAGTCTTTGGTTGTAAATGTTTCATTCTTACTACTAAAGACTATCTCACCAAGTTTGACCCAAAGTCTTATGAAGGTGTATTTTTGGGTTATTCTCAAACTAGCAAAGCTTATATTGTCCTTAACAAAGAAACAATGATAGTCGAGGAATCGTTGAACATAACATTTGACGAAAGTCCACCTCCCTCTAAGACATCACCTTTGGTAGATGATGACTTAGTTGAAAGTCAAATAATAGAAAGTCAAATTAATGATAACAAGGAAGATGAACCATTAAATAAGGAAATTATAAACATCAAAGAATCTAAAAGTCATCCTTTAGAAAAAGTCATAGGACAACTTAATCAAAGAACCTTAAGGTCACAAGCCCAAAATCAAAGTAATTATTTTTGTTTTGTATCCACCATAGAACCGAAAAACATAAATGAAGCAATAAAAGATGAATCATGGGTAATTGCCATGCAAGAAGAATTAAACCAATTCGTTAGAAATGATGTTTGGAAATTAGTTCCAAAACCTAAAGATCAAACCTTAATTGGAACGAAATGGGTTTTTCGAAATAAAATTGATGAAAATGGTATAGTATCTAGAAACAAAGCTAGGCTTGTTGCACAAGGCTATAATCAACAAGAAGGTATTGATTATGATGAAACTTATGCTCCGGTAGCTAGACTCGAATCTATTAGAATATTACTTGCTTATGCATGTGCTTATGACTTTAAATTATTTCAAATGGATGTTAAAAGTGCTTTCCTTAATGGGTTTATTAACGAAGAAGTGTATGTTGCTCAACCTCCGGTTTTACCGACTTTGAGAAACCACATCATGTCTTCAAACTCAAGAAAGCATTGTATGGTCTTAAGCAAGCACCAAAAGCTTGGTACGACCGACTTAAGACTTTTCTAATTGATAACAAATACTCTATGGGATTAGTAGATAATACTCTTTTACCAAGAAAAGGAATCACATATTATCATTGTTCAAATATCGTTGATGACATTATATTCGGATCAACTTGTCAAGAGCTATGTGATGATTTCTCTAAAATCATGCACGACGAGTTTGAAATGAGTATGATGGGTGAGTTAAATTTCTTTCTAGCACTTCAAATTAAACAACTAGAAGATGGCATATTTTTAACCAATCTAAATATATAAAAGACATGCTTAAGAAATTTGGTCTTGAAGATTCCAAACCAACTAAAACACCCATGTCCTCGGACACCAAACTCACCAAGGACGAAGAAGGTGAATCCGTAGATAACACTAAATATAGAGGAATGATTGGTAGCCTACTCTATCTTACGGCTAGTAGACCCGACATTATGTTTAGTGTTTGTCTATGTGCTCGCTTTCAAGAAAACCCAAAGGCATCACACTTAGAAGCCTTAAAAAGGATCTTTAGATACATTAAGGGAACAACGTGTTTAGGATTATGGTATCCCAAAGGAACGGGTGTAGAAACCATAGTGTATGCCGACTCGGATCATACCGGTGATTATGTCGATAGAAAAAGTACAAGTGGTATTTGCACTTTTTGGACATTGTCTCACCTCATGGTTTGCAAAGAAGCAAACGGCCTTAGCCATCTCAACCATCAAGCCGAGTACGTCTCGGCCGGAAAAGCATGTCAACAAGCTCTTTGGATGAAGCAAGCTCTCGAGATTACGGAATTCATCTCAACGATATTGTGATACTTTGCGACAACAAAGGAGCCATCGATCTCAAGAAGAATCCCGTTCAACATGCTCGTACAAAGCATATTGAAATCCGTCATCACTTTCTTCGCGACAATGTTCAAAAGGAAACATCTCAATCGAGAAAGTATCCTCCAAGACAACATTGCCGACATCTTAACTAAGCCTCTTAAACGAGAACCTTTTAATCTTCTTAGACTTGGTTTAGGGTTAATGGAACCAAACATGTAGGATAAACATAGCCCAAAACATTAGAATAGTCAAAACAAAACAATTTTGTCTTGTACACCGCTCATCGTAGCCACGGCACCAACGACAACACGACGGAACCAAATATTTGGTGCCGTCGTCCGTGGTGTCTCTGTACAAAAGCGCTATATACTAAACATCCTCTTCCTCAAAACCCACTTTACCAAAACGTGTAAACATTAAACCAAGCTCATTATTGACACCTTTCCACTCACTAATCACTGAAGATAACATCATTGTAAGTATCCTAACTACATTTTATATCTTAATTCTGAGTCTAGGATTCTTATTTATGCACAAAACTATCACAAATCATTACATGGGGTTTTATGTATGCTTTTATACCAAATATGAATTCAATTGGCAAAATGCATAACTAGTCATTGAAATTAGGTACTACATTATCATATTGCATAAACAAATCATGTTTCCCACTAATTAATAGATAATGAATATAAGGCATTCAAATAACCAAACACCCCATGTCAAAAGTTTTGAAAAGCTTCTCACTTGTAGGAAAACAATTTTTTCATTGCTAATACAAATAGAAACGTTAAATTTTCATCACTTGCATGCTCTTGAATACTAAAGGTATTGCATCACTAATATGCATTCCCGGGTATATTCAAATGAAGCCACATTGAATTAGGAGCATTCGGGTTATCTCAAGGTATTTGCCAAACACCCCACTAAAACCATTTTTGTGCATAAAATGAGTCGAGATAACCGCAACTCCAAATTGTTTTCATATAGGCACAAACTAGAACCAAAACGTTAAAGTTTATTCTCATTTTTAACATATCAATTATTGTCCTTAGGAATAACCATGGTAGCCGCAAGATTCTATGATCACAAAGACACCCTTAACTACATTCCCAAACACCACAAAACCAAAGGACTTACCAAGGATCAAGTAGAAATATTTAAGGGTCTAGAATCAAGGTATTTCCATGAGGGTAGAACCATTCACTCATCCTTCCTTGAAAATACCAATCTTCGTGAAGAACTAGCCGCCATTCAATTCGATTGTCTCCTTGACATCGATGAACCAATTTTTCCTAGGTTTGTGTTAGAATTCTATGCTAGTGTGTCCGGCTTTAGTGATGAAGACGATGATGAATTTTGTCTTAGGTTTAGAATCAATCAAAACGACTACACCATCACATTAGCCGACTTTGATCGAGTGCTAGGAATTCCCAACCGAGGAACTTGTGTCTACTCGGATAAATGGTCCCTCACCGTTCTTGATGCAATCAATGACCGCACTCTTCCCTACCAAACCCGTTTGGCCGATAAGGATGTTATCCGTGAACACCTATTTAACCCAAAGGGTGATACAACCCGTGTTACCCGAAAGGGAAAAGAGGTAAACCGAGATCCATATGGAATGGAGCTAAATGAACTTAAGCCCGAATTTAAGAAATGGGAGGAGCTACTTAGAGCCAACGTCATTAGCACCATAGGAAATAGGGATCACATAAACGCTTGCCTTTGTCACATGCTCTACAACTTGTCCACCCGGCAACCATTCAATTTAGCCTACTACATAGCTAGGAGAATGATTGATATTCCAACTCAAGGATCGGTTGCTCTTCCATACGGGATGCTTCTCACCCGTCTCTATAGAAACTTTGCACCAATTCCACCAACCCCAAAAGGGATGCACCTTCACTATGAACTCATCCCTCACATCTTTGTACCCTTGAGTGATGAACGAGTTGCTAAGACAAAAGGCAAAAGAGCAAAACCGTCAACTCCATCATCATCATCATCAAATAGCTCCGAGGATGGTCTTCCAAGCTCTCGTCTCCCACCTCACGAGTATTATGCGTCTCTTCCGAGATTGAAAATGAATCGTGAATTCAAGCAAACTAAGGGAATATTCAAGTGACTTGGTAGGATGATGAACAAGATTTACAAGAAGTTGGACAAATGAGGGTACTTTAAGGAGTGTTTGGAACAATACATTATCGTTAATGTTTGATACTATTTAGTTGTTTTTATCTTGTAGGATGATAATATAACTTCTAAAATTGATGTATGCTAACAATCTTATGCAGGGGGATAGCACAAGTATGCTTTCAAATTTTACCCATTTTCACTATAATGTGAAAATCAATAAGCCTTGCTCAAAATCTATGCTCCACTATGTTTATACATGTGTTATTCACTTTTCCTAACTAGAAATGTTTAGTATAACACCTTTTGAGAAAAATTTCAAGTTTCGGAAAAGTGCCCGACACCTTAAAACACACTCTGTCTACTTTTCTGCACTACACGGATCAGACGGCACCAACGATTTGGTACCGTCTGTTATGAGAATTGGTGCCGCCGTGCACTGCAGAGCGGACCGACAACACCCTTTTAAGGGTTCCGTCCGTGTAATTTTTTGGTGTCGTGGATCCCTCAGGTAACTTTCTGAATTTCGACTATTTCGTGATTCCAAATTACCATCTATCACTTATAAATCAATCTTAACTAGTTTATACTCTTATTAGAACTAGTATAATTCTCTTAGGTATATAAGAAATCCATTTCCCACCAAAATTCAAAAATTTGAAAAATCCACCCAAGGAGCCCTTTGGCATAAAGGAAGGAACCAAATTTTTGGTACCTTCAAATCCGTGGGTAATCTGATTGTTAGGCAATTCCACTCATTAGAACACATTTATTACAAATCTTTTCTTCTTCACTCCATCTCTCTTGAATGGATTGACTTGGGTGATATGACTAGCATTCAACCCACTTCCAAATCATTAGGAACCTCATCTCTTCAATTTTTTAACATCAAATCAAACACATTTCTCCACAATTTTTCACTTCTATAAATTGAGAGGTTTTACCATGATCATCCTCACACCTTCTTCATTCTTACTATTATCTAGCAAAGAAAAACCCAAGTCAAAAATGACAAAATCCTCTCCAAAAACTTGCAAGAAAACCGCTAGAATTAGTGTGAGGCCTTGTTGCTTCGTTAACCTTAGCTCCTCATCCGAGTCTTCTCCACTCACAATCTCATCTCCAATCCGAGATGATACAAACCTTACCTTGGCTACACCTACTCAATCACACATTGTGATCACCACTCCACCACCTACAAAAACACCAACCTCACCTCCTCCGGCACCCATCCAAACATCCAAGACACCCTCACCACCTTCACCACCAAGGTCTCCTACTCTCATGCCTATGGAGTTATTCTCCACTCCACCAACTTCACCAAATCCTTTCTTGGAGGACTTGGATGACTTGCCTCCTAGGCCAAATCATCCACCACCATTGCTATCCTTTGGCACAATTGAGCAAATAGCTCATGAATCACCAAGGTCATCTTTTGACCCAAACGCCCCACTAGGGCCAAAACCTCTTCTCTTCCACCCCATTTACAAAGACATTCATGGTCCTTTGTATGGGGATCATCCACTCCCAACATCAATGTCCCCTCATCTTGAGGACATTGAGGAGTGCATGTGGGATGCCAATCCCACTAGAGAGGAGATTCAAGCGAAACTCCACAATCTCCACCAATTCAAAGGCATGGTGGATTCTCACTTAAGTGAGACTATGCAAATGCAAAATGCTTTGCTTGCCTCCATCATAACCACCCCAAACATTCCCAACACCACCAACACATCTACCATACCACCACCACCACCTTCCCAAACATTCTACCCTCCTAGGCATGGTTGCTCAACTTGTGAGCAAACGGCCCAAACCGTGGAAAGAACCCGGGTTATGGTCCATGACTTCCAAGAGGAAATGAGGTTCATCCTCAATCATATCCTTGAGCGCCTCAACGCTCTTTCTCATCCACCATCAAATTAGGATGGTCATAGATTAGCATTTCTAGTTCTTCTTTTCTTAGGATTATTTTCTTTTTCTTGTACTAAAACACATCATTGTGTTCCCATTTCATGATCTTTATTCATGAAAATTTTAACTAATGAATGGTGTTTTTATTATAGTGTTGGTGCTTTTACACAGTGTTTGGAAATGCTTGTGAATGATCATTATTACTAACATTTTTTGTAGCTTTATTTTCACAATCCATGTATCTTCCCATTAAGTACCCAATTTGGGGAGCTTTGATCAAGGGAGATAATGGCTCGGGCTCATTACATTCCGCATCGCCTCTTCTTTTTGTTGAGACAAAAAGGGGGAGAAAATATAGAACTTGATTATATTTTGACTTTTCTGAAAAGTCAAACTGACATTGACTTTCTGAAAAAGTCAAACAGGATACATCATTGATAATACTTGACTTTTCTTAAAAAGTCAACTGCATACTTTGACTTTCTGAAAAAGTTAACATCATGCAAAAACTAGTGAATACTTTGACTTTCAGAAAAAGTCAAACATCATACACTTTCATTATCATTCTCTTTTCAAGTTCTAAAACTAATATTTTTATAACTCTTGCACAAACTTTGTATTTTTATAAAATAAAATTTATATTTTGTCCTCAACAAAAGGGAGATTGTTAATACAAATATCGTCATTAAACGTTATTTATATTTTTGATCTTTACCTAAGTTTTGTTAACGACAAAAGTAAATTTAATTTGTATAAAAGCTTAAAGCTTGTCAAGTTTAATAGATATTAAAACAAGCTTTTTCAAACAATATATTCATCATTCAAGCATTTACATTTATGATTAGTAACATCTTGATATGACTCTAATCATTATGTATGATAGTAGTTTTAGAATGTGTTAGGTTCTTAAAACCAAACACTACTTAAATACTTGCATATTTCTAAAATAGAAATACAACATATGACATCATGAGATGCATCATGAAAATCATTGGAAGATTTCATTAGATATTTTGTGTGGATTTGTACTTTTCATATCTTGCACAATCTCACTTAGATAGAGTTGACTTTGGCAAGATTTGATATCTTGGTTGTCGACCGGCGGTACCAAATTGGTACAGGCGGAACCCTTTAAGGGTTCCGCGGTCCGTGGACGCTCCGTCCATTTGGCTATAAATAGCAATGCCAAGCCAAGTAGTTTTCATCCCTTTCTAATATACTTTCATACATATCTTCTCTAACCTTTCTAACTCGGTTTCATATCATAGTAGTGATCTCTTTGTACCAAAGAAGATCAAGTCACATTCAAGCTTCAAACGAGAAGTTGGAAGTCTTGTTTGTTTAGTGTTGTATGATCTAGTGTTGATTCATACTTCATTGTTGTATTAAACCATCATAATCTTGTGAGTGTGAGTGGTTAGTATTTTAGTCCTCAAAATACATTGTGTGTGAGAGTAGTTGTACCCTTGGAAAGAACTCGACATCTAGCTTAGTGTCGGAAATTGTGTAAGCGAAGTGTAAAGGTTTTCTCCACGGTGAAAGGAGCTTGTTGACTAGTGAAGTTAAACTCGAGTGTGAGACTCGGGAGTGGAGTAAGGCAAGGAAATAGAGTCCTTGTAGACCGAACCACTATAAACAACTTGTTGTGGTTTGATCATTTCTTTCCTTATTTACTCTTTACATATTACTTGCATATTTCATCAACATATCCAAAGATCAATATCAATTGATCTTTCAATAAGTTTCAAAACAAAGTTTTAATTGGTAAACTATTCAACCCCCCTTCTAGTTTTCTACACTACTATTAGGGTTCATTGTCGATTGAAGAATCGACTCACCAAGACTAACAGTAGGCTCATTCGCATCATGACCAGCTGTGGACATACTATTGTTCCCCTCTCCCTTATTTGACATCACAACAGACCTTAAACCCTTAATCCAACAGATCGCACAACAGGAAACTAGAAGAAAATACGTCAAAACTTCAACCAATACTATTAAAACCCTAGTTTAGCAACTAGGGTTTTTAAGCAGATACGTGCATTAAAATTACATACTAAATGGTGATGTCTTAGTTTCAAAGATTGGTAATTAATGATATGTAGAAACAGATCAGACAATGATAGCACAACCTTTGCGAATAAAATAATTATAAACTCTTACGAAAAGTGCGATCAAGAATTTGAAGTTAACCACAACCGACCCACTATAGAATCTTAAAATAATTAAGACATCAATGATGGGACCAATTGAAGAAAAAGAACAAATTGTAAATCGACCAGTAAGGGTTGTTGAGATATCGTTAATCTCCAAATTCGTCAAACAAAACGGGAGAGTTTTTTTATTTATATCGGGGATTATATTTACCATCCCTATCCCCATTTCTCACTCCTATCCCCATCCCCGTCCCCATCGAGGAATCGTTTTTCATCCTCATCCCCATCCCCAACGGGGATCGGGGATCCCCACGGGGATTCGGGGATTTTCGGCTCTTATAAAATAAGCATAAAAGTTACATAACCAATCTAAAATAAAAAGAATTCACATATCAAATGTCTTAAAAAGCGTATATTGTACATAATTGGATTAATTAAAATGTCATTAATCTTTAAAGCATTATATATATATATATTAAAACATCACATATAATATAAAAATTATAGTACATCGAATGAGTGTATTCGGACAAAATATTGATAGGATAATACGTAGTTAGTGCTTAACATTTTAAAATATTTGATAATTTTGATCCATTAAATATCACGTATACACACAAGTATACTTCAAGTATAATACTTGCCAATACTCACTAACATATACATATACAAGTACATTTAGTAGTAATATATGTATAATGTATACATATTTTTACATTAAAAAGTTCGGGGTCGGGGATTATATTTATGCTATCCCCATCCCCGCCTCATCCCCAGTTTCATAATTCGGGGATTCCCCATCCCCATCCCCATATCCGGTCAACTCTGGGATTCCCCAGTCAAATCGGGTTTGGAGATTGGGTCCCTGTCGAGTATGGGTTTTTTTGCCATCCCTAGGCCTCGCTAACTTAAATCGTGTCATGTGGCCACAAGACATACTTTGACTCTTAACCACGTAATAAACACTTTTAACTTATTAATTTACACTAATACAAATTTTGCCAAACCTGAGCCAAAATATGATCATCCGGGCTAAGTGATGCAGCTGAGGCGATGCTGATAGCTTCCTTGCCAAATGAGGACAAACAGAATGAAAATCTGCCTTGTCTTTTTGCCTCACAAAGCATTATATCCATAGTTTGAACTTTGAAGGGATTGACAAATATTTTCATGCTGTGATACATTATTTTCATTATTTTGGACAAGATGTGCGTTTGTATTATTATGTGGATTTTTACCATGTGATTTTTATTGTGTGGATTTTGACCGTGGATAAATAGTATAACTTTAGGAAGAGGCACCCAGTATGCGTGGATTTTTAAATGTGTTTGTTTGAGACATGGGGTTCTCTTGCAGCGATTCGTGTAATTTCATTAAGTGCTTGTATTTACCTATCTTACTCACTATTGTTCTACAATTTTATTATGCACAACAAACGCGGTTTACATTCTAAACCTGCGACCTCACCAAATTTATGTTTACGTTTTCGAGTATCATTTTCTGGTGATCATCAGTAATATTTTTGAAGGCACTTGCACTGAAGTTATCCATTGTCCTCAATTCAAAATACCGCGTTAATTTAATTAAGATACTTAAGACATTGTTTTTTTAACAAATCAAGACTTATGTTTTGTTATCCGGTTTTGGATAAGGATGTTCATGTAACGGTGTAAACTTATTTCTTTAATCAAGTATGGTATTGTTCTACTCTCTTATACGATGTTTTGAACAGTCGCACCTCGTGTTTCCGCCTTAGACGGGTGTGACAAAGCCATTTCGCGATTGGAGGAGATGAACTAGTTGCACTAGAAGATGTACCCGTGATGTGTTTTAACACATCTAAATTTTCACAATGATTTTTAAAGGAAGTAACACCACGTAACATAGTTGGCTTTGTCGACATCTAATGGAAATTTGATTAATGATAGAGTTAACATCATAGAGTCTATCGGTATGTGATAAAGTAGGATTAGGGGGAGCATCGTTCTTCATTATGAACAAAGGTTAGGGTATTCGAAATTAGGGTTAGGGCTTGAAAGAATTGGTCGACTAGAATGGAGAGGAACCGAAGAAAGAAAAAAAAAATAACTATATTTTTTTGCGAAGTTCTTATTTGCTTTGATGCCATATAATTGATAATCTCGTTGATTAATTATTTATGAATTATAATCCATAAACTATAGTCCACAAATGCGCTCAAACCTAATTAGAACTAACATTGGGCCTAATCATGACCTATAGCCCACTAAAAGTATTTAGGTTTTCATTAACCATTGATGTTTACTTTTCACTGCATTTCGCCACCACTATCATAATGTTTTAATCTAAAGATCGATCATGAATGGATTACCTTCAAACATCATCCTCGAAATCTTTTCAAGAGTACCATCTAAATGTTTGGCTCGTTCCCGATGTGTATCGAAAGGATGGCGCAAATACATTGATGATCGTTACCTTGTGATCATCCATGACCAACGAGTTAAAGAAGAACCTATACCCATCCTATACCATTTTCAGCTTTCTTGGTATGATAGAAAAATACACAGCATATGTTTCCATGTCATTGAATCAAAGCCGAAAGCAACAAGAAGGTATAACAAGAAGGCCGTGTCGGAACTAAACAAACAGAACTGCCGGCCATGCTTATCTGCTTGAGTCGAAAGAAGACTCGTTTTGGAGTTTTGCCTAAGAAATCTCTCTCGAATCTTCATCTCGTGAATATTGAAGTCCGAGGTTCTTGCAATGGGCTGATGTGCTTGTCGCAATACGAAGATTATGCACTAACCTCGTTGGTTGTGGTCCATCCTCTAAGGAAAGAATGTTACGAGCTTCCACCTCTTCCTATGAGTTTTGATAGTTCCAAGCGCAGAGGTCATGTGGGCTTGGTTTTGATGCTTCCACCAACACTTTGAAGATGATTTGTGTTTTGGACAATGGTTTTGCGCTAGCATGCACACCGGTGCATGTATTTGGCACAAACTCATGGCGAAATACCTAAACCGCCGCCTTATCCAATAACGGGTAAAGCCATATTTGCTAATGGTTGTTTGCATTGGTTGCCAAGATGCTCACCGATGCGTAGATATGACCATAAAGTCGAACATGGTGGAAGAAACGTAATATGGTTCGATGTAGAAAAAGAAGAATTTGGGTTGATTGATCCTCCCAAAAGAATGTGTGATTTATGGAGAAACCAGAGCTGTGATTTCGATCACTTGGTATATTTAAATGGTGAAGTTGGATTTGTGTGCGCTAGGACCATGGAGGTTTGGGCTTTTGCAAGACATCAATGATGAATCATTTGATAAATGCGAATCTTGCATATCTGGGAAGATGACCAAGAAACCTTTTACAAATAGTTTAGAAAGGGCTTCGATCTTCTTGGTGTGATACATCCGACGTATGTGGACCACTAAGACATGTGTCAAGGAAGGGTGCTAGCTACTTCTTAACCTTTCTCGATGATTTCGATCGTTATGGTTATGTTTATTTACTTAAACATAAACATGAAGTCTTTAAAACATTTAAGGTTTTTAAGAGTAAAGTAGAACTGCAACTAGGAAAGAAGATTAAAGCTCTTCGATCCGATAGAGGTGGTGAATATTTAATCCAAGAGTTTAAAGATTATCTAGCTGAGTGTGGTATCGTCCAGCAACTCACATCTCCATATACTCCACAACAAAATGGTGTATCTTACAACTCTTCCCTTATCCTTTTGGGATTATGCTTTAGAAATTGCTGTTCGCATATTGAATATGGTTCCAACTAAGAAGGTTGATAAGACTCCTTATGAAGTGTGGTATGGGAAAGCTCCCAACTTGTCTTACTTAAAGGTCTGGGGTTGTGAGGCGTTTGTTAAACGTGACTCTGCTGATAAGCTACAACAAAGATCTGTTAAGTGTATCTTCGTAGGATACCCAAAGGAAACTATGGGTTACTACTTTTACTTTCCACCTGAAAACAAAGTAATTGTTGCTAGGTATGGAGACTTTCCGAAAAGGATCTCATATCTCATGAATTCGAGAGAGAGTTTATGATCCGGAATATGATCAAGAAGATACAACACCTCTCGAAAACACTAGCCAACCTCAAGTAGAACACGAAAGTCCGGGCGTTCCACCAAGTTGAAGTGGTTCCCATTCATAGAACTGCAAGGACTACGCGTGCACTGAGCGCCTATGTCTCAACGTAGAAGCCGAGGAAAATTTGTTAGGGATCTTGGTGAACTCGCTAACTATAAGGTCGCCATGATGAGTCCCGAAAGGAGAAATGGCGAGTCGCAATGAATGGGGAAATGAAATCCATGAAAGATAACGAAGTTTGGATAGAGGTTGACTTACCTCCAAATGCTAAGGTAGTTGGAAGTAAGTGGCTCTATAAGATAAAACCGACATGGATGGCAATGCACACACCTATAAAGCTCGCCTTATAGCTCAAGGGTATACTCAAACCTTTGGGATAGACTACGAGGAGACATTTTCTCGTGAGCGAGACATTAGAGCTATTATGATTCTTATAGCCATAGCTGCGTACTATGACTATGAGATATGGCAAATGGATGTAAAAGCGCCTTCTTAAACGGTCGCCTAGATGAGGACATCTATATGGAGCACTGAAGGGTTTGTGAATCCAAAGTTTCAAAGCGTGTATGCAAACTTCAAAGATCCATTTATGGGTTGAAGCAAGCATCAAGGCAATGGAACAAGAAGTTTGATGAAGAAATCAAGAAATTTGGTTTCACTCAAAATCTTGATGAGCCATGTGTATCACAAAGCTAGTGGGAGTAATGTTATTTTCCTTATCTTATATGTCGATGACATATTGATCATGGGAAAATACATTCCAAGTTTGCAAGATGTAAAGTCTTATCTTGGAAAGTGCTTTTCTATGAAGGATTTAGGGAAGCGAGATTTATTCTGGGAATCAAGATCACCGAGATAGATCAAGGCGGTTAATTGGACTAAGCCAAAGTGCTTACATTGATAAAATATTGAAGAGATTCAATATGCAAGATTCCAAGAAGGGATATTTGCCGATGCAAGTTGAACATGGCTTAAGTAATAAACTATGCGCGCCAACACCTTAAGAGGTGGCACACATGAAAAAGTTCCTTATGCTTGAAGTGGGATCTATCATGTATGTTGTGAGATGTACAAGGCCCGATGTGGCGTTTGCACGAATATCACCGGTCGGTATCAACAGAACCGGTGTGAAACACGGCAAGTCGTTAAGAACATTCTTAAGTATCTAAGGGCTACTAAAGAAGTGTGATAACATCAAATAGTCCTGAATATTAAGTGTCAATTTCCCGATAATGCTCGTTATTTATATCATTTATATGGATTTACGCTTGTTTTCCATTGTTTTCCACTTCGGGTAAACTACGAGCATTGGAGCTAAAGAGACGCGAAATGGAAACATTACTAAAGATTTATCACAAGATGCTTATTTTGAAGAAGTTACGGCGTAACTCGCCTCTCACATTACTACGCCGTAACCTCGCGTGACCCGTAAGTCCAACTTATCAAGAGGTTACGCGTAACTCTTCCCAAAGGTTACGACGTAACTCCATTAGGTCAAAGAGGTTCCACACCGATACTTACGCCGTAACTCATCGCATCACTTACGACGTAACCGAGTTTATTGAAGACTACGGCGTAACCACTTATAAGGTTACGCCGTAACTAGCGATCTAGTGCATTTACGAAGAAATAGAAGGTTACAGTAACTCCTCTATTGGTTACGCCGTAACCCGGACACGGCCTATAAATACCCCACAATTCCAAAGATTTCAAAGCAACCCATTCCACTCACAACACTATGAGAACGTGGGAAAAAGCTCAAGGCAGGTCTGGGGAGCATACGGAGCTATTTCAAGGAGAACTCACACCATTACGATAAGCTTTAGCGTTTTATATTTCTTTACTTTCAATTCATGTATTTCGTACTTTTGAATATTGAATTGATTTGCATGATTAATATGAGCGCCAAGCACCCTTTGGTGCTAGCCTAGTTATGATTCCTTAATTGTTTTGTTTGCGTTTACCTTTACTTCCGCACAATTATTTCTAAGTGTATGCATGCATAGTTCTTTGGTAGTCACCCTTGGTTCGGTAGTTTTGAATGGCGATAGTGGCCAATTGCCTAGGAGATATTACCAACCGACCCTAGGTGAGCGGATCGAGACGGAAGGGTAAGATATGACCAACTTACGACCCTTTTTACTTGTGCGATTTGACCAACGATCACCTATCGTTTGGATGAACTTAAGAATTGGGGGGTGTAGTGTCTAAGTTCCTAACGGCCGGGCACTCACTATTTAGAATCTAGCATGTAGCGGTACTTAATGACTCGACTTGGGGACCGGGAACAACAGGACTTATGACGGGCGCCGATTTCTCTGTGGTGGCATCTTTCTTTGATAGGTTAGGGCGAATTGACCAAATGTTGTCCTCTCGAATTTGACCCCACCAAGTAATTAGAAGTAGGTAGATGTAGACATAACTAGCTAGGAGGATTGACTAGGTTAGCACCACTATTCCTCTACTGATTTTCCTTTACCATTTATCTGCTTTTATTTTATATTCTGCATTAGTAGTTTAATTAATTCAATCCCTATCGAAACCATTATTATTCTGTGACAATTAGACTTAGTAATAAGCCAACACACATAGCTCTTGGGACGACCTCGGCTTTACCATTTACTACACTACACACGACCGGCACACCGCCTGTTAGTGCATTAGGGTAGACCATAGGTATAGCGAGACACTATAAATATTAAGACACAGTCGAGAAAACCCGCATCAAAATATTTCTAGTGTATGGAGGAAATCCGATGCGTAACTTGATGTTCTGAGGTTTTGCGATGCATCATTCGAACCGATAAAGATGATACGAAGTCTCGACGGGTTATGTCTTTGTCATTAATGGAGGAGAAGTTGATGGAAGAGCAAGAAGCGGATAACGGTTGCGATGTCTATTACGTAAGCCGAGTACATAGTCGCTCGAGCTGCGATGGAAGTTGTTTGGATTAGGAAATTCATTTCGGACTCGGAGTAATGCCCTCAATCTAATTACCTTTAAATGTGTATTGTGACAACTCGCGCAATAACATTTGCCAATGAGCTGAGTCATGAAGGCGCGGACATTTTCCTCGTCGATATCACTATGTTCGAGAACAAGTCGAAATAGGTGAAATCAATCTACTCAAAGTTCATACAGATGATAATCTAGTGATCCCTTTACGAAGCCTTTGCCAAAAGAAAACTTCTCGACCATGCCGATGGGATAGGACTTCGTTTAGCTAGTAGTTTCGAGCGGATCCGTGATTAGTATTTGGATAAAAGATGTTATGAACAAATATTACTTTAATGAAATAAAATAGTTGTTTATGTTTATTTTTCATTTTCTTAATATTATATCCTATATTTGCATGTTTAATCCGTGAATAACTTATGTTATTCTAAATAGTCCGTTGTCAATCAATGATGTGGGAATGTCATTGAATTAAGACAAATATGATTTTTGGTATAATATACTTTTAAAGTATATTGATGCGTGGGACATACCAGATTCACATGATATTCAATAAATTGAATATAGGACTCATCCAAACTTTACATGATGATACTTTATGGATCTTTGTCATTAAGTATATCATGAAGTGTTTATCCTCAGACTTGAGATACCAGATAACTGATATGAATGTAGTGCACTTGTGTAAGATAATTTAACGCTATCCGTAATTGGTAGTTATAAGGGCTATTTTCAGAAGTGTTACAAAGTTCATGAGTTATGTTTGTAGTCAAGAGAATTTGTTCCTTTGAATTTGTTTCAAAGCATAATACTATATTTGGGCCCCTCGTAGGGTTGACAAGATGTTTGTATGGCCATACCCAAGATCTATCCGGAATACGTTCGGATGATTTGGTAATCTTGTTCAATCGAATATAACGAGAAATGAATATTAACTTATGAAATGACTTGATCCATATTCATAGTTAATGTAGTATTAGTAACAAAAGGATAAGTAAAAATGATAAATCATTAAATGGTTTTTCCAGGAAACCATACTCGATTCAATCTGGGGGCATTGGCGTGTTAGGCTAGACTAAACCAATGTCATTACTATATTTAGTAATATCCAAGTGGGAGCTGAAAGGTTTTATGGATATTTAAATATACGTATGTGCGGATTCGAACTCGAGACTTCGGGATTGCACACATTACGTATGAGAGTTGATGTTAAATAATTAATATATAAAATGTTATTGTTATTAATTATTTGTCACGAAATAAAACATAACGATAGTTAATATTTAACGAGGTTTGGTTAACGGTCGTTAAATGTAAACTATAAGGACTAGAATTGAAATTAGAAGTCGGGAAAGATCTAGAACCCCTCCATGGGTCTAGGCCGATCGGTTTGGGTCTCCCAAACCCATTCCCACTCAAACTTGGTAACCAAGTTAAGTTACCTATAAATACAAACCCATGTATTCATTCACAACTGAACCTTGGATCACCAATAAACCTAATTTCTTTTCTCCTCTCCTCGCTCTTGTGTTTGGCCGAATCGTACACCCCCTCCTCAAGCGATCGATTTTTTCCAAGCTCAAGAAACTAGTGTTTGGTTTTATTTGTGATTCAAGAACCTAGCTTTTCACATCAAATCGCTATTAGTACGTGTGTACAAGAACGAAGAACAAACGCATTTTTGTTTGTGAATTCCTTGATGGTCGACTTCTTGTGGGTCGAATTTGGTGAAACCCTAAGTTAGGGTTTTGGGTTTTGGTTCTTGTTCACATTACCGTTTGGTTCTTGTTTTGCTAAAAGGTACGCGTTTCTTATTCGGTTAATTATTATTACATATATTATTCCTTATACTTCCGCTGCATGCTTTGATGATGTTTACTTGCTTTTGTAAATTGTTATGATTATTAAAACCCAACAATACTTTGAATCTTAACTACGTAATAAACACTTTGAACTTATTAGTTTTCATTAATACAAATTTTGCCAAACCTGAGCCAAAATATGAACATCCGGGCTAAGTGATGCAGCTGAGGCAATGTTGATAGCTTCCTCGCCAAATGAGGACAAATAAAATGAAAATCTGCCTTGTCGTTGTGCCTCATAAAACATTGTATCAATAGTTTGAACTTTGAAGGAATTGATAAACATTTCCATGCTGTGATACACTATTTTCATTATTTTGGACAAGTTGTGCGTTTGTATTATGACGTGGATTCTTACCATGTGATTTTTATTGTGTGGATTTTGACAATGGATAAATATAATAACTTTGAGAAGAGGCACCCACTATAACTTTGTGAAAAGGCACCCAGAATAACTTTGGGAAGAGTCACCCAGTATGCGTGGATTTTTAAATGTGTTTGTTTGAGACATGAGATTCTGTCGTAGCGATTCGTGTAATTTCATTAAGTGCTTGTATTTACCTATCTGACTCACTATTGTCCTACAATTTTATTATGTACAACAAACGCGCTTTACATTCTAAACCTGCGAGCTCACCAAATATATGTTGACGTTTTCGAGTATCATTTTCAGGTGATCATCGGTAATATTTTTGAAGGCACTTGCATTGAAGTTATCTATTGTCCTCAATTCAAAAGACCGTGTTAATTTATCTAAGATACTTTTCCAAAGACATTGTTTTTTTTAACAAATCAAGACATATGTTTTGTTATCCGGTTTTGGATAAAGATGTTCATGTAACGGTGTAAACTTATTTCTTTAATCAAGTATAGTATTGTTATACTCTCTTATGCGATGTTTTGAACCGTCGCACCTCGTGTTTCCGCCTTAGACGGGGTGTGACAAATGAAAGGTTTATGGATATAACTTAATATACGTATGACCAGATTCGAACACAAGACTTCGGAATTGCACACACGACGAATGAGAATCAATGTTGAAATAGTTAATATGTAAAATGTTGTATTTAATTGTTTAATCACGAATAAAACAGTTGGTGAGAGTTAGTATTTAAGGGGGTTTGGTTAACAGTCGTTAAATAACAAGTTAAATGACTAAAGATGAAATTAGGGTTCGAGAAGGTTCTAGAACCCCTAGGGGATCTCATAACCGGTCGAACACAAGGGCTAGGGTAATCCTACCCTAACTTGGACTCCAAGATTGTTTTAGTATAAATATAAAACCCTTGTATTCATTCTAAACTAATCTTGGTGACTTGCAAACCTAATTTCTCTTCTCATCTCCTCCCTTTGAACTTAACCGATTATGCACCTCCCTAATCCCATAGGGATCGATTTCTTAATCTCAAACAAAAGTGTTTGGTTTGTTTTGTGATCAAGAACCTAGCTTTTCACATTGAATCGTTAGTAATACGTGTGTATGTGAGCGAAGGTCAAACACAATTGTGTTTGGGAATTCTTGGTGGTTCGACTAGGGGTTTAGTCGACTTACACAAACCATAATTTATTAAGGTTTAGGGTTTATTGATTCTTGATTAATTGTATTGCTTGAATTCGCAAAAGTTATGCATATACTTTTATATTCGACTAATTTGTGGAAAACTAGAAGAGGGGGGGTTGAATAGTTTTGCCGATTTTAAGTTAGTTTTAAAAACTTTAGATTCGATGTTATGTGAAATTGTATGGATGAAGAGAAAGTATAGATCTAAGAGTAATGCAAGTAAAGAAAGTAAGTAAAGTAAAGGATAGAAACGACACAACCAATTTATAGTGGTTCGGCTACAAGGACACCTTCCTTTCCATACTCCACTCCCCGAGTCACCTAGTCGAGAGTTCAAGCACTATGTCAACAACTCCTTGAACTTGGCGGAGAAGCCTTCACAACGTTGCTTACTCCTTTTTTCGGTACAAAGCTAAATACCGAGTCTGTACACGGAGGACCAAACCAACACTACTATAACACAACAAATATGTGAAATATGAAATACAAGATCTTTGCTACAGAAATCTTGTGGAGGAACAAATCAATCAAGGACCCCTTGCTTGGATGACTTGTAGAATGCTCATGATCTCGCCTTAGAGAAGGACCTATATGAGAATCACAATAAAAGAAAGAAGAACAACTCTCTAGATCAAGTAATCTTTTATTAGAAGAGTGTAAGAATATATGAGAGAGTTTGTAAGAAGAGGGGTGAGTAAAAATGAAGAAATGACTCTCCATTTATAGGCAAAATCTTGCCACTATTGCACGGATCCCACGGATCCCTTGCTTGAGGGATCCGTCTAGTGTAACTCCAGGGATCCGTGAGACGCTCCTGTTTGCCCATGGGTTTTTGGGTCATGGGTCATGGTTTGGACCATGGGTATCTAAGTAGATACAATGTATCTAATAGATGCAATGCATCTAGTCAATGAGTATGGGTTAACTCCATGGGTTATGGATATGCTCCATGGGTATGGGTCATGGGTTGTGGTTTTTACCCATCCTAATAAACTATTACAACAAATGAATTATTACAATAGTTTGTATTAAATAACTATATGTAGATGCTTCACAAAAATAACATGTATCCTTATAATTTTACTTATGATAGCATTATATTTGTTATCAACAAAACACAAAGAGATCGCTAAATATTAATAAACGTTTTTACGGTTTATTTGTATTAACATAATTCTTTACAAGTACTATTATTTACTTCCGCCGCATGCTTTGAAGATTTTTATGTGTTTTATATTATTGTTATGAATTGTAAAACCCAACAACAAAGCCATTTCACGATTGGAGGAGACGAACAAGTTGCACTACAAGAAGTACTCGTGATGTGTTTTGGCACATCAAAATTTTCACAATGATTTTTAAAGAAGTAACACCGCACAACATAGTTAGCTTTGTCGACATCAAATGGAAATTTGATTAATGATAGAATTAACATCATAGAGTTTATCAGTATGTGATAGAGTAGGAGTATGGGGCATTGTTTGTCATTATGAACGAAGGTTAGGATATTCAAAGTTAAGGTTAAGGCTTGGAAATCGACTAGAATGGAGAGGAACCGAAGAAAGAAAGAAAAATAGCTATATTTTTTTAGAGGATCTTATTTGCTTTGATACCACATTGTTTCATAATCTCATAGATTAATTACTAGTTATAATACCTGTGCACGCACAGGATTTTGACAAAATTTTTTTTTCTGTATTAATATTGAATATTGTGTCTTTAAAGGTAATTGCATATAATTATATAGTTATAAGTTTCGTGCACGAACGAAGTTTACACGTAAAAATTTCTGTTAGGTAACTCAAGATTTAATTTTATTTAGCTGACAAAGATATTGATATTGTTATTTAAATTTCACTAATGATATTATGTTGTACACAGATGCAAGTTTAATAGCACATAATGAGTGTTGATAAAGTTAAAGTATACTTATTTTATAATGAGCGTTGATATTATGTTGATGTTTTATAAAAATGTTTTTCTAGATAGCCTTATATAAAAAAATAATAATTACATGAATCATTGTTATAAGTACAATCGCGTTTATTTATTTTTATATTAAAGTAAATCGTGCTTACAATTTGATAGTTATATTTCCGTTTTCAGTAATTTAGCCGTTTTAAAATGTAAACTCGTGTCCACGTAGGTTATTTTAAAAATGAAATAAATGAGTCCTTATTGAGCGTATATAGTAAAAAAAATTGATACTTATAATTTTATGTAAATTTATATGTTGTTATTTTAAAACAACATATACATTGTATTTTTTAACATATAAAGTTTAAAGGTATAAAGTATAAGGGGGTATTTGTTTATAATCCAAAGTTATTAAAAAACATGGAGTTTTATAATATTACACTTACCTCTATATAATTTTTAAAAAATCAACGACTAAAGTTTTATTAATTACCACTTCTTTTTTTAAGTTTTTATTTTCACAAATTTGACACCTATATTTTAATGTGCTTTTTTTATCAATCAAATTTCTTTACCAAATTTATTAAAGTTTGACCAAAATCAATTTAATTTTGACTTTTATTAACCAATCACATCACATGATTTTGCTAACGTGGCGAAATTGAGCTCTTCTATTGGCCTAATTTTTTTTTGAAATGAGAATTCTTTTATTATATAAAAGATTTATGAATTACAATCCATAAACTACGCGGCTTAAACCTAATTGGAACTAACAATGGGCCTAACTATATATAAACTATAGTCCACTAACAGTATTTAGGTTTTCGTTTTCACTAAATACGCCACCACCACCACCATCTTAATATTTTAATCTAAAGATCGATCATGGATGGATTACCTTCAAACATCATGTTCCACATCTTTTCAAGAGTACCAGGTAAATGTTTGGCTCGTTCCCGTTGTGTATCGAAAGAATGGTGCAAGTACATTGATGATCGTTACCTTATGATCGTTAACGATGAACGAGTCCTAGAACCTATACCCATCCTATACCATTTTCACCTTTCTTATGATAGAAAAATACACAGCTTATGTTTCCATGTCATTGAATCAAAGCAGAAAGAACCAAGAAGGTATTACAAGAAGGCCCGTGTTGGAAGTACTAAACCCCATACTTATATGTCGGATCTGAAAGAAGACTCGTTTTTGGAGTTTTTGTTTAAGAAACCTCTCTCTGAATCTTCATATGTGGAAATTAGAGTCCGAGGTTCTTGCAATGGGCTGATGTGTTTATCACAATATGAAGATTATGCACTAACCTCGTTGGTTGTGGTCGATCCTCTAAGGAAAGAATGTTACGAGCTTCCCCCTCTTCCTATGCGTTTTGGTAGTTACATGCACCGAGACTCATGTGGTTTTGGTTTTGATGCTTCCACCAACACTTTGAAGATGGTTTGTGTTATGCACAGCAATTTTGCGTCAGCAACAGTAATGGTGCATGTATTTGGCACAAACACATGGCGAGAAATACCCCAAGTCCCGTCGTATCCAATGACAGGAGAAGCCATATTTGCTGATGGTTGTTTGCATTGGTTGGATAATAATCTTGACATCAAAACGGAACATGGAAGGCACATAATATGGTTCGATGTAGAAAAAGAAGAATTTGGGTTGATTGATCCTCCCAAAAGAATGTGTGATGTCTGGAGAAACTGTAGCCGTGATATCGATCACTTGGTAGATTTAAATGGTGAAGTTGGATTTGTGTGCGCTAGTACCATGGAGGTTTGGGTGTTGAAGCAGAAAGAATGGGTACCACACTATCGATTTGAAGAGAAAAGGGTTCCAAATTATGGCATTAAGGTTTTGGGGTGTTGGAATAAAGACGGGGACATTTTAATAAGAAACAGAGGCCGTAGAAAGTATGAGTTCTTCGTTTACAACCTCAAAAGCGGCGTTCGACATAAAACCAACATTGTTGATCCCGATGATGGATCTCACCAGAATATTAGTATTTTTATGCATCCCAATAAGCTGTCTTCAATCCATGGCATTGGCACAAACTCCTTCCCGATGAAAAAAGCAGATTTTAAAAGAAGTTGCCAGCGTTCACTATCTTGCAAAAAAAGCAGATTTTAAAATAAAAAAAAAAAAAAGTTGCCAGCATTCACTATCTTATTATTACGTATTAGAATTCAGATTTGTGTTGCATTCAGTGGTTTTGTTCGAGATTTGAATATCAGTGACTGGTTTTTATATTTAGTTGCATAAGTTTGATTGCTTTAAATAAATTGTTCACTGGAACAGCAGCAAATGGATCAACTAAATGGATGTTAGATTCTGCGGGCTGCATCTCAGGTGCCACTGCACTACTTGTTTACGAGCTGCAAAAAAGTCTACAGCTGGAGAACTTGCAGCAGCAGCAGATGGAGAAGCAAAGAGATCAACTTTAGGTACTATTAAAATCAGATTTGTGTTGCTTTTAATGTTTTGGTTTCAGATTTGTATTTCATTGACTGGTTTTCGTATTTTGTTGGATCCCTTTGATTGCTTGAGATTATATTTGCATAAAACATTCTATTTAGACATCTTGGATGTCAATTAGTAAAAACAGTACTACGAAATTCTCATTTCCGACGTGTTGATAATTACTTGAGAAAACACCTTATTTGAATTGCATAGTTCTTTCCTGGTTTTCATAGAGATGTATTGTCGAACCACGAACAAGAAAGTTGTTGAATTGCATGAAAAGGAATACTCATCACAACATTTGCTTGTTTGGTTATTGCATATTATACCACAACTTCTTATACTTCTTGTCAACTGGCCATATTGACATATTTAGTTTAAGAAGAGAAAGTTAAATGTGAGGATGTGGAAAATGTTTACAGGTTCTAAGTGGGGTTTCCAGGATCGACAGTGATCAAACAACATCATGCCTCATCATACAAAGAATCAATAATAACAAAACAAAGAAGATGGTTGAACCCTTTAAACTGATATTATATAATCGAATGGGTTACATTGAATTACAAAACAAAGAAAATTTTATTAATTAACTCAATTTTTAAAGTATAAAATATATAAAGTATAAGGGAGTATTTGTTTGTAATCCAAAGTTATTAAAAAATATAAAAGCTTATAATAACAACATATAAATTTAAGGATATCTAGAATTTTTACAAATATTTAAAAAAATATTGTATCAAATCAGTAATCTTGAATATAATTATGATTTACCTGTTTGTGTACGTCGATATGAAGCTCGGAATCTTCATTTTCGGTCCACCAACCTTTTCTCTCGATCCATTTTCTAAATCTTGTTATAGGAGAATGCACGGTTCTCCAATGGTTGATTTCATCTTTAGTTCGATACTTTGTGGAATCATCGGATGTAGAGTGGTGTCCTACTCTATATGTCATGGCCTTGTGTTTCCACATCATTGGTTATAGAGAATGAATTAATCCACAAGCTTAATAAAAGAGTGAACATGAATAAATAGATGAATCTAAACAAACCTCGATAAGTATTGGCCGTTGTTCCTTGATAGCTGTCTCACAAGCACTGCGAACTGCATTATAAACTGCAAGTCTTTAAAAAAGTCCTTAAATGCAATGCTAAAAAGCTTTTGAAAAGCTTTTTCAAATAGTAAAAAGCTTTTACTCAAATGACCCATTGCAGATGCTCTAAGCTTGGCCTTTAACAACAATGCCATCGCCTAACCAATAAGAAAGTCATTTTAGTGAATTAATTTTGGAGGAAAAAAGTTTATAAATGTAGTGAAACCTATTCAAAAAAAATAGACGATTATTGAGATACAATAGATTTCATAAGCATATTCGCTCAATTTATTGGTTATATATAGATTTTTTTAGAGGGCACTTTTTTTGGCTAGTCAGACCCGTTTGACTAGTAGTGAAGTGTTACTTCGAAATTGGTCCGTGACAGGAGTGCTAATAGCCCATCCATTGTTGCGGCATATGAACACAACCGGGACATCCAAAACCGCAGCAAAGTTCATACTTGCATGAAAATCTCCCTTGAAAGAATTAAAATTATTCATCAGAAGATATATTCACAAGAGAATCTATATAACAAACGAAAATCAAAGATTCTTAATACCTCACTAGTACTGCCATCTCCAAAATAGGTGACAACACAAGCATCTTTTCTATCATTTTTCAGAGTTGCGTTCTGGGTGAAAAGGAGGCGTCAAATGATATATCATTATAAACTAGAAGCACAAATATATAATGACGTACGTACGCTAAGTTTGCTTAGTTGGTAAAGTATTTAAGTTTCTTCGATCCATAATGAAGCGGCATGTTCCTTCCTTTTCCATGACCAATTTTGTTTCCCAAAAAATGATTTGCAAACTCTTGCAACGTAAAACCACGCCATAACAAAACTCCTTGTTCTCGATACTACAATATATGAGACCCAAGAAGGCGATTGTAACTAGCAAACCTTGAGTTTAATGATTTAATGGATTCAAATTATATGCTTTGAATCTTAACTACGTAATAAACACTTTTAACTTATTATATTACACTGATACAAATTTTGCCAAACCTGAGCCAAAATATGATCATCCGGGCTAAGTGATGCAGGCATGCAGCTGAGGTGATGTTGATAGCTTCCTCGCCAAATGAGGACAAATAAAATGAAGGACTAATAACCTTTTAAAGCACTATACTTGTCAAGAATGGCCGTTCTGCGTAGCGAACAAAAAAAAATAACTCTTTTAGACATTAAAGTTGACATTTTTGTCTTTTTTTAAGTATTATGACCATATTATGACCATTTTACCATTCGAAAAATATTTCAAAAAAAAAAAGAAATTCGAAAAAAAAATTCAGAAATTAAAAAAAAAAAGTATTTCAAAAAAAAATTCAAAAAAAAATTCGAAAAAAATTTTTTCGAAAAAAAAGTATTTTGAAAAAATTTTAGAAAGGGTAAAATGGTCATAATATGGTCATAATACTTAAAGAAAGACAAAAATGTCAACTTTAATGTCTAAGAGAGTTATTTTTTTAGTTCGCTACCCAGAACTGCCATTTTGACAAATATAGTGCTTTAAAAGGTTATTAACCCTAAAATGAAAATCTTCCTTCTCTTTGTGCCTCATAAAACATTGTATCCATAGTTTGAACTTTGAATGGATTGAAAAATATTTTCATGCTGTGATACACTATTTTCTTTATTTTGGACAAGTTATGCGTTTGTATTATGACGTGGATTCTTACCATGTAATTTTTATTGTGTGGATTTTGACCATGGATAAATAGAATAACTTTGAAAAGAGGCACCCAATATAACTTTAGAAAAAGGCATCCAGAATCACGCCCGGAGGAGAGCATGTGCAACATGTGCATATGCACAGGGCCCATCTTTATATGCACGGGGCCCATCTTCTAGAGGGCCTCAAAATTTTGAGCCCATACTTTAAGTGATTATTCTCATTTTGAACCATATACATAATATCAGTTTTGTAGTGTATTTATTTTTGTTTTTACTCCACCAAATTCTTTTCTAGTGATTTGCCTTAATTTCTAAACATGCTCATTTACTTTAGAGGTGATTTTTGATTTGATATGATATCTGTTTTTGAAAATAAATTAAGACGTACATTATTTATGTGATATGATTTTATTTAGCGGCCGTTGTTTTGGTGTCTTTTAAAGAGATTTGATATAATAAGGCTATTCTCTCGTAAGTTTAAATTATCGTGTTCGAGGGCCTTTTTTCTAATTTCGGCACAGGGCCACCAAAATTAGTGAGACGGTCCTGCCCAGAATAACTTTGGGAAGATGCACCCAGTATGCATGGATTTTTAAATGTGTTCGTTTGAGACATGGGGTTCACTTGTAGAGATTCGTGTAATTTCATTAAGTGCTAGTATTAATCTATCTTACTCACTATTGTCCTACAATTTTATTATGCATAGCAAACGCGGTTTACATTCTAAACCTGCGAGCTCATCAAATTTATGTTGACGTTTTCGAGTATCATTTTCAGTTGATCATCAGTAATATTTTTGAAGACACTTGCATTGAAGTTATCCATTGTCCTCAATTCAAAAGACCGTGTTAATTTAGTTAAGATACTTTTCCAAAGACATTGTTTTTTGGGCAAATGATTTAAAAAAATATCATACTTGCCACCATTTTCTTTTGTGGGTAGCGAACAAAATTTTTTGCTTTTGTGAGTACTTTTATTTTAAAATTATCATTTTTAGGGTATTTTGCGAAATTTTTTGGACATTTTTGCCCCTCTTAGCTAATAGAATTTTTTTTTCCCGAAGGGAAAAAATGTCACATAGTACCCTAAAAAGGATGAATTTAAAAGAAGAGTACTCACAAAAGCAAAAAAAAATTGTTCGCTACCCACAAAAAAAATGGTGGTAAGTATGATACTTTTTTCAATCATTTGCCCTTGTTTTTTTTAACAAATCAAGACTTATATTTGTTATCCGGTTTTGGATAAAGATGTTCATGTAACGGTGTAAACTTATTCCTTTAATCAAATATAGTATTGTTCTACTCTCTTATGCGATGTTTCGAACCGTCGCACCTCGTGTTTCCGCCTTAGACGGGGTGTGACAAAGCCATTTTGCGATTGGAGGAGAAGAACTAGGTGCACTAGAAGATGATGTACCCGTGATGTGTTTTAACACATCAAAATTTTCACAATGATTTTTAATGAAGTAACACCACACAACATAGTTGGCTTTGTCGACATCAAATGGAAATTTGATTGATGATAGAATTAACATCATAGAGTTTATCAGTATGTGATAGAGTGGGAGTATGAGGCATTGTTTGTCATTATGAAGAAAGTTTAGGATATTCAAAGTTAAGGTTAAGGCTTGGAAACCGACTAGAATGGAGAGGAACCGAAGAAAGAAAGAAAAATATCTATATTTTTTTAGAGGATCTTATTTGCTTTGATACCACATTGATTGACAATCACATTGATTGACAATCTCATTGATTAATTACTAGTTATAATACACGTGCACGCATGGAGTTTTGGCAAAAAAATATTCAGTATTAATACTGAATATTTTGTCTTTAAAAGTAATTGCATATAATTATAATAGTTATAAGTTTCGTGCACGCACGAAGTTTACACATAAATCAGATTTATTTTAACATTTTAGTTCAGTATATACACATATAAGAATTTGCCCATGAAAATTGTGATATTAGTACAACTAATACTTATGCATGGTTTTTTTTTTTTTATTATGTATTAATATCCATTAGAATTTGGTAAAATATATGTAAAAATTTATATTAATTAACTCAAGATTTAATTTTATTTAGCTGACAAGACGTTGATGTTGCTATTTAAATTCCATTACTAATATTATGTTTTACACATGATGCAAGTTTAAAAGCACATAATGAGCGTTGATAAAGTTAAAGTATACTCCTTAAATTTTTTCAAAAATGTTTTTCTAGATATCCTTATATAAATAAATAAGAATTACACGAGTTATTGTTATAAGTACAATTGCGTATATTTATTTTTATATTAAAGTAACCCGTGCTTTTGATAATTATATTCCCGTTTTCAGTAATTTAGCCGTATTTAAAATGTAAACTCGTGTTCACATAAGTTAAACTTTTAAAAATGAAATTAATGAGTCCTTGTTGAACGTATATAGTAAAAATATTGATACTTATAATCTTATGCAAATTTATATGTTGTTATTTTAAAACAACATATACATTGTATTTTTTAAGATATAAAGTATAAAAGGTATAAAGTATAAGGGAGTATTTGTTTGTAATCCAAAGTTATTAAAAAATATAAAGGCTTATAATATTACACATAACTCTATATAATTTATAAAAATTCAACCACTAAAGTTTTATTAATTACCTCATATTTTTTTAAGTTTTTGTTTTCACAAATTTGACACATATATTTTTATGTGTTTTTTTATCAACCAAATTTCTCCACTAAATTTATTAAAGTTTGACCAAAATAAATTTAATTTTGACTTTTATTAACCAATCACATCACACGATTTTGCTTATGTTTAAAATCGAGCTCTCCTATTGGCTCAATTATTTTTTTAATAAAAATGAATTGACAAAATCACTTCGAAATGATGTAATTCCTTTGTTATATAAAAGATTTATGAATTAATCCATAAACTATAGTCAACAAATGCGCTTAAACCTAGTTAGAACTAACATTGGGCTTAATCATGACCTATAGTCCACTAAAAGTATTTAGGTTTTCATTAACCATTGATTTTTACTTTTCACTATGCATTTCGCCACCACCATCATAATGTTTTAATCTAAAGATCGATCATGGATGGATTACCTTCAAACATCATCCTCGAAATCTTTTCAAGAGTACCATCTAAATGTTTGGCTCGTTCCCGATGTGTATCGAAAGGATGGTGCAAGTACATTGATGATCGTTACCTAGTGATCATCCATGACCAACGAGTTAAAGAAGAACCTATACACTACAAAAAAATGTAAGATTTGGCACGACTTTCTCGTCCCAAAATTGCACAGAATGTCGACCCTAAGAAAAAAAGGCACGACATGTCGTGCCTTTTTGGTAGACCCTATTGTGTTGACCCAAAAAAATTTGGGACGACATCTTCTTTAGACTTTGGGACGACATATGTTGTGGGGCCCAAATAAATTTCAATCGATAATCGATTTGGGACGACAATGTAGTACTTTTTTTTTTTTTTTTTTTAAATCTTTTAAATTAACCTAAAAAGTAATTAAATTGCAAAAGGCACGACATTGTCGTGCCAAATTGTATACACACGGAAAACAAGTGGCCACTTTGTGCGTAATGGCACGACATGTTTTGTATATTAGGACGACAATATCGTCCCTAATTGTCCTGGATGGCCAAAAAAAAATGCAGAAAGCGCATATTTTCCAGATTTTTCCGGATTTTTTCCGGAAAAATCTACCAAAACAAATGCAACTCAGTAATCAATCACAATCCACAATACCAAATCGACAATATGATACAATACCAAATTACTAAACGGATCGAATAACATTCCACAATTCTACGATACCATTTAACAAATAGGATACAAAGTAAACTACTCTTAAACTAACAAGTCTCAAACTAACATGTCTCAAACCAACAAGGCGCAAATTTCCTAAATAACATGTCTCAAACTAACATGTCTCAAATTTCCTAAATAACATTCGACAAATACAATACTATTCCATAATATTAATAAGTCTAAAATACACAAACTAACTTCCCGCCTACTCCTCAAAGAACTCGCCGCCCGACTCGTCACCCGACTCGTTGCCCGCCTCATTATTATCCCCACTATCATCATCATTATTATTCAAGTCATTATTATCAATATGATCATTTTGGCTCAAATGGGGATTATTTTGTGAGTTGTACCGGTTAAGGTCTGGTGGCGGCATAGCATAGTTCGAACTAGTACCTGGGCACGTGATAGAGTTTGGAAAGGTGGGGCGATAACAACCGGCAAATGCATTATTGGGGTTGAAAGTGGAAGCTTGGAAACCATAAGGGCCGGGAGGGGGAAAAGGGGTAGGAATGGGTACCGAGGGAAAGGGAGGTGAAAATGGATTACCTTGTGATGAGTTGTAGTGGGACAAAAAATTCTGAAGGTAAGATCCGTATGTCCCAACTGCTGGCTTGGGCATGACAGCGGCTTCCTTAGCCATGGCAGACTCTTGCCTAGCTGGCGGCTCGCCTCACCGACGAGCCCGTTCTTGAGCGACCTTGGTTTCCTCATCGCCCGCCATATGCTCCCTAGTAACGTAATCTTGGTAGCATGCCCACGTGTGAACTTGCGGCGGTTGAGCCACCACCGTGTAACCTCCACCCCGCCCGCCTTGATTCGGCGGTTATCACTCGGAACTACACGCAATATTTCCAAGTCGCTCATGTACGGGATGAGACCGGCTCGACTTGCTCTTGAAGGGCCTCATCTCATTCGTGTAATTTCAAAAAAAAAAAAAAAAAAAAAAAAAAAAAAAAATGAGAAGTAACTTAATATAATGACGCATGTTAAGAGATAAACTACTTACGTAAGCCGCCTCGTTCTCTCTCGTCTCAAATGTGCCATCTTTTTTGAATGGCCTCTCCTCCGTGTTTCAAGCGTGTCTTCATTTTGATTGTTATTGTTGACCTTCTATACATACAATATAAAATAAATTGATAACGAGGTAAATATAAACAATATAAAACCTTTAAAATCACAAAAATTATAACGAGTCTTACATGAATGTTGCGTCCTTGAACGAACGATCGTCGACCTTGGTAAGTTATAATCTTGTTTTTGATCGATTTTACGCATTTGTAGTCGATCTTGCCATCTGCTTTGGTCTAACCACCGGTCAACCAACATCTCCCATTCCTCTTGGGTTCTGTTCCCCAGATTTCTTGGGTGGCGGATGTGCCTTTGCCGCGGTGTCTCGTAGATATCAAAGTATTTAGACTTGAGCCTGTGTTTGTATTTTCGGTATAGCGTCCTCTGCGTAACCATAGCCCAAGTCCTATCCTTTCCCCACCGTATAAACATTACGTCCAACCGTGAATCGGTCTCATTATTCAACCAAGGCGCCAGTTGAAATAGGTCCGCAAAAAGTATACGATTTAAACAAACACACAATTTAAATATAACAAGCATATCTAAACGGTTAATAACAATCACAATAGAAATAAAATAAACAATAAATATAACTCAGTAGGGTCGGCATTATATGCACCTTATAAGAATCAGAATTTCTTCCCAATCGGCATCAAGGGAAGTGGCCTCACTTGTTCCCCATAAGACTACTTAATCGCATTGCATAAGTGCCTCACCGGTGTGAAGGTGCCTTGATCATCGGTATCAAAGCCTATAGGCAAAGGTCATCCATTATTCTCCTAAAAGCCTTCCTTAAGGCCCGATTTGCCGTCTCACGGTGATCATTGAACCTACAAATATAAGTTATTAAGTTGTGAAAATACATGTAAAAAAAAATAGTTTTATCAATAAAAATTATATAATAATAAAAATAAAATAATAAAATAAAAATCACAATTTGTTACCGCGAATAGCTTAAGCAAAGTAAATGAGGGCCGTCTTGGTGGATCACCGCTAAGATCCCCGCCGTGTGATCTACGACCGACACACGCCATCCGTAAAAGTACAAGTAAAAGAACACATAATTTCGTGGACCAATTAACACTAATATACACATTCATATAAACATATAGTAACAATTTCATTCAAATTACAATTTAAAAACAATGATTGTCATAATCAAATTACAATTCAAAACAATTAATTGTCATAATCGAATCATCACTAGATAAAACTTCTTCAACAACAATAGTGGGGTTCACTTCATCATCATCGACACGTCAACATCATCATCATCAAGGACATGGGCAACGACGTTATCTTCATTAGTAACAAAATCGGCATCTTCTTCAAAGAACAACATCCGGTGGGCGTCCATCACGATTCATCATTTACACTCAAATTCGCATACTCAAAACCGGTTAAACCAACAGACAATGCAACATCGGATGAACTGCGCCATGTATAACATCCTCGATAAGAATCTACCACATCCCCATGCCGGATCTTCCGATGATGAACATCTTCGACAACCTTCCAATGAGGTGGTCGCTCAGCGTGGTCTTCAAGGTGAAGACTTGTGTTGCTTGTGTCGCAAGAATGTATTGTTGATTTCTAAAAGCATCCCGCTCACCAAAATATGATGTATGCCATGATCAATGTAAGAACGTCCGGAGCGTGGCGTAGGGTTAGTAGGGTTACGGTGTCGAACCATATACATCGGAACAACACAACCTTACGGTTGCCCATATAAGTGAGCTCTAGAATATCTTCTAGTTGACCATAATACATAGCTCCATCAGGCCCGGGTGTTGAAACTCCACTGCTTTGAGTGGTATGAAGTTTATCGCGCTCATGCACCAAGAACTTCACACCGTTCACTATGCATGCGGGGTATGTACTTGCACTAGATGAAGGTCCACATGCCAAAGAGAGTAACTCGGGACTACAACTTGGGTCTTTTGCCACGCTCTTTTCACGAATCTACGAAAGAGATACAAACAGATTTAGATGAGCAATAACTCTGGACTACAAGGTAATATATCTAATGTGTTTACCTTGTGATTGAACCAGGGAGGAAAACTTGTTTCCACGGTATCGTTAGGAAAGTCACTGCAAAAAGGTAATGAATAAGTCATCGGAAACAAATAACTTAAGAAAAAAAAAAGGTTCTTCAAAATATAAAAAATAAGAAACGTACTCTTTGTACGCCAGGATGTCTGCTTCTATTTCAGGACTGTTGTTAAGTATAAACCATACAACTGCCTGCATAACATCTCAGATTCAACATGGTCGGGCGTTTCTACCCACCGGTTTGCCTACGAACCGAACACTGAATTTATTTGGTTGTTCGAAAATGTCATCATTTATGTCAAGACGATTAAATCTTGTCTCGACATCCTTAAGATAACGCGAATGTAGTTAATGCTTCTTCGCAACATAACCTCTCGCTATAGAACCTTGAGCTTGGCTTTATTTCGGACATAATTTTTAGTTTTTCATGTATCTTTCAAATGGATACATCCACTGTAGTAAACAGGCCACCTAGAATAGCCTCTTCGTGTAAATGTATAACCAAATGAATCATTATGTCAAAAAGCAGGAGGAAATATTTGCTCTAAATTAATCATAACCTCGATCATTTGCTTTTTAGCTTTCACCATGTCCGTCAGATCAAACTTCGAGCACAAATCTGCTTAAAGAATAAGCAGAGCTCGATTAATGGGGTTGAAATGTCTTTAGGTAAGTATCGCTGAACTCCATAAGGAAGTAACCGCTGCATCATTATATGACAGTCATGAGATTTTAGGCCTGTTATGTTGTTATCATCAGCGGTCACTTTTTTCTTGAAGTTCGATCCAAACCCATCAGGTAGTCTAACTCCTTTGATGAATTTACAAAAAAGTTTTCTGTTTTCTGGTGTGAAAGAGTACGTTGGATGAGGCTTATCGAACTTCCCGTTTCCTTTATCAACGAGCCACAACTCCTTTCGAACTCCCAAAGTTTTCAAGTCTTGCCTTGCCTTTAGCGTGTCTTTGGATTTGTCGTTCATTATCAAGGTATTCAACACACTCTCAAGCACGTTCTTTTCGATGTGCATGACATCGAGATTGTGTTTAGTAGAAGAACGGGCCAATACTCCAGTTCGTAGAAGATAGAACGCTTACTCCAATTCAATTCGATTTGTCGATTTGGTTTAGGGTTATTTTTTAAAGTATTTGGATGCTTCCCTGAGACACGTTTAAAGACTTTACTAATTTGAATCATGATTTCCTCATGGGTAAAGCTTTTAGGAGGAGGTTTCTTTTCAGGTTTACCATGGAATTCCTTATGTTTTTTCCTCAGTTGATGACTTACGCGTAAGAATCTTCTATACCCAACATAAGCGATTTTATGCTTCACAGGAAGCGATGGAGTGTCCTGATTACATGTGGGGCATGCATAGTAGCCTTGTCCAACCCACCCAGACAAACTACTTCGAGCTGGAAAGTCATTGATAGTCCAAAACACATTGTCGTACCAAATTAACTAATAAAAACTTAAGGCACGACATTGTCGTACCAAAACACATTAACAAAATTAAAAAAAAAAAAGTCACTAACCCCAACACAAAAGGTGGTGGTGGTGGAGCTGCTGCAGCTGCTGCGGTTGTTGGTGGTGGTTCACGGCGGTGGTTCACGGTGGTGGTGAGCTGTTGCGGTGGACCATCTAACCAACACAAACACAACATAAAACCATTGTAAACAAACCATAATTAAAGAAATTAAATTAACAAACCAAATTTTATCAAAAAAAATACCTTTAAATGTGACAAAATAACAAAAATTATACAAATTGTGCACAGTGGTGCGTGTGTAATTGATGGGTAAGAGTGATAGTAGTGTTTTGAACAAAATTGCGTTTTTTTGTGATTTTTTCCGATTTTTTTTCTTTTTTTACGAGGGATTATTGCAGTTTATTTGGTGGGTTTTTTTTGTGGAATCGTTGAAGACAGAGAAGAATGAGATCTGTCAATTATTGTAGTTTTTTTTGGGACGACCAAATAGGGACGACAATGTCGTCCCTTTTTGTTTTTTCCCCCGAATTATTTGGCGGCATATTTAACTTTTCGTGAAAATTTTTGGTAAAAAAAAGGGGACGACAATGTCGTCCCTTTTTGTCTTTTTTTTTTATTTTCCTTTTTTTATTATAATATAGTGTGTTTAAATTATTTAATTAATACTAAATAAATTAAATTTGTTATAAACTTTTTAAATAATTTAAAAATTAATTAATTAGTTATATAAAGTTTAAATTAGTTATAAAAATTTTTAAAATTTTTGCTACTTTTGAGGTTGTTTGGATTCTTAAAATTAATGATAAATTTATTAGATAAATTAAAACGGATGAAATGTTAAACGAACGAGTCAAGATAATGTCGTTATACATGACATGTTAAAACGGATGAATCGAGATAGTATCATGATACATGATATGTAACATCCAACCAAAACTTCCCTCCAAAAATAATGGCGCCAAAATTTCCCTCCAAAAATAATGGCGCCAAAATTTCCCACCAAAATCTACCAGATCTGCTCTATATATCACATAAAGAAAACTTGAGATCTTATCCCACCAAAAGCCACCAGATCTTATCCTCAAAACCACTCAACCTCTCAATCTCTTATCTTCGCACAAATTTCAAAACCTGATATGGAGCCATTTAATCCTTTTATGTGTTCTTGTGGAGCAGGAAATATAAAATTAAGAACATCGCATAGAGAATATTCATCTGGACAACAATATTATTCATGTCCTATGTCAAAGGTGAACAATCATACATTTCTTATTTATGTAAATATACAAATAATTGGGTTGTAATCTCTTAAAATTTTCTTATTATGTAACAACCCAGAAAAGATAATGGGTGCGGATATTTTATGTGGAAGGATGCATTTGACGAGTACTTAAGAACAATCTCTGCACCAACAGAGTGCTCGAGCTGCCATGAAAAGACCTTAGGATAAGCTTGCTTGAAACACAAAACATGTGCTAGAGACAAGAATAAGGGTGCTTGAGGCCAAACTTGAAATGGCAACGATTCACACGACCACGCATGTCAGTCGGATGCATTACTTCATGAGCTGTTAGGTGACATGGATAATCTTCGTATGTAGTTGTTGTTGTTGTTCTTTTAGTTGTAGTTGTTGTTGTACGTAGTTGTTGTTGTTGTTCTTTTAGTTGTTGTTGTTGATGTAGTTGTTGTTCTGGTAGTTGTTGTTGTTGATGTTGTTGTTGTTGTAGTTGTTGTTCTGGTAGTTGTTGTTATTGATGTTGTTGTCGTTGTTCTTGTAATATGTATCCGTCAAGTATTTTTATAAATCAAAGCACATGCTGGATTTGTAAAGCTGGTCATGTTCTAAGTTAACATGTCACTTATTACTATGTACCTTTCAATTTGACCATGTTCTAAGTTAACAAGATTATGGTTTCCAAACACCCTTTTCCAATACTAAATTACACATGAATAAAGAAACAACTTGACAACATAACGAAGCAGATCAAACGAAACAACTCGGCAAGCAAACGATATTATACACAACACGACATAAACCATATGCTACACACGACATACGAAACAACTCAAACGAAACAACTTGACAACAAAATGAAACAGATCAAACAAAACAACTCGGCCATTCAATTATTTTCCTGCTACTTCCGCTCGCTAGAACTCGCACCATCTTTTCCCTTCCTTTGCTTGTGAACTGTTCAAACAATGCTTCAAGATTTGTTACCCTATTTCCGCATCATCAAATGTGTAATCGAGCGGGCTTTTTCACTTCATCTTTTCCTTCCTTTGCTTGATTTAACTGCTCCCACATTGCTTGACTTCTAGTAGGTTTGCTCCTCCATTCCATAATGCGTAAGTAGCTTCACTTTGTCCAAATACACTCTGTAGAATCGCTCTTTCCTTAACCATTCCGAACGCGGTCTCTCATAAACGGATCTATGTTCTTATAAGAACCATATTCATCATAAATTTCGACCCATACGTATCAAGAACTCGAGTAAAGAGATATATGGACGATAAAACCGGTGACCACTCTTTTCCCGTGCAGAATCACCATTTTATCGTTACGTGTGTTTTGTGGTTATTTATGTTTTGACGGGATATATAAGGAAAACTTTGCGGGAAAAATAATGGCGGGAAAAATGTATTTAATTTTAAAATAAAGTATTTGATCATAAATATAAACTATTTAATTTTCATTCTATATTAAATAAAATTATTTAAATTAAATAAAAATAATTTTTTAAAATTAAATAAACTATTTAAAAATAATGGCGGGAAACTATTGGCGGTAAAAATAATGGCGGGAAACAATTGGCGGTAAATATTTTTTTTAATTATATAAATGTATTTAATTTTAGATTAAAGTATTTAATCATAAATATAAACTATTTAATTTTAATTCTATATTAAATAAAATTATTTAAAATAAATAATTTAACCAAAAACTGGTGTTAAAAAAATATATTTACGTTTTGGGACGACAATGTCGTCCCAAAGTGTTTGGCGAGGTATTTAATTTTAGTGAAAAGTTATATAAATACCAAAAAATTAAATAATTACAAAATGAGACGACATTGTCGTCCCAAAATGCATGGGTCAAAAGTTCTTCTCTGACTTTTGTATTTGTTGAAAACCGTGTGGGTCCTACGTGCAATTTGGGACGACAAAGTCGACCCAAAAAATATGCCCGTCCCCAAACCGTGATTTTGGTGTAGTGATACCCATCCTATACCATTTTCAGCTTTCTTGGTATGATAGAAAAATACACAGCATATGTTTCCATGTCATTGAATCAAAGCGGAAAGCAACAAGAAGGTATAACAAGAAAGCCCGTGTAGGAACTAAACAAACAGGAAATGCTGGCCATGCTTATCTATCGGAGCTGAAAGAAGACTCGTTTTTGGAGTTTTTGCCTAAGAAATCTCTCTCTGAATCTTCATCTGTGAATATTGAAGTCCGAGGTTCTTGCAATGGGCTGATGTGCTTGTCGCACTACGAAGATTATGCACTAACCTCGTTGGTTGTGGTCCATCCTCTAAGGAAAGAATGTTACGAGCTTCCACCTCTTCCTATGAGTTTTGATAGTTCCAAGCGCCGAGGGTCATGTGGGCTTGGTTTTGATGCTTCCACCAACACTTTGAAGATGATTTGTGTTTTGGACAATGGTTTTGCGCTAGCATGCACACTGGTGCATGTATTTGGCACAAACTCATGGCGAGAAATACCTAAACTGCCGTCTTATCCAATAACAGGTAAAGCCATATTTGCTAATGGTTGTTTGCATTGGTTGCCAGCATGCTCACTGATGCGTAGATATGACCATAAAGCTGAACATGGTGGAAGAAACGTAATATGGTTCGATGTAGAAAAGAAGAATTTGGGTTGATTGATCCTCCCAAAAGAATGTGTGATTTATGGAGAAACCAGAGCTGTGATTTCGATCACTTGGTAGATTTAAATGGTGAAGTTGGATTTGTGTGCGCTAGGACCATGGAGGTTTGGGTATTGAAGCAGAAAGAATGGGTACCACACTATCGATTTGAAAAGAAAAGGGTTCTTACTGGTCACATTGAGGTTTTGGGGTGTTGGAATAAAGACGGGGACATTTTAATAAGAAACAGAGGCCGTAGAGAGTATAAGTTCTTCGTTTACAACCTCAAAAGCGGCGTTCGACATAAAACCAACATCGTTGTTCCCGATGATGGATCTAACCAGAATATTAGTATTTTTATGCATCCCAATAAGCTGATTTCAACCCATGGCATTGGCACAAATGCCTTCCCGGTGAAAAAAGCAGATTTTAAAAGAAGTTGCCCGCATTTAATTACTATCTTGTGAAAAAATCAGATTTAAAAAAAAATTGCCAGCGTTCACTATCTTTTTTTTACGTATTAGAATTCAGATTTGTGTTGCATTCAGTGGTTTTGTTCCAGATTTGAATATCAGTGACTGGTTTTTATATTTTGTTGAATAAGTTTGATTGCTTTAAATAAATTGTTCACTGGAACAGCAGCAAATGGATCAACTAAATGGATGTTAGATTCTGCGGGCTTCATCTCAGGTGCCACTGCACTACTTGATTAGGAGCTGCAAAAAAGTCTACAGCAGGTGGAGACGCAAAGAGATCATCTTTAGGTACTATTAAAATCAGATTTGTGTTGCTTTTAATGTTTTTGTTCCAGATTTGTATTTCAGTGACTGGTTTTCGTATTTTGTTGCATCCCTTTGATTGCTTGAGATTATGTTTACATAAAACATTCTATGTAGACATCTTGGATGTCAATTAGTATAAACAGCACTACGAAATTCTCATTTCCGACGTGTTGATAATTACTTGAGAAAACACTTCATTTGAATTGCATAGTTCTTTCCTGGTTTTCATAGAGATGTATTGTCGAACCACGAACAAGGAAGTTGTTGAATTGCATGAAAAGGAATACTCATCACAACCTTTGCTTGTTTGGTTATTGCATATACTTCTTGTCAACCGGCCATATTGACATATTTAGTTTAAGAAGAGAAAGTTAAATGTGAAGATGTTGAAAAGTTGTGCAATGGATGAGTGTTGTGTGTATTGTATGGTTAAACCTTGTCGAGCCTTTATTAAATAGGCAGAATTACAGTAAAAGTAGCTAGAGAGAAATTTCATTAGCAGCGTGCAAATGCCTACACGGCTGTACTAGCATAATTCATGATAAGTTCTCATAGAGGTACATTAGTAGGAAATTCTTTTGGATGTCTATGTATCGTTTCTCTAAGCGATCTTTCTTGCTCGATTAAGTTTGTAGGCGACTCTTCATATACATCTGTGAACATGTCTTTAAGGGCTGGCTTTTCTTCTCTTTCAGCTTCGTCAATCGCATTTTTAACCTGTATGAAATATTAATATATGGTTATATGCCCAAATTATGTATCAAATCAGTAATCTTAAATATAATTATGATTTACCTGTTTGTGTACGTCGATATGAAGCTTGGAATCTTCATTTTCGGTCCACCAACCTTTTCTCTCGATCCATCTTCTAAATCTTGTTATAGGAGAATGCACGGTTCTCCAATGGTTGATTTCATCTTTAGTTCGATACTTTGTGGAATCATCGGATGTAGAGTGGTGTCCTACTCTATATGTCATGGCCTTGTGTTTCCACATCATTAGTTATAGAGAATGAATTAACCCACAAGCTTAATAAAAGAGTGAACATGAATAAATAGATGAATCTAAAAAAACCTCGATAAGTATTGGCTGTTGTTTCTTGATAGCTATCTCACGAGCACAGCGAACTGCATTATAAACTGCAAGAACGTCGTTCCCATCTACTCTTATACTTTGAATTCCATAAACTGCAAAAACTTTTAAATGTTCCAAAACATATTCAAAAAGTTAAATGATTATTGAGATATAATAGATATCATAAGCATATTCTCAATTTATTGGTTATATATAGATTTTTTTAGAGGGGACTTTTTTGGCTAGCCAGACCCGTTTGACCAATGAATCATTACTTCGAAATTGGTTCGTGACAGGAGTGCTAATAGCCCTTCCATTGTTGCGGCATATGAACGCAACCGGGACATCCAAAACCGCAGCAAAGTCAATACTTGCATGAAAATCTCCCTTATACTCATCACAACCTTTGCTTGTTTGGTTATTGCATATTATACCACAACTTCTTATACTTCTTGTCAACTGGCCATATTGACATATTTAGTTTAAGAAGAGAAAGTTAAATGTGAGGATGTGGAAAATGTTTACAGGTTCTAAGTGGGGTTTCCAGGATCGACAGTGATCAAACAACATCATGCCTCATCATACAAAGAATCAATAATAACAAAACAAAGAAGATGGGTGAACCCTTTAAACTGATATTATATAATTGAATGGGTTACATTAAATTACAGATTCCTATCCTATATATATATGATGAATCTGTTGGTTTTCCAGGATGCGAGACCAACCTTTATGCAATACACGATTCTGATTTGACATAGTTTTTGGTTCGTTTGACTGCACAAGACAGAAAGGGTTGTTTGGGACAGCGTATAACTTGCAGAAAGTAAGAAACTGAATGTGTAAAACAATGTGTATTTGATATTAATTGAGTGAGTACATCGCTTTACAGGCCCTATGCTATATATACATATGAAACGTTGCAAGAGAGGTGGTTATGCCGCTTCACAAAGAGATACAACGGTTTATTAATAACTGCTATCCCTAACCGCTACTCTAATAGCCATACATGGGCCTTACTAAAACTTGCTTGGACTGTGGCCCAAACATTCGACCCATTAAACTAATACATATACTAATCCTACTAATTTGTTATTAACGTTCAACACTTCCCCCTAATAACAAATTCTCACAAACACAGTCTTCTTACTCTTTTGCTTCCTTCTTCATGGATTCCTTAATGTTGCAATCTTCATCTTTGTTGAAACCAAGTGTGCCTTTTAACCTTTCTTGACTTTGCCTTGCCCCGAGTCCACTAATGCTTGGTCCGGTCTCTTTCCTTGGCATCTTCTTGTGCCATTATTCCAGTCCGTTGGAATTCATTGCCACTTCATAGTAGCTTCCTAAAAGACTCAAGTGCGTTCCGTAGCACTCTTCTAAACCATCCGCATATTCTTTTGGGAATCCCATTGCATTGGCTACCTTAGTCCATTTATTTTTCCTAACAACTTGGGTGTGACCACCCATTCCCTTCACCGTGAGATAAAGGTCTAAAAGACAAATTCGTATTCCATTAATCTTAACGGGCATGGGTCGCTCTGCTACTTTCATATAGTCCTTATAGAACCATGCCATTAACCTCTTGAAGTGGTTTTTCACCACATCTTTATATTCAACACTTATTCTCTGATTGCAAACCATTGTCATGAACCCAATGAGACTTTCAATTTCACATTTAAATGAAACCTTCATCCTTTGGTTTTCATCCGAATCAAAAGCCTCTTTCCTGATTGTGTCTTCCCTTTCTTGTCCTTCCACGCATCCTATATCATTGCTGCCAATGCTTTCGCTGCTGCTTTCTTCATCCCTTTCAGTCAGGCCGTGTTTTCATCTTCAATTTGAGTTGGCCTCTCCCACGATCCCCCAACCTCGCTCTGATACCACTGTTGGTTTTCCAGGATGCGAGACCAAACTTTATGCAATACACGATTCTGATTTGACATAGTTTCTGGTTCGTTTGACTGCACAAGACAGAAATGGTTGTTTGGGGCAGCGTATAACTTGCAGAAAGTAAAACCGAATGTAAAACAATGTGTATTTGATATTAATTGAGTGAGTACATCGCTTTACAGGCCCTATGCTATATATACATATGAAATGTTGCAAGAGAGGCAGTTATACCGCTTCACAAAGAGATACAACAGTTTATTAATAACAACTATCCCTAACCGCTATTCTAATAGCCATACATGGGCCTTACTAAAACCTGCTTGGACTGTGGCCCAAACATTCGACCCATTAAACTAATACACATACTAATCCTACTAATTTGTTATTAACGTTCAACAGAATCGGTGTTTTCATAAAGAAGCAACCCGTTTCTCTAAAAGTAAACGTTACAATGTTTCTTAAATGTTATAAACCTAAATAACCGTTTCTGCCTTAATGGGTTTGTTGGCCTATTGGCCCAAACCAGAAAGGCTTTTGGCGTCCAAAGACATTAAACAGGTCCAACAGTTCCTCCCTAATGTTGAGATGCCAAAACCTTCTTCTTTGTGAATCTTCTGTAATTCCTTGATGCCTTCTTGAATCTTTTAATCTTGATGTCTTCAATCATTTGGTGATGTCACTGATCTTCATAATCATATATGTGACTTCAAGGCAAGTAAATTCCTTTGCCTTCTTCGTGCACCGTTTCTATGCTATAATAGCACTTGAGTACATCTTCATCTTGGTTAAATCCATAACCATTGTAACAAAACGCAAACTGTGTTCTTTTCACTGTAACAAAACGCAGTTTATTATGGTGTTGTTCCTTCTTCTTGGTTAACCACCGGGTTGGTGGTGTAACTATTCTTTCTTTTCAATTGGCATCGATGGCAGATTCTTGAGTTATAATTGTAACATGATTTGGAATGTTGTTTGATCCCATGAATCTCTGATACCGATGTTTACAGGTTCTAAGTGGGGTTTCGAGGATCGACAGTGATCAAACAACATCATGCCTCATCATACAAAGAATCAATAATAACAAAACAAAGAAGATGGGTGAACCTTTTAAACCGATATTATATAATCGAATGGGTTACATTGAATTACTGATTCCTATCCTATATATATATATATATATATATATATATATATATATATATATATATATGATGAATCGGTGCTTTCATGAAGAAGCAAACCGTTTCTCTAAAAGTAAACGTTGCAATGTTTCTTAAACATTATAAACCTAAATAACCGTTTCTGCCTTAATGGGTTTGTTGGCCTATTGGCCCAAACCATAAACTTGTAGGCTTTTGGCGTCCAAAGACATTAAAAAGGTCCAACAAAAAAGTTGTGCAATGGATGAGTGTTGTGTGTAATGTATGGTTAAACCTTGTCGAGACTTTATTAAATAGGCAGAATTACAGTAAAAGTAGCTAGAGAGAAATTTCATTAGCAGCGTGCAAATGCCTACACGGCTGTACTAGCATAATTCATGATAAGTTTTCATAGAGGTACATTAGTAGGAAATTCTTTTGGATGTCTATGTATCGTTTCTCTAAGCGATATTTCTTGCTCGATTAAGTTTGAAGGCAACTCTTCATATACATCTGTGAACATGTCTTTAAGGGCTGGCTTTTCTTCTCTTTCAGCTTCGTCAATCGCATTTTTAACCTGTATGAAATATTAACCTATGGTTATATGCCCAAATAATGTATCAAATCCGTAATCTTGAATATAATTGTGATTTACATGTTTGTGTACGTCGATATGAAGCTCGGAATCCTCATTTTCGGTCCACCAACCTTTTCTCTCGATCCATCTTCTAAATCTTGTTATAGGAGAATGCACGGTTCTCCAATGGTTGATTTCATCTTTAGTTCGATACTTTGTGGAATCATCGGATGTAGAGTGGTGTCCTACTCTATATGTCATGGCCTTGAGTTTCCACATCATTAGAATTAACCCACAAGCATAAATGAAAGAGTAAACATGATTAAATATATGGATATAAACCTCGATAAGTATTGGTCGTTGTTCCTTGACAGCTATCTCACGAGCACTGCGAACTGCATTATAAACTGCAAGAACGTCGTTCCCATCTACTCTTATACTTTGAATTCCATAAGCTTGGCCTTTAACAACAATGCCATCGCCTAACCAATAAGAAAGTCATTTTAGTGAATAAATTTTGGAGGAAAAAAGCTTATAAATGTATCGAAACCTATTCAAAAAAATAGATGATTATTGAGATATAATAGATTTCATAAGCATATTCGCTCAATTTATTGGTTATATATAGATTTTTTTAGAGGGCACTTTTTTTGGCTAGTCAGACCCGTTTGACTAGTAGTGAATTGTTACTTCGAAATTGGTCCGTGACAGGAGTGCTAATAGCCCATCCATTGTTGCGGCAGATGAACACAACTGGGACATCCAAAACCGCAGCAAAGTTCATACTTGCATGAAAATCTCCCTTGAAAGAATTAAAGTATAGTTCATCAGAAGATATACTCACAAGACATTCTATATAACAAACGAAAACCAAAGATTCTTAATACCTCACTAGTACTGCCATCTCCAAAATAGGTGACAACACAAGCATCTTTTCTCTCGTTCTTCAGAGAGTAAGCAACACCAACCGCATTAGGGAGTTGCGTTCTGGGTGAAAGGAAGCGTCAAATGATATATCATTATAAACTAAAAGCACAAATATATAATGACGTACGTACGCTAAGGTTGCTGAGTTGGTAAAGTATTTAAGTTTCTTCGATCCATAGTGAAGCGGCATGTTCCTTCCTTTTCCATGACCAATTTTGTTTCCCAAAAAATGATTCGCAAACTCTTGCAACGTAAAACCACGCCATAACAAAACTCCTTGTTCTCGATACTACAATATATGATACCCAAGAAGGCTATGTAACTAGCTAGACCTTGAGTTTTGCTAATGATATATATTGAACTCAAATTAAATGCGCGTCCACTTATTCGGGGTGTGTCATTTCACGTAGCCTCACTAACTTAGATCGTGTAGACCCAAATACATGAAGATGTATATAATTTGAATCTTAACAAATACGGAGTAATCACTTTTGACTTATGATTTTACAATAATATAAGTTTTGCCAAACCTGAGCCAATATATGATCATCCGGGCTAAGTGATGCAGCTGAGGCGATGTTGATAGCTTCCTCGCCAAATGAGGACAAATAGAATGAAAATCTACCTTGTCTTTGTGCCTCATAAAACAATGTATCCATGGTTTGAAGGGTAACCATGTTGATATATATTTTCAGTGCAAGTTCTTTACCCACCTAATCATTTCATAAACGAAGAAATCGTCATTTTGCTAAGTGAAACAAGTAAATTGAGAATAGATGGATATATACGTACGTGTTCTGGCGTGTTAGATGAGATCGGGTAACCATCTTGATCAAGAAGTCGATAACATTTTACCCTTTCCTCAGATGAACCAGGAAGAAAGTTCATTTCAGATGTAAATGCAATATTGCCACCAGGATATTCCAAACCCTGCATTATATTAAACTTATAGTACATAAAAGTAGTAGCATGCAACTTAACTTTCCAAGTTATAATAGAGAATAGTAATAGAGATATAGATATCTTACATGTACATGGTTTTCTTCAAAACTAGTTTTACCATCATCTTTAGAAGATAACAGTTCTTTCTCAGTTTTCATTGATTTGTAACGGCGAGCCATGAACAAGGAAGCTGAAGGATTGCATGAAACGGAATACTCATAGCAACCGTTTCTTGTTGCGCTATTGCATATTAATGTTTTGAGAACATTACCACAACTTCTTCTACTTCTTGTCAACCATATCGACATGTTCAGTTGAGAAGAGGAAAACAAGTGTGAAGATGTAAGAGTATGTGTATGTTATAGATAGTTAAACCTTGTCGAAAAATGGGCAGACTTATGGCAAGTTATATAGCAGCATCCAAGTGTATATTAAAGCAGGTACAATTTGTATTATAAAACAAACATGTATGAATAAGTAGAATGTGAGCTTTCACTCTATAAGTGAGATCTTGTCATGTTGGTTGAGTGTTTAGTAATGAATCGCTTTAAGATCGACAACCAAATCCAAAAACCGTAACCAAATGAGAAACAAGTTTAACTTAAAGATGAAGAACAAAACCTTAGAAAAACCAATAAATCGAATGCCTAGAATTTAAACTTAACGTGTGAGTATTTTGTTGGCTGCATCAAAGAGACTCACTTCTTCACAGACCAATAAACTGTTGTCACATAGTTTTAGGCATACAGTCAGCTATGTTAGCTATGTTTTTAGTTATCCTAATCATATATGTTTGTAAAAAGCCATATTTAGACCTATATTGGCAGTAAATAGGATTAAATATATAGATCGGCTACATTAATGTCTATAGAATGCAAGTTAAGACTTGTATTCTCACGGGAGCATTATGAATATGGTTGAGACCTTACTTTTAAGCTGGACAAAATTGACTTTGTGCTGTGAAAAGCAATCACACCATGCTGCTTGCCCTCATAATAATGACTATATTTATGGCTATTAAAAAGAATGCCTCCAATCATAGTGTATAAGTTTTGATAATCATATTTAGAAGCTAAATATTTAGCCAACTTTAATAATGCATAAAGTTTCATTTTAGGCCCAATAGTAAAATGCAATTCTGCATGACCTTCAACAGATACATTTGTTGAGCCCAATACCAAAGCCTAATCAGTAGTTGGATCTAGGGGTGGAAATAAAATAAATGAAATTTCAAGAATTTCATTCATTCGCTTATATATATAAAGCTCGAGCTCGTTTCGAGCCTCATATTTTGAGCTCGAGCTCGGCTCGTGAAACTTTTTACAAGAGCTCGGGCTCGACTAATTTATATTATTTGTTAAAGAAAAAAAAGTTTAAATGAATCTCGGCTCGTTAATTACATAAGACTCGAGCTCGTTTACTACTTTTAAGCTCGTTTATACTTATAGACAATATATATACGTATATATTTCTAGGGCTCGTTTAGGCTCGCGAGCCTGCTCGAGCTTTTTGTATAGAGCTCGATTATTAAATGAGCCCAAACTTAGGCTCGAGCTCGGGCTCGAGCATGTTTAGGCTCGGCTCGTTCGAGCTTTTTACCGATTCGATCCCGAGCACTTTTCACGAGCGGCTCAGCTCGTTTCCACCTTGGATCTAAATTTCTTGGAAGACATCATTTTAAGTTAAATCCTTTAAACTCCAAACTTATAAAATTGAAGATGATAACCATTTTAAGTTTTTAACACCAGCAACCTGCCCTAGTGTTAGACATCATAATAAGAGGTTTTAGTCTTAATCTTACTAGACATGTATTTTGAGAATGAACGAGAAAGGAACCAAAAGAATCACGAACATACATTGATTAAGCCGCATACATCTAAATCAAAAAGGGTTATTAGCATAAAAATGTTATCATATTTATCACTTTTTGTCATTGTATGTTGTGTATTTTTTTTTCGACCGACACCAACCTTTTAAAAGCTGTCTTCTTGTGTGTCTTTGTGACCATTTTACCCTTACTTTTTTCAAAATTTGAAGGGTCAAATGGTCATTTTATAATTTGAAAAAGTCATGAAACACACACGATAGCGAATTCAAATGGTTGGTGCAAGATGAGAAGAAAAAAATCTGTGACATCTGATAAAAAGTGACAAATATAATGACTTTTTATATTAATAACCCAGTCAAAAACTCGTTATACCCAAATAATATAAATACCTAAATAGTACAAACATCATCCGTTTTAAGATAAGGCAATCACTTCTAATGGGAATAAAAAGATACAAAATCTAATTGATTCTACAAATCTTAAGAAAAACATAAGACTCGGTCTTGAAAAAAAACATTAAAGGTGTGTTTGTTATGGGGGTTTGACCTTTAGAGATAGGACTCTAAGTTAAAAAACATGTTTGGTATAAAGACAATATCCAATTATTATGACTCATGACCAATTATAAGAGTGGACGGTATGGTGTCCGTTAACGCGCCAAACACACCTAAAATGACGAATGGCGCCGTCAACCACGGTACAGTTGTATTCGCCATTGGCACGCCATTCACAACTCAACTTTTTTATTTATTATTATTTTTTTTTTTAATTTTTTTTTTGTGAGTTAGTGGGTATTTTTAATGGGGTGTTTTGTGGGACACAATATTTTTAATGGGGTGTTTCGCACGCCATTCGTAACTCAGCCATTTGAATGGCTCACGTCATTCTTATTTTTTTTTTTTTTTTTAGTTGGTGGTATTTTTAATGGAGTGTTTTTTTGGGACCCAATATATGTTATTGTTGTGTTACGAAGGAGTGGTGTTTTAGTTATTGTATGTGTTATTAGGATTGAGTGATGTTACGCTGATGTGGCACACCAATAACGTATGATGAACCTTCTACTCTAAGAGGTTAGAAAAATCATGGATTGCTGGTTGGGGTTTGGTTCACACTTCCAAAATGGTGGGTCTAAATCCATTATCTACCACCACTTCTTTTTTATTTATTTTTTTGCTATAAAAAAATATTAAATAATAAATCATTTTAAGGGCAGACTTATGCATTGCATATGCGATGCCCTGAAACCACCTTAGAAGAAAAATTCTTTTATAAGTGATATAGGATTTTTTTTATTTCATTTTTTTTTCAAGACCTACCTTAAAAATTACTAGAGAACCACATTGGATTAAAAAAATTTAAAGATTGAATAATGAAAACAAACGAAAAAGAGAAATTCGGTCAGATATCGGACATATACATCAAAGTTAGCCAGAAAGACGAAGAAGCATGGTAGGTTAAAGTCACTCAATCTCTTTTTTAATTGAAAAACCACTCAAGTTTTATATTTGTTCTATTCTTGGGTAACTTTTAGTTTATCTTTCAAATCATCATGTTACTAAGGATGACATGAATGCACCTAACGAATGTGTTATCGGATTACTAATATTTCAGAATCCTCGCCATAGCTCAGTGTTAATATTTACTTTTGTTTAAAATTCTTAAAATTGTTTGAAGCACATTTTCTTCAATGACCATGTATATTTACAGTTTCCTTCATGATTGCAATGTTCTTCAAGTCAATTCACATTTTCCCTCACATTTGTCTACTGTGTTTATGATTAAATCCCATAAACACGTCTATGAATAACTTTAATTTAGCTAATGCATCAATATTATTTATTAAATTATTATATGAACTTAATATTTCAACGGATTTTTGTGTCAAGAATTCAACATATACATCAGGTGGCACATTAACATGGTGGTTTGGAAAAAAAACTAAAAATTACCCATAAATGGAACAAACATCAAACTTGAGTGGTTTCACTAGAAAAAATAATTTGAGTAACTTTGATGGAACACTAGTAAAAGTTGGTTATTATTTTATGATTTTTTCTTTTTTTGAACTTGTTTTATATTTGTAATAAGCTGTATATGAATATTTAAAGACATTATTAACCATTTGTAAGTTGAAAATTACAAATTTGATGTCAATAATTTTCAAATAATAGAATATCGGAGCTCTGATTTACATTTTCTCAGTTATATCATAATAATATATAATGCAATTCATTTTAGTACAAGATTTATGTTTTAACATTTAATAAAAATAGTACGCGACACGACACATTTTTTTGCTTTAATTACGTATGTTATATATTACCAGACAAGACATAAATATAACCCGACCCGTTAACCAATTGATTTTTTGAGATGTTTAGTTTGACCTCCCGACTAAACAAACGAATCACCTTAAGTTTTGTGACGGGCCCGTCACTGAATCATTTCCCTATATTAATCTATAAAACAAACACCACTTTAGCATCGGGTCAAAACCGAGCAGACTGATAAAAATTAAACCGAAAACCGATTTTGTGAAAGACATGAACCGAGAATCGTATCGAAGTGACCTGGTTCGGTTCGATCTATATGGTTTAGGTGTTTTTTTCTCGCTTTTGGCTCGATTCAACCCGAACCAAAACCGAAAACCGAACCAAATATGACCGGTTCCTATTCGATCGGACCAGTTCGACTCGATATTTCGATTCGGTTAAATTTCCCTTTATATAAGTGTCATTCTATAGAAAGATGATTTAATTCTTGTTGAGATGATATAATTCATTTTGCGTAACGATTAACGATTTGTGAGATATTTAATTTTAAAAAAATAAAATAAAAGTATGTTTTTTTTATTTTGATGAAAAAATAAATGACCGCAATTAGTTTATCGAGTCTTTAATAAATTTTGGATATAATCATTTTTTTTTTTTTTTTTTTATAACTATGATTTCGACGTTTTGATTGAGTAATTTACGGGTTTGAGCCTGTCGTTCTGTGACTTGCGGGTAAAGTTCTTTCTTTTCATGAGGTTGGCGTGATCATTTAATGTTGTTTGCACCTAGAAATTAAAACTTGAAACCTCACATATTTTTAGAGTAATAGTCATAAGTCCTTTTGCCATTATATCACCCTTAAATAATTATAAACTTTGGATATAAATTAAACTTATCATAAATCTTCTTTTTCTTCTAAATCCAAAAACAATTCCTAAACCGACATACAAACCAAACCCACCAAACCAAACAAAAAAGAGTCAAAGTCTAAAAAGTGGACCTTCCAAACCCCATTGTTTTTTCAGATTCATGCATCTTCCCAATTACTTAAAAAACATGATAACCATCTTCACAAAATATCTACTACTATTTAACCCATAACAACTTCACATGCTTCTTGCTCAATGCAGCTTTTGTTCAATAGGTATACTTCATTTCTTAGTTGGATCTTACTTTTTTATTCATTTCTGCTTTATGGGTTTTTGTGGGTTTTTGTTTTAGTATGGGTTTGAAGTATTGAAAGTGTAGAAATTATTTTGTGCACTTGTTTCTTGATGGGGTTTTGTTGTAAGTATATAGATTAGGTTTTCCTTGGTTCTCGAGAAAGGCGAGTCTTTGACTCAGATGTACGCGGCCTAACTAGGATAGTTTTTGACCCTTTCCTAGTTTGGTTTTGTTGAAAATAAATAAAATGATGTTTTTTAGATTACCGAGGTAGGGCGAGTATTTGACTCAGATGTATGTGGCCTAACTAGGATATCTCCTGACAGTTTTTGACTTTTTGACCCTTTTCCTAGTTGGGTTTTGTGAAAAGTAAATGAATGAAGATTGGTAGGGCGAGTATTTGACTCAGATGTAGGTGGCCTAACTAGGATATCCCGTGACCGTTTTTGAAAAACATGATAATCATCTTCACAAATTATCTACTACTATTATATACCCCATAACAACTTCACATGCTTCTTGCTCAATGCAGCTTTTGTTCAATAGGTATATGCTTCATTTCTGACTTGGATCTTACTTTTTATTCATTTCTGCTTTATGGGTTTTTCTGGGTTTTTGTTTTAGTATGGGATTGAGGTATTGAAGGTGTAGAAATCATTTTGTGTACTTGTTTCTTGATGGGGTTTTGTTGTAAGTATATAGATTAGGTTTTCCTTGGTTCTCGAGAAAGGCGAGTCTTTGACTCAGATGTACGCGGCCTAACTGGGATAGTTTTTGACCCTTTCCTAGTTTGGTTTTGTTGAAAGTACTAGTAAATAAAATGATGTTTTTTAGATTACCGAGGTAGGGCGAGTATTTGACTCAGATGTATGTGGCCTAACTAGGATATCCCGCGACCTATTTTGACCCTTTCCTAGTTGGGTTGAGATTACCCAGGTAGGGCGAGTATTTGACTTAGATGTACGTGGCCTAACTAGGATATCCCGTGACCGTTTATGAAAAACATGATAATCATCTTCACAAATTATCTACTACTATTATATACCCCATAACAACTTGACATGCTTCTTGCTCAATGCAGCTTTTGTTCAATAGGTATATGCTTCATTTCTGAGTTGGATCTTACTTTTTATTCATTTCTGCTTTATGGGTTTTTCTGGGATTTTGTTTTAGTATGGGATTGAAGTATTGGAGGTGTGGAAATCATTTTGTGCACTTGTTTCTTGATGGGGTTTTGTTGTAAGTATATAGATTAGGTTTTCCTTGGTTCTCGAGAAAGGCGAATCTTTGACTCAGATGTACGCGGCCTAACTAGGATAGTTTTTTACCCTTTCCTAGTTTGGTTTTGTTGAAAGTAAATAAAATGATGTTTTTTAGATTACCGAGGTAGGGCGAGTATTTGACTCAGATGTATGTGGTCTAACTAGGATGTCCCGCGACCTATTTTGACCCTTTCCTAGTTGGGTTGAGATTACCCAGGTAGGGCGAGTATTTGAGTCAGATGTACGTGGCCTAACTAGGATATCTCGTGACCGTTTTTGAAAAACATGATAATCATCTTCACAAATTATCTACTACTATTATATACCCCATAACAACTTCACATGCTTCTTGTTCAATGCAGCTTTTGTTCAATAGGTAACTTCATTTCTGACTTGGATCTTACTTTTTATTCATTTCTGATTTATGGGTTTTTCTGGGTTTTTGTTTTAGTATGGGATTGAAGTGTTGAAAGTGTAGAAATCATTTTGTGTACTTGTTTCTTGATGGGGTTTTGTTGTAAGTATATAGATTAGGTTTTCCTTGGTTCTAGAGAAAGGCGAATCTTTGACTCAGATGTACGTGGTCTAACTAGGATAGTTTTTGACCCTTTCCTAGTTTGGTTTTGTTGAAAGTAAATGAATGATGTTTTCGAGGTAGGGCGAGTATTTGACTCAGATGTACGTGGCCTAACTTGGGTTATCCCGTGACTGTTTCTGACCCTTTCCTAGTTGGGTTTTGTTAAAAGTAAATAAAATGATGTTTTCGAGGTAGGGCGAGTATTTGACTAAGATGTACGTGGCCTAACTAGGGTATCCCGTGACTGTTTTTGACCTTTTCCTAGTTGGGGTTTGTTTACAAGTAAATGAATGATGTTTTCGAGATTACCCAAGTAGGGCGAGTGTTTGACTCAGATGTACTTGGCGGCCTAACTGGGTTATCCCGTGACTGTTTTTGACCTTTTCCTAGTTGGGTTTTGTTTATAAGTAAATGAATGATGTTTTCGAGATTACCCAAGTAGGGTGAGTACCTTTGTCTTGAAAATGTGTACCTAGCGGGTTTTTGTATTAAGTGTATAATTCATTGATTAGATTTGTAAAAATCCTTTCTTGCATTAATTTCTTGATTGGGAATTTTTTTTAAGGTTATGATTTTAGGATTGGAGTTATAAAAATCGTTTCTTGGATTTGTTTCTTAATTGGGAATTTGGGATTAAAGTTTTTGTTAGTTTTAAGTTGAATTTGTTAGATACTTAGATACAATCGGGGCTGCAAATAGATTGAGTTTGAGGTGAATTTTAGTGGTTTTTCAGCTACAAAATTGTTTGTTTACACACCTTTTGATCTCAAAGTCTGAAGTCAAATAGGATGACTTAAGGTTCAATTTCGAAAGGATCGAGTTTGTAAGCAATGATATAATGGGCTTGAAATGAAAAAGGAAAGAGCTTTACTTTGTTGTATACGTAACTTTGTAGTGTCCAGAACCTTATAGATAATACAAATTATCTCACAATCACAATTGAGCAAAATAAGTTACTGTATAAATGGAATCTAACCATTGAAGTTCTGTAAACACGTGTATCCAATTAAGTATTCGATAAATGAGATGACGCGTATAAAAAACAATGACAAGCCCGAAATTATTGAAAAGAAATAATTCAATTAGCAACTACATTATATGCTCCATAACTTTCTTCCGTATCCTACATATGCTCTTTGAATATAGATGAGTGCATTTAAGAAGAAAACAAAATGTAGACGGTTCCTAAATATTTATAGTATGTTATTTAACACATATGAGGATATGAATTAATAACCTCTGTAGACGTAACCAAGTTTGTTTCACTTGTCTAATTACTTTGCTTGCCGGTGAGCTGTGTTGTATTTTGACTAGTTTCTTGTACAGGTCCATCTATCATAAAGACGTCTTTATTTGATGGAGCTAACAGCTACTTCTGATGTTGAAGGTACTTCTTTGTGACCGATTCTGTCAACATTACACCCTCTTGTGGTAATGAGAAGATTAGAAATTGTGTGATTAAATTCCTCCGTAATTCATCAACAAACTTGTCTTTGGTTACCTTGTTGGAGCTATTTGTAAGGTATGTTCATTTTTTTATGTCTAAAACTCGATTTTGTTGCAGCGTTAATATAATATTTTTTAATCTAAAACTAATTATTTGACCACACACAACAATGATCTATGTACGTCTTATTGTCTTGTGACTAACATTTTCAATGGCTCGTGTTTATGTAGATACTTTTACCATGAATCTAGTAACACTAGCTCAAACATGTGACGATGAAGATCCGATTTACACAAAAGGTGACAAGCATGGTTTTTGGCCTCTTGATCAAATTGACCCCACAAAGTCAAGGTTCCCTTGCTGTTTGGTATGGACTCCCCTTCCGGTGGTCTCGTGGTTAGCACCTTTTATTGGTCATGTTGGTTTATGCATGGAGGATGGAGCTGTGGTTGACTTTTCGGGTTCCAATTTGGTAACTATTGACGATTTTGCTTATGGTTCTGTGGCTAGATACATTCAGCTTGATCGGGAACAGGTACAACTCTCTAATTCTTGTAGACGGTTTGTTAATTCTAGGAGAGGATAAGTTGAACTTTGATGCGGAAAAATATAGAAGTCAATTCATAACGCAAAGGGAAAAATGCAGGCACATAGAACATATCTTGGGGTCGATTTCTTTTTTAAGAGACCTACTTTCAAAATCAATGTTTAAGCCTCAAGGGTCTATGTGATTAGTTTCTACGGGGTAGTGACATAGGGACCACGTAAGCTAAGGGTTATGCCAGTAATCGCGTTATAGTCCCTTGTTTGTGGTTTTCGGAACTAAGAGGGTGTTTGGACGTGGGTTTTGAAAATGATTTTGTGATATTGAATACTCAGTTACATGAAAACGCGCTGCAAAAAATACCGTTAAAATTTGATTCTAGGCGTGTGGCAAATAATCAGATATTTAGATGCTTGGGCGTGTGGAAAATTCTAATTATATGAGGAATCAATTTGATAAAATGATGAAAAGGGACTATTTTGCTGCGAAATGAAAGACATTTTAAGCCTTTAGCGACAACTTTTTCTCAAGTTCGGTTAAAAAGAAGCTTATTATTTGACCTTAATAGTTAGACTTTCATAACGAGATTAGGAGAATATGGTTACTGAAACGTTGCAAATCTGATTATTCTAATAAAAATCGCAAGTTAGAAACCCAAATCCAAACACCTTCTAACTGCAGTGTTATGCTGAGTTTTAGAGTCTACAATTTTTTATTTTTTTTGCGACCGTACTTAAGCTTAACAATACATTTTGTATCTTATGCAGTGTTGCTTCCCGTCTAACCTCTCCAGTCACACATGCAACCACCGCTACAAGCACTCAGAAATAGGCACCGCCATTAGCTGGGATGATGCGATCCAGTCAACCAGACGGCATTTTGAGCATAAATCCTACAACCTCTTTACTTGTAACTGCCACTCTTTTGCTGCTAACTGTTTGAACCGAGTCTGTTATGGTGGATCAATGAGTTGGAACATGATAAATGTGGCTGCTCTTGTACTTTTGAAGGGTCGGTGGGTTAATGCAATGGCGGTTATTAGATCGTTTCTGCCATTTGTCGTGATGGTTTGGTTTGGTGTCAGCATTGTTGGGTGGCCTTTCTTGATTGGGCTTTTTTCGTTTTCTGTTGTCCTGATTGCATGGTACTCAATTGGTACTTATTGTTTAAGAAGTCTTTTGGAATGTTAGGGTCGTCTTGTTAAAAGCGGTCAAAAGACGGCATTTATAAACTTTATGAGTTTGTATGATATGGAGAGCGGTATGAACCTCATTAGGTACACATCTTGCGGGTGGTCAGGGAAATGATTGGAAACTGTCACCTGATTAGGCCGCGTAGATACAAGAATGTCTAATTTATTTATGGAGCCATGCATTTTCGTTTTGTATTTGTGTGTTTATTACTGTATACTGTTTAGCATGAAAATAACTATGCTATTCACTTCAAAATCGAAAAGTATTTGTAGGCAGCTGCAGAAATGTTTAGGATAGTAGCATATCGATCACGTAATAGGTATAACTTACATTTGTTTAGGTGAGTACAAGTTTATTTACGTTCATGATCGTGGATGCGTAACGAGTGTTTAGGTATGTTTTGAAAACCGGACCAGCTGGTCAAACCGGTGGATCGACCGATTTTCAAAGCACGAGTTAACCGGACATCTACGAACGGCCACGAACAGGTCAAAACTGAAAACCGGTGAACTAGCCGGAACCTGCAACTCGATGGAAATATGATAAATGTCACTAGAACGGTAACGACGCTTGAAAACCTTCATTTATTCGTTAAAATCTAATAAAGAACCACTATATTTAGTCAGATCTTGCCGGAATATGCCAGAAACCTCTCGGGTGCTTGAACCGCTCATTAAACTGGGGACTGGGTGGTCGTTCAGTTCGACTACCGACCCGGTCCCCTGGTTCGACTACTGGCCTAGTTATAAGAACCCTGGTCAAAATGCATTTCATATTCAAGTATCTAACATACTTTATCTTAATGACTTAAAATGTTGTTGGCTAATGGATTCTTTAAGTTAAACGGATGAGATTTTTCTTGTTTGTGTAGGGAGAGCGAGTCTTTGACTCGGATATCCCGCGACTATTTTTTACAATTTATCTGATCATCCCAAAATAAGTTTAAATTCTATAACTTTTGTGAGGATATCAGGTCGAATCTCTTTAAGTAATATACTTTAAAAGATTATTCTAAAATGACATTGATATTTTATTAGCAAAGTTATAAATAGCGCGATGACATAATCAAGCTTCACGTCTTTGCGGTTAAAGCGAAGCTTTGACGTTATAAAATTCCATTTATACATATTGATGAACTCGAACTGTGTATGGTCCATTTTGATGATTGTTAATAAAGAAAAAAAAGTTCAAGTGGCTTTGGTTTATATAATTTCTTGTCAATATGACATTATGACCAACTATTGGCCCAATTAGAATTGAAAATGAAAAGAAACCATAAAGAGGTTAGGTATATTCATGGTTCGAACTGCAAAGCGCCATAAATCGCCATGATGGCGTAAAGAACGATAATCGTTATCTTTATCTTACCATGCCGCATTTTATCTTGGCGTCTTTTATAAATTCGATATATATGAAATACGATATAAGTATATACATATTTTCATATTTTGTGCCGCCCTATAAACGCAAAAGTTTCGCTTTAGCCGCAAAGGCGTGAGGCTTGGTCATGTCGTCACACCACACCTCGTGCTATTTATAACCTGGGTATATCCTCATCAATTTAACTTCTTTAGTGAATGAACATTTTTTTAATAGCTCTTTAGCGAATAATTGAATGTCATCATAACATGCATAAGGGTATAGACTTGTATAATATATACAGAATGGATTAGTGTGTTTGTTTAACCTAAGACTAAAGTAATCATAGTGTGATCAAGTGGTATTTCTATTTCTTGCAAAAGTCAACAAAAAGGTGTTCTTTTTTATGAGTTGTAAATTCAAATCTTTATTGTACGTAATTCATGTTACGGCGACGGCTACTTTGCAATTTAATTTATTTATGATTAAATGTTATAAAAAATAAAAATATCATTGCAAAATGTGATACTCCTTCCGTTTCAAATTATATGTCCACTTTCATATTTTAAAAAGTTTAAGAAAAGTGGGGCTCATACAATATTAACCAATACAAATTTATTCTCACCCACTTAGAAGCATTTTGATTGGTTGAAATTGAAAGTGGACATTAATTTTGAGACAACAAAAACTAGCATTGGACTTATATTTTGGGACGGAGGGAGTATAACATAAAATGCACAAAAAGAATTTTAAAAATGAGTATGCATAATTGATTTACTAAGTACCATATGTTCTAACTCATTTAAATATTTAGCTATCATGTATTATTATTGTCTTTCACGAAATCAGGGTCCGTTTGGTTTGTTGACGGGTTTAGGATTTGGATTCAGATTTGGTTTAGGGTTTGGATTTAGATTTGAGGTAAGAGAGAGAAAAATATATAATTAATATAATTTTATTTATAATATAAATTTGTTTGAATATAAAAATACTAGTAGGCCTACATAAATTATTAAAAATTAAGAAAAAGACAAAAGAAGAAAAGAAAATGACAAAAAGTTTAGATCTATCATACGAAATCACTCTTGCATGAGTGGAATTGTGTGTCCTCACAAAAATAGATGAGTAATGATAGAGGGACCTAACTCATGTGACTACATTTACGCCTAACCAATTAATCGTGTGACGTATGGAATCTTGCATTTTCTCTTTCGTGATCTTGGCACTAATCTTCTTATGTGTCGTAAATCTTAAAGTTAGGCGTGTTTTTAAGACGAATTTTAATAATGCAAATCATTTTCCAAAATAGATATCATCACTGTTTTGAATCACACAGGGTATGTTTAGCAAAACCAAATTATAAGTTTGTATGTTATGGTATAAGCGTAAGTTGTAAAGTCGATAAGCTATAGCTGATAAACGATTCTACTGTATCTTTTTTCAATAAAAGTGTTTGGTAAGTTAGGCATTAAATGTAATTATAAGATGTAAAATGACGTAAAAGGACATATACATAATTATAAACAAATGTTTAGAGGTATATCGATAATTTAAAGTTTTAACACTCCAAAATGTTTAAAAGCTTCATGAATCGAACTTTTCATTTAGGAGTATTGTTTGAAATAAAAGCTTGAGTTAATGCGTCCAAACGTATCCAAGCAGCTATTTATTTTAGAAGAGATTATTTTATAACAAAAAGCTAACAGCTCCCAAATAAAGCTCTTGCCAAACAGGCCCATAGAAACAAGCCAAACAATTAGTAAATATCAAGTCAAGTCCAAACCATTCTATATACTCATAACAAACAACCCCTCAAATTAGTGAAATTGAATGGATTGATTTAAATTAATCTAAATACTACTAGTAACAATTAATCCATTAACTTTGTCTGCCGCTCATCTAAGTATTAGACGATTAGATTATGGCTCAAACCTGTTTGTGGGTTTGAGTCCATTAGGTTTAGGGTTAGTTGGCTTATACTTCAAGATATGTTTTATTATAAATTTTACATGGTATCACAGCTCTAGGTAAGATCAACCAATAAAGTTGTTAACCTCCGATCACCAGCTACTTGTTGGTGCTCCGGAGAGATCATGTTTTTTTTCCGCTTTATTGTTTTTTTATTTAGTTTTTATTTTCGTATTTTATTTATAAACCCTAAACACTAGTCGTTAAAAAATAAAATGTTGAGTTGCCATCGATCCACTATATTTTTTTCTTCATCATCTGTTTGTTTTTATTGTCGAAGATCATTGTTCTTGACAACAAAAGTTGATCATCAAATTGCCGCTCCATTCTAAAGGCAAAGCAAGCCATGACGTAAAAGCAATCATCACGCAAAGAAGGATGCCGCAAGCAATACACAACTATGCCGCCAAATACAATTATGCTTCCGCTCGAACAAACAAAAAAAGAAGATTAAGAAAAGAAGAAGCGGCTTTCAACATTCATTCCAGTTTGTCCGTCCACAATGTTGTCGTTCAAACTGCGGGAGAGTATTAGACGATTAGATTGTGGCCCCGTTTGTAGGTTTGAGTCCATTAGGTTTAGGGTTAGTTGGCTTATACTCCAAGATATGTTTTATTATAAATAGAGATGATATTCCATTATGTAAATCACACAAAACACAATCAATAAAATCTCTATTTAGTATTTTACACTAAGTAGACTTTTTAAAAGTCAAAAACATTTTCTTTAAATTTAGGCTAATATTTGCACTCTTTTATTTTATATGCACACTTCATATTATGATTTAAAAACTTATACATTTGTTGTATACTGCTTTTTCTATTTATACACTGAAATATACAAATAAAAAAAATAAATGTGTCAATCAACACTCTTAAATTACTAACACTATAAATAATCCTAAACTTTATAACCTTCTATATTTGTACGCCTTTGATGTTCAAAGGCACCCAATTAACGTTACTAATCATGCAAAGGTAATATAACAAATTAACTCCTAAACACACTAAACTTTGTATTTTTTACTCATCCACATCATTGCCCTTATGTTTACACTTTCTATTGTAAAATATATTATTGTAAAAACTTTATTTCATAGCTTCAAATATCTTTTTGCCCGCTTCATCGCGCGGGCAAACATAACCCGTTAATATACATATTTAAAATCTTGTAAACTTTGGTGGACTACTTATACAATATACCATTTCAAGTAATTTTGCAAGAAATGTGATTAAAAACACAATAACTAGAAGCAAAAAAGTAAAAGAAAGATAAAAGGCATTATTATTTTATGGGAATTGATTTGCACACTTCTTTTTTATCGGAGTACTCTAGTTACTGCATCAGATAATTGTATCATATTTATATCATGTTTTGAATATTTGTACAATGAATGTACAAATGAAAAAAAAGGCTAGAAATGTATGAATAATAAAATAGAACATATATGTCTTTATTTGTTGATTTACATAGAGTATGAATAATAAAATAGAACATATATGTCTTTATTTGTTGATTTACATAGAGGTGCAAAGCAAACGAACAACAAACTGCACTACTAGTCTTTTTTGAATTGCAAAGCTAATTCTTTTAAAAACTACGTTTGTAGATCTATATGTCATAACGTTCTTTATCATAAGCTCGTTGAATTCTTTTGAGGAACTCGCACCTCGGTCTGAGGAAGCCAAAGATATTAAATGCGAAGGATAAAAACATCTTGATTTTCGATGCACGCTTTCTCGTGTTTAGCCACTTTGTGCGGCGAACTTTCAAAGCGAATTTGTCTCTTGTAAAACCCAATTAGTCAAACCCAGGAGGAGAAACCCGCATTAGATCACGCGTCGTGTTTCTCCAACCCATCCAAATACCAAAACGTCTGTAGATCGGTGTGGATCTTCCATCCGATGGTAGGTCAAAAGTTCACGAGAACCTTTCTTATGAGAGATCAAAGATCCTCTGACGTCAAAAACATCCCTAACCATATCATGACCTAATCACCTCTCTTATCTTATGCTATCCTAGTATTGGTGTGATACCTCATCCGTATTGATATATTGTGTCTAGTTGTCTACTCAAGAAATGATATTTCCTTGGTGTTCTTATCCAACAATGAGTTAGGAATGTGTCAAAATATGATGTGATGAATGAACGTTAGTTCCATAGGTAATTGATTGTGTTTAACCTATGATCGATCGCATGTGGGTCCATGACATTGTGTGCCACCAAAGTAGATAATTGATAAAATAATTATTTTAAAGGTGTTGGTAAAGTGCAAGGTCGTCTAATTGATTTATGTGGTCATTTCAAGTGTTATGGTTATTTTAGAGGTGTTGTATTTTTTTTTCAATAGTCTTGTATAGAGTATTTTGTCTTTTGTAGTGTTCTTATAGTTTTTTTCTACTCACTTGTAAGCCGTTTGTCCCGGAATGGCTTATATGAGTGAGTGTGTTTTTTTGTATTTTTTTTTTAATTTAATAAAAATATTTGCCTTCAAAAAAATATATATATATAATTGATAAGATAATGACACGATATTAACTCTTATTTATGACATTTAATTTGTGGGCTCATACCATGTGAGCATGTTTAGTTCGAATTGATATATGGTCATATGATATTTGGTTTATCATTTGTGATATGATTCAATCGATTAGACAACTATTGATGTTTTTTTATTGGTCATATGATTTTGATTTACAATTGTTACATCTTAGAAGGTACTTAGTATTTGTCAAATGTCAACTTAAGAAAACGTAAAATTACTAAATAGCTAGTATTCAAAAAAATAATAATGTCAACCTAAGAAAACGTCTAAATCGTAGTCACTTGTACAACACATATGGAGTAATTTAGACATCAAATATCTAAAGAAGACAAGGTAAAATTGAAATGATATAAATGAAAAAAAGTATTAACCACACATTTAAAGTCAGGGAGAAAAATATAAGGAGAGATGCATCTGTATTTTCAGGTGCATCTGAAATGCACGGTTGTGATTTCTTCTCACTTTTCTCATTTTAATTTTATTTTTCATCTAATCCTTACTTAAAGAAGACATCCAAATTTTAGGAGAAAGAAGATCAAGGTTCATCTAGCTGCTGTCCAAGAAAGTAGCAATGTTTTATAAAACGGATTACTCGACCTAGTTTCCAGTTCACGGTTTGATTGGTTTAGTTACATCGATTCCTGCTTTAACCAGTTATCCGAGTTTTAAAAAATCTAATTTTTAACCAAATAAATAATATTTGTTACCCTAAATAAACTACAAAACGATATTCTATCTGTCTTAAAATAATTGTTCTGTTTTGACTTTTTAATTTTTTTTTTCTTTTTTTTTTAACTTTAACTTTAACTATTTTTTGTTTGTGTTTTATAATATTGATTAAAATTATATAATTGAAAATATATTTAAAATTTAATACATTCATATATTTTGCATTAACACACAAAAAAATAATTAAATGCAAAACAAAAGAAAGAAAAACTTTAAAAAGTTAAATCAAAATAATTATTTTAAAAGGAAAAAATAATATTTTATACATCGATTTGGGACACGAGAAGTGGATAAAGTAGTGTGTAGGTTATCATATTTAACACATACAAAAATATCAATGGGGTCACATATTCAACTTTTAATGTTTATACTTAATAAGTTAATAGTAATACAAAATAAATGACTTTATTTCTTCTACCATAAATTAATCGCTACAAGAGGCAGCATCCTCACCATTCATCTAGTTTGATCTAATGGTGAGGATTAACTAAGATTTAAAAGGTAGCACAAGTCAGTTTTTTTTTGTCTTTTTTTTCTTTCTTATTTTATTCACATATTTTTTTTTTTTTTTTTTTTAAATTAACGTTTTTATTTAATTCACGTTTTTTTTTTTTTTTTTTTTTTTTTTTTAATTCGTTTTTTAAATTCGTTTTTTTTTTTTTTTTTTTTTTCGCGTTTTTCTTCGTTTTAAATCATTTTAAATACGTTTTGTCGGTTTCATACGTTTCATATGTTTTCGTCCGTTTTCATCCGTTTTCGTCGTTTTCATCATTTTCTTTCGTTTTCGTCAAATTTTCATACGTTTTCATCCATTTTCAAAGCGTGTTTTCTGCTTTCATACGTTTTCGTCGTTTTCATCGTGATCGTCCATTTTCTTACGTTTTCGTCCGCTTTCTTACGTTTTCATCGTTTCGACTATCACGAGTGATATTCGAATATCACTTTGATATTCGAATATCACTGATGTTCTGAATATCACTTTGTGATATATTGAATATCACTGTGATATTATGAATATCACTTGTGATTTTTTCGATATCACTTTGTGGTATTCGATAATCACTTGTGATTTTCGTATTCAAAACGTTAGTTGAAAATCACTGTAATATTGAGAAAATCACGAATATCACTTGTTGGTCATCCGGATATCACGAATATCAACATGATATTCGAATATATTGTGATACTCGAATATCACGTGATATCGCGAGAATGCCACTGTGATATTCGAGACATATAAGCGGCCAAAACATTTAAAACCGACGAAAGCGTATGAAAGCAGACGAATACGTATGAACTCTAAACCAAAATTTGACCATTTTATCTTTATACGGGGTAAATATAAACTTACATATTTTATAAGTTTCAAAATAAGCAAATTAAACTTGTGAAACATAAACCAAAATCACATAAGCTCATAAGCAAATAAAATAAGATTTAACAATTACCCCAAACTATGTAGTTCTTATTCAAATTATATATTTGTGATATTACGAATATCACATGATTTTCTGGATATCACTTTGATATTCGAATATCACTTTGTGATATTAGGAATATCACATGATTTTCTGGATATCACTTTGTGATATTCGAATATCAATTGTGATTTTGATGTTACAAAACATTGGTTGAAAATCACATGATATTTAGAATATCACGAGTTATATTCGAATATCACGAGAATATCACTGTGATCATCGAATATCGCGAATATCACTTGTGATATTCATAAGCGATGAAAACATTTAAAAGCGGACGAAAACGTAAGAAAATGGGCGAATATGTATGAAAGCGGATGAAGGCGTGTGAAAGCGTAAAAGCGAGTATGAAAGCGGACGAAAATGGACGAAACGTATGAATAATGAACAAAAGCGTAAGAAGCGCGGGCGGCGTATGAAGCGGACGGCGTGGGAAAATGGATGAATATGTATGAAAATGGACGAAACGTATGAAAGCGTAAAACAAGTATGAAAGCAGGCGGCGGACGAAAACGTATGAAAGCAGACGGAAACGCATGAATACGATTTAACGGCGTATGAAAGCGAAAAAACGCGAATTAAAAAAGCGTGAATAACGTGAATTTAAAAAACAAACAAAAAAAACACGAATTAAAAAAAAAAACAAAAAAAAAAAAAAAAAAAAAAAAAAAAAAAAAAAAAAAAAAAAAAAACTATAAAAAAAAAAAAACGTGAATTTAAAAAAAAACGGGAATTTAAAAAAAAACGTAAATTAAAAGAAAAGACAAAAAGATGAATAAAAAGAAATACAAAACAAAAAAACTGAACTTGGGTTTATCTATTAAATCTTAGGTTAATCCCCACCATTAGATTAATCTAGATGGATGGTGGGGATTTGTCCCTTGGTAAGCACCAAAATAATGGTAAGCAAATGAAAATTCCTCTACAAAAATATGCTGTCTTATTTTAAGTTATTGGTTGCTTTATAACAATGATTACTATAATTAACATTATCTTCCTTTCCTCGTAAGTTAGTTAGCTAATTGTAAATTAGACGTTAGAACTAGTTTTATAATAATGTAATGTTGATAACGTGACATAATTGTGAAACAAAAAAATATTATAATAAACATAACAATATTCATAATGTATTTTCTATCACATTTCAGCTTAGAAGGAAAAAAAAAAAAAAAAAAAAGGAAAAAAAATCAAACAATAACCGTGAAGAGCTTAAAGTAGTGTTTGATAACAACTTAAAGTGACAATAGATAAGTTAATTAAATCACCAAATAGATATTTGTTTAGTGCTTAAAACTAACATATAACGTTCTAAAAAAAGTCATGGAGATGAAGGTCTCCAAATTAAGTTCATATCTTTTATCTTAATTTTACATATTTATCTTCCTACTTTTTAACCTTATTTCAAATAAAAATGTATAGCAGTAACTTTATTAATCCATACACTTTATTCAGCATATAAAACAAACCAACATTTATTCATCTACAAACAGACAACATATATGTAAACATACACTTTAATTTAACAAGACTTAATAAAATAACTAAACAAATAGGCCCCATAGTGATTCATACCCATTCATACCCAATGGCTCTCGTTCCAGTTTTAAAATTTGTTGAAATTTTGGATCTCGAATTCGTCAGTTCGGATCCATCGGTTCCGGATACGGAACGAAATACCTAGAAAATTTAAAAATATGGTATTTTAATTGACAACTTTAAAATGTTCTTTTCGTTAAATCCTTGAAAAACGTCCCCTCCCCCATAAGGGTGAGCATATAACTCGAACGGACCGGACCGACCGTCAGACCGACCGAGACCGGACTGGACCGGACCGATCACATTCGGTCGGATCCGCGGTCTTGGCATTTGGGCTAATTCGGTCCTCGGTCCGGTCCGGTCCGGACCAAAACCAACTAAATTGGGCTAATTTGGACCGGTCCGGACCGAGACCGGACCGACCACATTCGGTCCGGTCTCGGTCTAAGGCTTATGCCGAAATCGGGTCTCAGTCCGGTCCGGTCTTAGCCGGTCCGGTCCGGTTTTTGAACAGTGCACACCCCTACTCCCCCATGATCTATGTTCATCCGAAATTTTCTATAAAAAAATACTAAGCCCTATATTTTCGGATTGTGTTTGCTACAATTTTGAACAAATTTCAAACCACTAAATGATCGTTTGTTTGTGTTTACGCTTCACTTAATAACACTTATCTATACTACTTATAATGCATCTTGTACCTTCCATCCTACTAATTTTTTAAGATTTCCTAATACAAAATTTTTAAGCAAATACAATAAAAAATCATAAGTTACAACTATTTGAAGCACAAATAAAACTAAAAAAACACTATTAAACATATACAATTAATACACTATTTAATTTACCATTCATCAAAATATACAACCATTTAACAAAAATGTACAATCTAATCAAGCTACTAAGCCAAGCACGTAAAAATAAAGCCATTAGGCCACCCGCAGTGGTCGGTCGACTGATCCGGTCGCCATTGCAACATGAGGGTCGAACTGGGTCGGTCGGCTCTAAAATTGACGAAAGGTTCATCCCCTCGACCGATAACTCACTCGACTAAAAAACAAAAAAGTGAACCGTTACATTATTGAAAAAACATTTTTAACTTTGTAAGATTTTATTTTTTTTGTTTGTTTGTTAGGCTACCCACTGGTTACTCCCCAACTCACAGTAATAATAAAGCTCTACCTAGACTCGAAAACGAAAAGATAACTAAACAAGATCTCCGTTATTATTATTTCTAAATTAATTGTTAATAATAATATGACCGCATAACATCACATTAGCAGAAAATTTAGTTCTGAGTCTGACGCCGTTCTTGGTGGTGCCTCTGCTACTCGCTAGTTGGTTTAAACGTAAGTTGGTGTAAAAAAAAAAAAAAAAAAAAAAATCAGGCCTTTTTTCGTGTTGATACAGTTATATGAAAAACTTTTCTCAAATGACGGTTCCTACGTGAGAATACTCGAAAAACCGAAATCAAAACAGAAAACCGATCCGGAACCGAAAATCACCTTTAGTTCAGTTATCGGTTCTAGCTTCTCTCTCGTTTTGATTCATGGATTCAATATAAAAGGGAAATGACTTGCACACTTAATATTTTAATTGGCACATTTCATATTGTGCGTTAATTTATTGTACTATACATATATTTTGCTTTAATTGATTGTATTTATGAGTGTATCAATCAAAAACTAATGTGTACGAATCATCTCGCAATATAAAATGATGTATAGAAAGTTACACTATCCAATATAAAATTAAACTCAATATACATATAACGTGGTAATAACACTAAAAAGTAAAAAGTCCTTATTGGAAAGTGATATGATAGGTTGTCACTCACCACAAATCAATTATTTTTTATTTAAATAAAATAATGACAGTTGAAGATATTTTAATGAAAATAAATGTACAGAAACCTCGTCCAGCTCAATCGTATAATTGTTACCTTTTCTGTCTCGTATAAAATCTTTAAACTTTATACGACTACTTCCTTTGCTTCTTTAAATAAACCTAGACGAATATTCACGTAAAACGAGAATGTATAGCCATATATACTTACGAGTTATGAAATATAGGCTTACATAATAAACTTATAAATAGACATACATCATTCACATTTTGACAAATTTCAAACACTTTTTTTCTCTCTCTTTTCACATTAACGAATCAAATTTTCAATTTCATCAATAATGGTTGTAGGTCTATTTTTAGGCACACAATTTAGGTCTAAAAATCATTTTTCAATACTTATATATGTAAACTTGTGGATGTGATTACCGCGGATTTAATTTGTAATCAATGCGAGAAAGAAAGTTCATGGGTTTAAAACAAAAAATATAAAAATTTAAGGATTAAACAATGTTTAAATTATTAAATCAGTAGTAAATGTTGTTACTAAAATTTATCTTTTGAGAAAGAGCTTTGCTACACTCTCATACCTTTTTATTCTACAAATCCTCCTACACACAATAATATTATATAGTTTTTTTCACTCATTCTTTCTCTTCATACAAATTGTCTATTCTGACATTTGTCAGGATCATGTAAGTAGAAGCTCTTGTAAGAAAAAAAATGTAGGATCGATGTTCCGTAGTAGAGATATGTTTGTCACAACCAAGGTTATAAATAGCGCGAGGCATGACGTGGTGGTATGATCAAGCCTCACGTTTTTGTGGTCAAAGCGAAGCTGTTGCGTTTATTAGACGTGACATAAAACGGCACAAAATATATAAATATTTATATATTTATATCATATTTCATATATATCGAATTTACAAAAAAATATAGCATAAGACGCCGTGATAACATGATGTGACGGTATGATCAAGTCTCACGACTTTGCGAAGACACCATATACATATTTAATAGGAGTATTATTTCCACAATAAAATAATGTCCATTATTTTAGATGGATAACTCAAATTGATGTTTTTTTTGTAATAAAAACAAACTTCTGGTTCCTGAGAAAGCCAGCTCTATAATCATACAAAAAAATGTTTCTTCTTATAACAAGACTCTTTCTCCATTTTACTACCTTTTAGTAAAAAAAAAAAAAAAAAAAAAATTCTATCTTGCATGCATGATGAGTGAATCCAATGATTCTTCGGTACATGCATGTTTTCTTTTACTATGTTTTCATGTTTGGTTTTTTCTTAATAATGTTTTTGTGTTTTGAAACATGTTTTTTTTGTTGTTGTTTAATGATGATGAGCAGAGATGGAGTACATTAACATTGGAAGAAAAAGTTTGTGGTGCATTAGTCCCATTATTGGCTTTTGCTGAGATTATTTTGTTTGCTTTTTCTGGCTGCTTTGATTTTGGTGGTGCTAACAAGAAGAATAAGCACAAGCTTCTTCCTATTGATCATCATCAGCTTAAAAGACTTGCTTCTGGATCTAATTGTAAGATTGCATGACTAGTATTTGCAGGGTCGGAACCAGGGTGGGTCCCAGGGGTCCCGGGACACTCATGGATTTTTGTCTCGTAGTGTTAATTTTGTTAAAAAACTTCATTTTTTTTATAAATGCACCTGGTCTCAAAAAGTTGTGCATGTAGCCTTAGCTTGATTTTTTATAAATGCACATGATGATTTTGTGTTCTGATTCCGTCTCTGAGTATTTGTTTAGAATTATAACCTGTTTTCTGCTTATTTGTTAAATGTTTGGTGTTTTTTAAATAAGCACTTTTTGAAATCTAATGTTTAGAATAAGCAGTTTTCTGTTTATTTGTTAATGTTTGGTGTTTTTTAAATAAGCACTTTTTGAAATCAAATGTTTAGAATTATCACCTGTTTTTTGCTTGTTTGTTGAATGTTGGGTGTTTAGAATAAGCACTTTTGAGGGTTTAGCTGTTTTGAATAAGCAATTTGGAAATTGGTGTTCTTAAGATTGAATTTTGGAAATTGGTGTTCTTAAGATTGAATTTTGGAAATTGGTGTTGAATAAGCACTTTTTGAAATCAGATGTTTAGAATTATAACTTGTTTTTATGCTTGTTTGTTGAATGTTGGGTGTTTTTCGGGTTTGCTTATTTGAATAAGCAATTTGGAAAGGGTTAATTGCCTCAAAATATATCTAACTTACCATTTTTTATGGTTCCGTTTAGTAGACTTTTTTTTTTTTTTTTTTTTTTTTTTTTTCAAGTAAATAAAAAACTTTTGAATTCGTGCTTTTCTGTGTATTTAGCTCGTGGAAAATGACCGTTTTACCTCTCGGTATCAATATATTTACCGAGAGGTATAATGGTCATAGGATTGCACAGAAAAGTACAAATTCAAAAGTTTTTTATTTAATTGGAAAAAAAAAAAAAAAAAAAGTCTACTACACGGAACTATACAAAATGGTAAGTTAGATACTTTTTCAGCCAATTAACCCATTTGGATATTGGTGTTCTTAAGATTTAATTTTGGAAATGGAATACACAACGGGTAAAGGGATGAGGTTCTTCATTTTCAGGTTACCCAAGGCGGGTGAGTCTTTGACTTAGATGTACCCGGCCTACCCGAGGAATACTCGTGACCCTTTGTCGGGCTATTATGTTTTGATAAAGTAGATTTGAGTAGTTTTGGATTTTGATTATTTCAATGATTAGTGTGATAAGCTGTTTTGAATAAAGGACTTGAAACTCGTTATTCTAAACATTTGATTTCAAAGAAGAATAAACAATGAGCATATAGAAAAGTTGTGATAAGCATTATAAACACCTAGATAAGAGGGTGTTTGGGATTTTTTTTTAAGTGTTTGTTGCGTTTTAAAGAAAGAAAAAGCACTTTCGAACGGAAGTGTTTAGACTTTGGATTTCCTTATGCTTATTGGCTTATTTGCTTATAATTTGGTGAAATAAGCAGTTTAAAATTAGCACATAGGTAGATGCTTATATTAAATTGCTTATTCTCCATAATAAATAAGCATAAGCTAAATGTACGCAATCCCAAACACCCCCTAAAAGCTATAGTTTGACTTTTCAGTAAGCAACTCCCACAAGTATATTAAGTGATGTAAAGTTTTGCAGTTAATGTAAATGAAGTTGAGGCGCTTTTCGAACTGTTTAAGAGCCTGAGTTCGTCTATTATCGATGATGGATTGATACACAAGGTATAATTTCTAGTTCTCATTTAAGTCTGCCATATTTTGGCTGGCAACAGCTTTTGCATAAGTTGATGTTATCTTTTCTGTAGGAGGAGCTTCGATTAGCACTGTTCAATACCCCTCAGGGTGAAAATCTATTTCTGGACCGGGTAAGAACTGAAATTTAGTCTGCATTGTGTGATTTGAATATTTTCGGTTAAATCCTATATTTTACCATTCCTTAAAGAAATGCTCTTTTGTTATGTAGGTTTTTGATCTTTTTGACGAGAAGAGAAACGGTGTAATTGAATTCGAGGAATTTGTCCATGCTCTCAGTATCTTCCATCCGTATGCACCTATAGAAGATAAAATAAACTGTAAGATGTAAAACCTATCTTTCCGTACACAGTTAAATTGTATCTCATGAAAAAACGTACCCTGATGACTTCTATCCTTTTTCCTCCTGCAGTTGCTTTTAGGCTCTATGATCTGAGACAAACGGGGTATATAGAGCGAGAAGAAGTGAGTATGGTGTAATATTAGTTAACAGATTTGAGTAAATGTAGCAAATTTTACCCATTTACTTATGAGTTATGAATGGGTCAATTTTGTTATGTTATATTTCAAAACGTAAAAAGTTAGTCAAACGGGTTGAAAGTAGCTCAAAGCATAAATTAAGGCATGTAACCCATTAGATAAGTATTAAGGGTAACCTGACCCAACACGTTTCAACCCGTACAAATAATTACCCTTAACCTGTTTGACCGTACATTATTGACTCATTTTGCACTTCATTTTAAATAGGTCAAACAGATGCTAATAGCAATATTAACAGAATCCGAGATGAACTTATCAGATGACCTTCTTGACGTTATTATTGACAAAGTAAGATCTCTGCAAACTGGTTTGGTTTGTCCAATCTTTAATAGTAGTAATTAATAGAGGCATGATGCTTGTTGCAGACATTTGCTGATGCGGATGCTGATGGAGATGGTAAAATCTGTAAAGAGGAATGGAAAGAGTTTGCACTCAGATACCCGAGTCTTTTGAAGAACATGACTCTTCCTTATCTAGCGTATGTCACTCTACTTCTTTTGAAATTATAACAAGTTAACTAGTTACAAAATTTTCAAAATGAAAACGGGCTAAAATGCTTATTAATACAACCCATCCGTCTGATCCATAATCCTCAGCCCCTCTTTGCTACAAATTACATTGATTAGTTAACTGAACTTGTCGTTAATATTTTGATGAAAATTCAGGGACATCACAACAGCATTCCCAAGTTTTGTTTTTCACACTTCGGTGGAGGATGCAACATGAAAACCCTTATGTCCTCGCGGTGGAAAATTCGCTATGCATACATAACTCGATGGCATGAATGCTAGCTCGATAACTACAGTTTTGATGCTCACTTCACCCCCAATGATCTTCTGCTTCTTGGCCCGTCTACTTGAATGAACTTCCAAAAACATCTTAATTTATGAATATATTTATGGGACGGAGGAAGTAGCTTTTGAGGGCGACTTTTGTTCAAATACTACTAAGGTACTAATTACTTGGCAAATGCTATGTACTCTCTCGTCTGTTGTAACATGTAAATATTGTAGTTGTTTAGAATGTAATCATCGTATATAAAACAGCATTAGAATAGGATATGGCATCATTTGCGGCTCTTATATGCATGTATATAGCATTCGTTGTTTCAGGATATTTGATGGGTTCATGCAGCTTATACATTAATGGTTTGACGATTATCCTATTAATCACAAAGTTCCATTCTGTTACTAGAAACACCTGTTTAAGTTGTAAGCAATAGAGATAGTAGTTTAGGGGTATTAGTAACGGGTTAAAAACAGCTTTTCAGGATCAGGCTAAACTGGATTATGCTAAGCTGGCCTGTAAATACCTAGTAGTTTCTTTTTTAGCGTTAGATACTTTGAACAACTATAGCTGAGCAAGACGCCATGACCACAGTTTAATCCAATACCTGGATGAAGAAAATCTCGGTTTGACTGTAACACAAGTCATTTGAACAAGGTCTTAAATCTCGGTTTCTTTATGCAGTTATTACATATTTATGACTCTAGTATATGGACTGCAACTTTGCATTTAAAATGTTCAAGTTCCGTCGCAGTCGCTTTTCACATCTTCTCTTGTGTCGCTTTCGTAAGTCACAAGAACTTCATTTCAAACCCTTTTATACCCACACGACCATTTCCATGTGATCTTCATTAAAGTTCAAGCCTCTTTTTTTTCTTACATTATCATGATAATTCACTCATACCCAACGAAACATAAGTCTCAGATTGATCACATTGCGTCTTGAAATGGAACGCAGTTCAATCCCACAAGGCCTCACCCAAGACGAATACTCCACCCTTCAACTCTTGATCAACAAATATCACATGTTCGACAAAATCCCAAACACATGCACATCCCTTGTAACACAACGAATTGATGCACCAACACACGTTGTATGGCCAATAGTACGCAGTTTTGATAATCCACAAAGATACAAGCATTTTATCAAAGGTTGCAACATGTTTGGTGATGGTGGTGTTGGTAGTATGCGTGAGGTGACAGTTATCTCGGGCCTCCCGGCATCTACTAGTACTGAGAGGCTCGAGCTACTTGATGATGAGAAGCATATTTTGAGTTTTAGAGTTGTGGGTGGTGAACATAGACTGAATAACTATCTTTCTGTCACGTCGGTTAATGAGTTTAAGAAAGATGAAAAGGTTTATACTATCGTTTTGGAGTCTTATATTGTTGATATACCTGTTGGGAACACAGTTGAGGATACAAAGATGTTTACGGATACTGTCGTTAAGTTAAATTTACAGAAGTTGGGTCTTGTTGCAATGTCGTCTTTGCATGAAAACGAATGACTATGTTTGATAAGGTGGCGGACGCTTGGTGGTGTTCGGGCAGTGGGGAAGGTAACAATAGCATCAAACGCGAAAATAAATAAAGTAAATCAAGATTAATAAAATTGGTAATTTGTACTTTGTTTAGCAGTTTGTATCATGTATCAATTATTGTATATGATAAAATGCTTCGAAAAAAATCCTAGCATAAGTTTCTGCTTGAAACTATAATGTTTTTAAGTTTAGTCTTCAGCATATGGTTCAAGCCGATTTTCATTTCATTGTAGTTGTTTTGTCCATGTTTCGTAGGGACTAAAACGATAGAAAGCCAACTAGCCAAGGGGTTTCTCATGTTCTACGCATCGACCACTCTCTTAACGAATTCAGTGTTTGTTTGGTTTGCATAACAGGGTTCTGAATTCGGGAGTCAACCATGTTTAACGACCTGATCTTTCTCACTTGCAACAGAATGATAGTTCAATTTTTATGTTTATGCAAGCAACAGTTAAAGTGTGTTCATTTTTGTTTTCGGGTCATTAGAAGTTAACAATCCATAGTCATATAAAGAATGAAATATGCTGCTTTTTATAGATACTTCGTTGTAAATTTAATGATATCCGAAACCTGAAACAAATTTTGATTCAGATGTTCAAAACAAAATCTTTCTAGTTGCTCTGAAACAATTAGGAGATTCCTAGGTGGCAACATGCTAGGGTGGTGGTCCTAGGGTCAAATCAATACGCTCTAAGAAGAAATATTTGAATATCAATCTCAATATCATCGATCTCATAAGTATCATACCAAATCCCATCAGTCGAATCACAAAGGTTGATATCATATGAGGAAACTTGTGACCAAAGACCCAAGAGACATGTGATGATGTGAAAATCGAGTTATTTTCACTTCTAGTGTCTTAACCTATAGAAAATAAAATAAAATATTAACAATCATACCATCGGTCATTATACGATAGGATAATCCTATAAATCATACCGTCGGTCATTATACGATAGGATAAACCTATATGTATTTGGGTGGTTATATGAAGGCCATACACCGTGATTCCAAAGATTTGCAACAGCAAAGATAGTCACCGCTTAAGTACAGAAATAAGTAATATTAATGGTAGAGACCATCATGGTCACTATCACCTTTCCTTAACACATGAATAAACATAAATGAACCAACAATAGTCGAGCCAAAAAAATTCATCTGTTAATGATTTGGGAATAAGACGTCCAAAAACTTGGGTTGATAGGGGTAAATCCAACTAAATCATTAACCAATATATAATGATATCGGTGTCAACTCTAGTACACAGCCTACAATTAAACCGCCCCACTTACTTGAACCGCCATAAAAAATAACTTACACCAAAATGGCTCATACCTTTCTTAGTAGAGATCTCAATTCTGCTTGGGTGAGGCTTTGGGAATAGATGGAGCAGCCTGAGATGCAGGAGCAGCTACAGTTGCATCAGAGGAATATGCAGGAGGTTGATAACCACCGCCGTAAGAGCCTCCATACGCTGGTGGTTGTTGTGCGCCATATGGTGGTTGGGCATATCCGGCTGTAGCATAAGCAGGTGGTGCACCATATGCTGGTTGAGCATAGCCGGTTTGTGCAGCAGCGGCGCCAGGAGGCTTTTGAGTTGGTGGAGGTCCATAGCTGCCATATCCAGAAGGTTGAGTTCCATACCCGGGCTGGGTAGTTGGTGGGACCCCATAGCCCGACTGAGGTGGATAACCCGGTTTGATCCAGGCTGTTGAGCATAACCAGATTGAGGTGTGGATGTTGGGGGAGCTTGAGAATTATCGGCCTGACCCCCTTGTGCAGCAGTTTGACCATCAGTGGTTTGGCTGGCAACATTATATCCGGATGTAGGATTACCGTAACTTTGTTGATCATATCCTGATTGAGGCGCAGATGCATACCCTGCATAACCATCCTGACCATAACCTTGAGTTTGTTGATTGTAACTATAAGCTGATGATGCATCTGCAGGACCTGATCCAGCGGGTACTTGACTCTGTTGCTGACCGTAGTAATCATATCCACCGCCTCCCTGAGTTGTTTGCTGAGCCGATGACTGGTCCCAGCTTGTGGCATATCCACCAGGATTTTGTTGTGGATAACCAGCATACGACTGTTGGGCATACTGAGGAGGGTATGCACCAGCTTGAGGGTAGCCATAACCCGACTGTTGCATTTGTTGACCTGGAGGGGCCCAACTTGTGGGGGGTTGAGCTTGATAACCTTGCTGAGAGTAGCCACTGCCCATGTTTCTCTGCCCATTGATAACTTCATTAACCATTTGTTTCGCAGCCTCGATCTGATCAGGTGTTCCATCTATCTGTACAGTCCTCTCTGTCGAAGTATCACCAGGGGGCGGGTGTAGTGGTATCACCTGATACAATGTGCAACATATTCGAAAGTTTATAATCCATAACATTATGCTGATATATTCCTCGAGTGAGAATTTGAATAGACCTGAATACGAGCTCCTGTACTGGCTTGCATATTTTTTATCGTCTCACCCCCTTTACCAATAACGAGACCAACCTGTAACCATATCCAATTTACATAATGTCATGTACAGAACTGCAATTACTTTTGAAATAGACTAACAAGAGTACCTTCTTGGTTGGAATTTGCATCGAAAACTGTTCGGTCCCACCTGGCTGACCACCCACTCTACGACCAACTGCACCAGAACCTCCTGACTCAGCCTGTTTGGCATAGCACGTAAGTCTAGGTGTTTATATGCCATTATATCAAAAGCATGTTACAAAATAGTAATAGTAAACCCAACTAGCAACGGATGCATAAAACTAGCCTATATGGTTAAAGGCTCTATATATACCTCAGCAAGAACATCCTTGATCAACTGCTCGGCTTTTGCTATAGATTCTGCAGAACCCGTGAGCTCAACTTCTCTGGTAAGTGAAGAAGGGTCTTGATCCATATCCCTGGTAACTTGAATCTTCGCACCAGATTCAGACTGAAGATACTTAATAGTCTCCCCTGCCTTACCAATGATAACACCAACCCTGCCGTTTGGTATCTCGATTTTTTTGCTTGGGTTTCCATAACCATAAGAAGTAGGTATTGAAGGAGGAGCAGAATATCCTAAATCTGCATTCATATACACAATAATCCATAAGAGACAAGCTGCTTTAATAAGAACATACTCAAACAGCTAACAAAAACCCATCATCTGGAGATATAAATCAGATGCTGAAAAGAAGTCAGCATTTTAATAAGAACTGATCCTGGAGCAGAATCTAAACTAAGCATTTAGAAAAACTCAAGAGCTGAAATACCATTACTTGTCAGTCTTAAACAAAGAAGAATCGAAAACCATTTAAGTCCATTTAACATAAAAATACATTACTATACTTCCATTTACTATACTACGGTCTAACATGTATCCAAGCAAACTTACAAATTACAACCATAACAATATAAGCTCACAAGGCCTCACATACTTCAAACTGATCAATAACAGGCTTACAGCACTATTTAAAGTCTCAAATTATCACAGCAGTATTATCTCAGCACAATACCAAAAAAAAACGAGCACTGCAAACACACGTCTCAGTCTCTCAGATCCAATACTAATCAACAATATACAATAACTCATAACAATAGATACTGACACCAGTTTCCGATATGCTCCTAGCTATGACTATACACACCATGTAATCAGCATTCATAAAACCGGTAACAACTGCTAATATTTACACACATTGTGCATAGATGACAGGTCTCGGATAAGTATATTTCACCGGCTTATGGGCTTATTTGATTTGGAAAAGCCGATAAGCTCACATTATGGAGCTTATGAGCATATCAACTTAAGCTTATTCAATGAGTTCAAGTTGGTAAGCTCTAAAAAGTGAGCTTATTGACTTTTCTGAATCAAATATGCCCATAAGCTGGCTGAATAAGCTAATTCAAACACCCCTTTTTGACAACAGAACCTATCTACTCAAGCGTGCATTAACTGTTCATGTAAGTTATAAGCAACTAATAAGTAATAACAAACACAATTTCATCGATCACAAACTCCAAACCCTAACTAACAAAACAAAAAACTGTGCACACTCATTATACAAGCCGTGCAAGATTATGAGTATCATTAAAACTCATATGTTGGACAATGCTAGCCCATAACCAATATGAATATATAACTGTGAAATCTATCTACTGTGCATATATTAAAAATTGATCCTGAATGTAATCTAAACTAAGCGCTTAGAATTTTTGATGAACTGAAATAGCAGAACTATTCCATAGTTGGTAAAAACTCAAGAATCGACCCACCATTAAAGTCAACTTAAACATACATGAAACGCATAAACTCTCTTTCAATTAACATCCCAAGAAAATACTATGCTACGGTTTATAATCTATCTAAGCTAACTTACAAATAACAACCATAACAAACCAAGCTCAAAGACATCATATAGTTTGAAGTTCGAACTGATCAATAAAAGTAGATTCCAATACTACTCAACATATACAAAAACTTATGGCATTAGATTCATACTATCACTGGTTTCTGATATACTTCTAGCTATAACTATACATGCCATGTAATCACATTGTGTGTATATGACCTATGTTAGTAACAACAGAGCCTATCTACTCAAACAGTGTATATTAACCTTTCGTACTAGCTATAAGCAACTAGTAACAAATACATTTTCATCAATCACAAACTCCAAATCCTAACTAACAAGACAAAAAAACAACACACTCGTAATTCAAACAAGAGCTAAAATCACAATTACGACTTACGAGTATCATTAAAACTCATATGTTGGACAATCACAAGTACATACTCAGATTATCCATAAAAAATTGTGTGTTAGTTAAAACAAGTCACTATGTTTGGCGTAACTAGTTCGCCGCAGCTGTTTGTTTTATTTTAGCGTTTGGTAACTTAGTTGTGTTAGTAATCATAAAGTGTTGAATAACGCTAACGTTAAAGTTAAATGGTTTTTTTTATTAGTGGTTCAAATAGGAGCGTAAACGCTCCTTTTTGAAAGTACAGTAGAAGAATGTGTTTAGCCGTTAGTGTCGTTCAAAACTTTATGATTACTAACACAGCTACGTTACCAAACGCTAAAATAAAACAAACAGCTACTGCTAACTAGTTTCGCCAAACACAGTGAGTTGTTTTAGCTAACACACACTCCCATATTTATGCATAATGCGAGTGTGTGTTAGTTAAAACAACTCGCGTGTTTGGCAAAACTAGTTAGCAGTAGCTGTTTGTTTTAATAAAAGCGTTTGGTAATGTAGTTGTATGTGTAATCATAAAGTGTATAATGATGTTAAGGATAAAGGCTTTTTTTATTAGTGTTTCAAATAGAGCGAGAACGCCCATATTTATTACTAATAAATATGTGAGTAACATCATTTATTAGTGTTTGGATACGTAGCTAACGCTTTTATTAAACATATTTATGCATAATGCTAGTGTATGTTAGTTAAAACAACTCGTGTGTTTGGCGTAACTAGTTAGCATTAGTTGTTTGTTTAATAAAAGCGTTCGGTAACATAGCCGTATCTGTAATCATAAAGTGTTGAACGACGTCAACGCTAAAAACTTATTTTTCTAATGTTTCCTAATATAAAAAAGCCTTTATCCTTAACATCATTCTACACTTTATGATTACAGAGACGCTACGTCACCAAACGCTTTTAATAAACAACAGCTACTACTAACTAGTTTCGCCAAACATAGTGAGTTGTTTTAAACAGCTCACGTGTTTGGCAAAACTAGTTAGTAGTAGTTGTTTGTTTAATAAAAGCGTTTGGTAACATAGGTGTATCTGTAATTATAAAGTGTAGAATGACGCTAACATTAATGCTAAATGCTTTTATACTAGTGTTTCAAATAGGAGCGTTTACGCTCCTATTTGAAACGTTAGTATAAGAATGCGTTTAGCGTTGGCGTCATTCAACACTTTATAATTATAGATACACACTATGTTACCAAAAGCTTTTATAAAAACAAACAGCTACTACTAACTAGTTTCGCCAAACATAGTGAGTTGTTAAACACTCACGTGTTTGGCAAAACTAGTTAGCAGTAGTTGTTTGCTTTTATAAAAGTGTTTGGTAACATAGCTGTATCTGTAATTATAAAGTGTTAGAATGACGCTGTTAAATGGTTTTTATATTAGTGTTTCAAATAGGAGCGTAAACGCTCCTATTTGAAACTTTAGTAAAAGAATGCGTTTCGCGTTAGCGTCATTCAACACTTTATAATTATAGATACAGCTACATTACCAAACGCTTTTATTAAAACAAACAGCTATTGCTAACTAGTTTCGCCAAACAAAGTGAGTTGTTTTAAGCAGCTCACTTGTTTGGCACAACTAGTTAGCAGTAGTTGTTTGCTTTTATAAAAGTGTTTGGTAGCGTAGGTGTATCTGTAATCATAAAGTGTGTAATGATGTTAAGGATAAAGGCTTTTTATTATTAGTGTTTCAAATAGGAGCGTTTACGCTCCTATTTGAAACACTAATATAACAAGTGTTTAAGGTTGGTGTCATTTAACACTTTATAATTACAGATACAACTACGTTACCAAACACTTTTATAAAACAACACTACTGCTAACTAGTTTCGTCAAACATAGTGAGCTGTTTTAAACAGCTCACGTGTTTGGCGAAACTAGTTAGTAGTAGTTGTTTGTTTAATAAAAGCTTTTTAAGACATTATAATTACAGATACAGCTACGTTACAAAACACTTTTATAAAAAAACAAAAATAAATACCGTTGGTGGTATGATCAAAAGTATCAAACTTAGTTCGTTTAGGAGGTTCGGAGGTGTTGAGCAAGCGAGCAGCGATCTCTTGGGCTTTTTGTTTAGCAATCTGGATCTCGTCCAAGATGGGGGAGGGACGTTGTTGTAGGAGGGCGCGTCGGAGAAACCAGACACGCGCCGCGGTGGAGGGGGTTGTTGGAGTCGTCGTGTTTGCGTTTGGTGGTGGTGGTGGTGTAGTGTGGTGGTTCGTCGGCCATTGTTGTAAAACCCTAGTGTGAAAGGGTGTTTGTGTGGGTGGTTGGGGATATTTAGTTGAGGTGTTTGTGTAAGTTTTGGGTTTTGTGTTTTTACTATGGGGTGTTTGGGGGTTAAATATTACTTTATCCGGTCAAATTACACTTCACCTATGTTTTAGGAGTTGATATCAATATAAAATATATTTTTAAGAAACAAATACCAATCATAACCATTAATTTTTTATTTAAATTAATAAAAATGATTTTGAACCTTTTTTAAAATGTTCATATCTTACAAACGTAAAATCTTCATTAAATCTTATAATTATAGTTAACAGTTAATTTACCAAAATTTTTATTCAAAAAGAAAGAAAGATATATATTTCAAATTAATATTTTTTTCAAAATTCGTCCGAAAAATCATATATGATTTTAAAATCACGTATGATTCACATTTTAAGAATCATATTTGATGATGTCAAAAATCATCTGTGATTCAAAAAATCTAATCATATAAGAGTTTGATTGAATCATATATATTACGTTTATTTAAATTATTAAAAAAAACTGTTAAAATATATACATTAAGTAATTAGTTAAAGGTAAAATTGTAATTACTAAAAAAAAAGCAAAAAGAAAATAATTGATTTTTTTATTATTATTATTTTTAACGATTTGTTATTTGTGAAAGATATTTAATTTCTGGGAACAAAAGGAGTATTTTTTTTATGGTTTAATTTATCTTAAGTAATGGAAAACAAAAGGTGTTTGTGTGGGCGGGTGGGTGGGGATATTTAGTTGAGGTGTTTGTGTAAATTTTGGGGGTTAAATATTACTTTATCCGTGTCAAATTACACTTCACCTATGCTTTTCGATAGTACAATTTAGGGCTGAGCAAATGACTCGAACGGACCGGACCAACCGACTGAGACCGGATTGGACGGGACTAACCACATTCGATACGGTCTTCGGTCTCGGCTTTTGGGCTAATTCGGTCATATGTCCGGTCCGGACTACAAACCAACTAATTTGGGTTAATTTGGCCTTGTTGGACCGGACCGATCACATTCGGTCCGGTCTCGATCTAAGATTTTTTCAAAATCGGTCTCGGTCTTGTCCGGTCTTGGCCGGTCCGGTCCGGTTTTTACACCGTGAACACCCTTAGTACAATTTAATTATTGGCTGCTAAAAATAGATAGAAAAGTTTGATCGAGTTTACTTATTGCAATTGTTTGAAAATTATTATTACTGAATAAAAAATTATTATTTAATTAGTTAAAGGTAAAACATTTGTTCTACAAAAATAAAAGAGATAAAATATTAATAAGCCCCAATTTTATGGCTTATTTTGAGACTTGTGAGCTTATATAAATTTATTATGATATAATAAACTTATATAAGCCCACAAGTCTCAGAATATGCCGAAAAATTAGGGCTTAAATATAAGCTGATATTTCATTTGATTTCATCTTATATTTCATAAGCCCTAATTTTTTACTTCTCCTTAACTCTAATATTTTGTTGTACATCTTTTGCACAAATATTTATCTGATTTTAACCTTACGCTTTATGCAATTATTAACATTAGTGTTTTGTATTGCATTGACGGCTTCGAAGTAGCACTTAGGATTAGCTAATGTCATGTTGTATTATTGTCAGCTTTTGAAAATTTTTATTGTATTGAACATCAACCATTTTGTTTATAGAGGACATTGTATAGCTATTTTTTAACTCAGGTTTCATTATTTTACATGAAAATATTTATCTGTATCATTCTACTATATTTTATACCACTTTCAGATTCTCGCGAACGTGCGGTACTGATAAACGTAATTTTGAGTTATTTAACCCTAATTTTGTACTTTTTCATCCCGTTTCAGCTAGAAGCAAGGTAATTTTGAGTTATTTATTTTATAATTTAGTTGAAATTAGATGTTATTATTGTTTGAAATAATGTTAGGTACAGTAGTAGATTATTTGTTTTGATATATAGTCCCTCTTTGTAATGCATGTTTAGAGTATGGATAATCCTGAAGGAAAAGCACGAGATAAATCATGGGACCATGTAACACAAGGTATCGAAGAAAACGGTAAAAAAGTTTTAGTTTGTAACTTTTGTAGTTTGATAATGCGTGGTGGTGGAATAAATAGAGTTAGGAAGCATCTTGCTGGCCGAAAGGGGGAGGTAGCACCGTGTATGGTAGTAGATCAGGATGTTAAAGTTGCTATCGAAGCTTCTTTGAAAGAAACTGACGATAAGCGTAAAGAGAAGGTTACGAGTAATGATGAAGAACAAGAGGGGAATAAGGGTATACCCAATTCTTCTCAACACGTCTTGTATATACATATGAATGCCTGAAATTCTCTTTATTTTTAACATGCGGTAGCCGGTATTGGTTTTAATTACCACTGTTTTTGTGTTAATTATAATTTGTGTGGAAGCCATTGGGTTGCATGATTATGAGTAATGAGTGGACGGGTATTAGGCAATGCCTTTTGATTCATATCTTGGTTAATTGTCCTAAAGGGATCTCATTTATTAATGCATCCGATATTGATAGCAATGTCGAAAATTTATGTAATTTGTTTTTCGAGATTGTTGAAATGGTTACCAACAATGTTGCTAATTTCAAGTCATGGGTATAATGTTAAGTGATATACCTTGTCTCCATATGCGCACATTGTCTTAATTAAAATGGTTACCGACAATGGTGCGGATTACAAATCATCACTCTTGCATAAAAGTTCATTTGTTATATTTTTTGTTTTGTGCAAACCATGAACATATTAAAAGAAATTTATAGTGTTAGATCCGTTGACGTGCATACAAGTTTTTGTTACTTACTATGATATATGTTTGTTGTCAAATTAATTACTAAGTAGTATATTGTTAATAACTTATATTTCAGTACAAAAAGGTCTGACAAAGAATGAGCTTAGAGCGATTATAGCCGAAGAGGTCACAAGAGCCATTCAAGCAATAATGCCCACTATCTTGGAACAAAATATGGAAAAGACTTGTAAAATGATAGAAGAGACATTTGGGGTTGAGAAAGAGGATAGACAAGTTAACGAGGACGTGGTTGTGGCTGGAGAGAACAATGATATCAAGAGAAGACGAGGAAGGTCTGGAAAAAATTTGAATACCGAGAATACGAAGACAAGGAAAAAAGTGAGCTTCTCGGATAAAAATGTTGTGTGTGTGTTTGGCCCTAGCTAGATTTAACTTGTTTATGTGTTGAGACGGATGAAACTATTTTGTGTATGGTTAGCATTAACTTTGGTTCATAAGGGGACTGAAGACTAACATACGGGAGTTAGTATCAACAAGGAACTTGAGTACATTTCAGGAGGCGATTGGGGCTACTCAAGAAGTTGAAAAGGTGATCTATAAACACTTAGACGCATTATACCAAACACCCCAAAATTATGATAAGTCATTATTTATGGTTTCTAATTGTATTTGCATTTAAATATCTCGTAAATCTCGTCCACCTTTCAAGATGTTAGTCCCGTATGGAAAGCTTTATGTCGCCACCGATTGTAAAGAAAGTTCGACCAATTCAAGAAGATGGCTAGTTTCTTGGTTTATGCCAAGAGGAGCTTATACACCATATTTGAGCGAAAGGAACCCACGGAAATTGATAAAGTTCTATTGACGAAATCACACCACTTCGGGCTTCAGATGTGCAAATACTTTTGCAATGTAAGGTATGTCAAAGCATATCCAAAAATATGCATTGGCCCCTTGGAAGTTGTATCTTATAGTAATCGAGAACCCACAAAGAAAGGATATGGGTTATATTCGCGAGGTTTCTTTTAAGTAGCAAAAACATGAGCAAGTCCTTGGATATTCCTGTTTCACCCCATTTGTTATATTCGCGAGGTTTCATAAATTGCCTCCAATCGTAAGAAGAGAGAGTCATGTCTTGTTCAATGTCTCCAAAACGGCCACTAGCCGCACCATCAGTGAGGTAGCACGGACTTGCACCGAGGTAGCATGGAATTGCACCGAAACTACTGTCACCCCCTCTTCTGGACTTGGTTCCTCATCCCTACCCGCTATCGCTTTGACACATCCGTGAATTACCACTTCCTTCGGATGTAATGATTTAGACGATCTCCTTGGCTCACAATCACCGAGGTAGCATGGACTTGCACCAAGCCGCTGTCACCCTCTTCTCGACTCGGTTCCTCATCCCTACCCGCCATCGCCTTTGACACGTCCGTGAATTACCACTTCCTTCGAGGTAATGATTTAGACGATCTCCTTGGCTCTCACCATCACCGAGGTAGCATGGACTTGCACCAAACCGCCACACCCCCTCTTCGGACTGGGTTCCTCATCCCTACCCGTTCATCGCCTTTGACACGTCCGTGAATTACCACAAACTTCATAGGTAATGATTTAGACGATCTCCTCGGCTCGCCTCTCATCTTGCATCGAGATTGGAGATGTAAATAGAGACAGGGACAAGTGAGAGCAAGATAAGCGAAACAACGCTGCCTGCAAGAACGTAGAGTCCAAAATATTTTGTCCTCTTAAGCATGGATCCGAATAAGCCTATGGCTGTGATGATAATGGTAACAATGACCGTGAAACATATACAGTCAAGATAGTCATCTATCCTACAAAACCAATTCAAACGCAGGGTTAGTTTTATGCAAAGATAACGATTTTTAACAAAATGAGGTAGCAACATGTAACACCCCCAAAATTTCACAGCGGAAGCGTTCGGGTCATGGGGTGCTACTAAATCAATATACACAACACAAGGTAATAAAGAATGGAAATTTTATTCCATTTTCAAAAGATATATTAATTTAAGAAATAGTTTTACATCATTGTTTCAAAGTGCGAAGTAAAGCCCATAAAAATATATGTTGTCCCATTAAAAGTTGTATTAAAATGTTTGGAAACACTTGGATGCCGATCTTCAACGAATGCCTTTGCCATTGCCCACGCCAATAAGTAAACCGAGAAAAACATGCTAAAATGTCAACACAAAGGTTGGTGAGTTCATAGGTTTAAGTAATCAAGTTTTCAAGTTGGACCACGGTTGCACATATAGCATCTCCGTGAATGACACTATATGCAAAAAGAGGCTATTACGCTAGTACCAAGTTCATGCGACCGAAACTACGAAAGGTGCATGCATCTAGAAGCATGATAAATAAAAGCCCGGCAAGTGTATTTCCAAGACACTCAATCAATACGATATGATATCGCCCGACGTTTGCCTATCCGGTCAAACTCGAACGGGGTGTCATCCCCAATAGATCTATTCATAACAATCGCGCCTCCCAAAGGGAACTAACGGTAGCATAGTTGGGATTCAAGGTTGTTTCACGTAATAGTGTTTTCGGCCAGTCCGAAAAGAGTTTTGCATGTTTCTCACCCCATAGTTTTATAAAACAAGTAAATAAGAGTAAAAGTGGGGCTATAAACTCACCTCGGCAGATTCGGTGAATAAAGTATCAAGAGATCAAGTAACAAGTAGCTCCAACACGCAACCTAAATATAATATGGCAAGTCTCGGTTGCGTTTTGAGTACTCACGACTCGAAGTGTGTGAATAAGTTTAAGTGTTTACAAGTGGTTGTGTTTAATGTTGCTTGTGTGGCAACGGGTAAGTTTAAATAAGTTTCAAATGCTTATAAGTCTTTAGCTCTTGAAAAGTGAGTGGGACAGTTCTGAAGCATTCAGATAAGAGTTGGCTCGAGTATATTTATTAAAGTGGAAATAATTACAAATCAACTTATATTTATTTGATTTTGTTTAGTTTTGAAAAGTATATATATATATATGTACAATATGTATTTTATCTAAGTTGTGGGAAAATATTATATTTAGAGAAGTATAATATTTTCTAGTTTATGCAAATGTGGTTGTCAAATCGAAATATGTACCAATTATATTTATGTGACAAAGACTCGTAGAAAATATAAATTTATTGTCCTATAGAAGTTCTTAGGGTGGAAAATGTTAAGTGTAGAACTTGGAGGGATCAAAGTTGTAAAGATTTATGTAAGTTTCAAACTTTATAAGGATTTTAAGAAATATGTCAAGTGGTTCAAAGTCGAGGGTTGAAATCGTAGATATCAATATGAGTTTATAAAGCTTATAAAGATTTTAAGAAATATGACAAGAGATGCGAAGTTGGGGACCTGGATTTGTCAAGTTACTGAAAGTTACTATTATAACAAAAATATAATCGCCGTGAGGCGATTCGAACCCACAACCTCCTCGTCAATCACCCACGCTCCCACCAACCGAGCCAAAGGTCCTTTTGTGTTAGTTCTTGCAGCTGGCTCTATTTAATGGGTATTCCCACTGCTTTATACTTGCAATCTAATTCTTCTCAAGAGCTATGGTTCGAAAGTTTTGCATGCATAACTTGTGTTTCTTTTTCTTCCAAACCGAGTTTTAGTATGACTTTTATCTTGCAAGTTTTAAAAATAAGCACACAATGTGCTTCGACTTATTTGTGTTTTTCTCACGACACAAACGAAAAGAACTCGACTTCAACACTTTCGAGCAAGTCATGTATATGATTTCTAAACCAGTTAGAGTTTTCAATAAGCGCGTTGGTTTAGTAGATATGTTATATTACTTTGAAAATAAGCTCCGCGAGCCACAAAATAGAGTAGGTCGATTGTATATACGTCTTACGAGCCAAACTTAGTTACACGTTTCTTTTATGTTTTCATGTATATAAAAAAAAATACTACACAAGTCTCTTTTAAACACAACACAACCATGTAACTATGTGAATGTATGCATGTACGTGTATATATTCAAGGGGAAACAAGGTTTCAAAAAAAAAATGAGACCTTACAGTGAGGAAGGTGTGTGTCGAATGGAACAAAGAAGAGATTTAAAAGCTCTTAACACTCAACCGAATATAACCCTTTCTAAGACCTTGCTTCTAAACCCTTATGCTCGTTACCTTAGTTTTTCCTTTGAGTGTTTGGAAGTTTTAATGAGGGTGTGGAAGAGTAAGGGTGTCGACTTGAGCTAGAGTAAACCAAGGAAAACCAAATTTCAAATGCTATACTTTGCATCCACTTAGAGGTTTTGAATGAAGTTTTGTAAGTGAAATATGTGATAAAACTTGTGCTCGTGGGTTTTAAGAAGAAGGAGGAGAAGAGCTTTTGGTTATTGACCAAAGGTTTATGTAGGCCTAGATACATGCAAAGTTGATTTTACTAGACTCGAGGTAGTATTAAGAGAAAACAATCCAATGGTTTGTGGTTTTGTGAAGTGTTCGGCAGCCCACAAGGACAAAAGAGGACAAGAAGTGAGTTGGATGTATGGGGAACTTGCTTCCTTAAGGTTTCAAGGTCAACTTACATAGATATATGATGGACCTTGTGTTTATTTTACTTACAAGGTTTTCAAAGTTAGTGTAGTTACAAGTTTTTGGTCGAGGTGGGAATACTTGTGAGCCCATTCGGTTACAAGAAAAGAGAGGAAGGAAAAGACTTCAATTTTTCGTTATGTATATCGTGTCCGCTTGAGTTTAAATGTGAGTCACGGTGTTCGGCTTGAGGTTTTTGACCAACGTCTAATATATATATATTTATTATGTTTTTATAAAGGTAATGAAAATATAAAAATAGAATATTAATTCTAACTCAGAGAAATATTTATTTGACTTTAGCCATAATTAATTTAGTTTTGGGCTTAGAGGCCTGACGAGATGAAATATAAAAGTTTATTATATATTTATTTTATATAAAAAAAAAATCATTATCGAGGTCGAGGCGAGAAAAATATATCTCGTGACTTGTCGTGTTTAAAGTTCGAAACGAAGAAGAAAAAAAATATAGCCGCGAAAATCGGTAGGGGAATTTACGAGTTGTTATAGTACCTACCTCTTAAAAGAAACCACGTCCTCGTGGTTTACGATGCGAGAATCGTCGAGGTCGATACGGTGATGAAATGTGAGAATATATACTTAAAACGTGACGTGGAAGAGAGGCTAGTCGTTTAAGGAAGATTTAATGACATGAGGCGATAAGTAAACAAAAGATAAAGGATTCATTAAGCGGAATATTCAAAATACAACGCGGTTACACAAAAGGGTACAATAGATAGGAAACTTAAAGGATTGCAATCTAAGGGGGCGGAGAATTTCTTTGTTGTCGTCAGTTTAGATAGTGTTGAAGTTGATCTTGACGCTCTTCTTTTTCTCCAAGGAAATAAGCTCTTCCTCGGTGGTTCAACTGGTGTTTCCATTCGATCCCTTGGATTAGGGCACTCATTCTTGTAGTGTCCTCGTTCTCCACACCAAGCAAGTTATGTTAGCAAGATCCTTTGACTTGCGATCTTTGGCCATGTGCCCAATCTTCCGCGATTGCGACATTTCACATTACACCGACCAACGTGGTGGAGTTTACAACGGTTGCACAAAGGGTGCTTCCTTCATAGCCCTTCTTTTCTTCTCGCTCCAGCAGAGCGGACCTTAGCTACTTCTTGCCTCTTGTTTTGATTCTTGTTGTTGTCCTTGAGTTATCACTCCACTTCCGCTTGTTGTTATCTGCTGCTTCCGTGGCATCCTCAATCACTTGATCCATTAACTTGTTTGACACTTCAATAGTCTCGTGAAGGTCAGCAGCCTTGGAGGTAGTCACATTTCCTTTAATAGATGGAGGTAGCCCTCCGATGTATCGCTCTATCAAGCGAGTTTCAGTTGGTACCATCTCCGGACATAGCAAGGCCAACTCTTGGAAACGTTGGTTGTAGAATGCCATATCAGTACCCTTCACCTTGAGATTCCAGAACTCATTCTCCAGCTTCTTGACCTCATTGCGAGGCAATATTTCTTGAGCACCATATCCTTGAATTCTTCCCGAGGCATGGCATAAAGATCAATGCCCGCAGACTTGTGTAATTATTCCACCAAGTTAAGGCAACCTCTTGAAAAGTGAACGAAGCAAACTTCACCCTATCTTCATCTTCACATTGCGCATCCCGAACACGCTTCAATTTTTCAATCCATCGGTCAAAACAACAGCTCCTCCGCTCCATTATAACCGCCAATCATACGATTCTGAAACTCCTTGCGCATGTACCACGCTTATTACCGTAGGCCTAGAAGTTCCAAAGATCGGTGGTTGAGTTGTTCGAATTGATCGCAGACTAGCGCCGCCGCCACGCGTTCATTGACCGGTTGGTCAATCATGGCTTGATCCATAGCGGTGGGTTTGCAAGAGAGCCCGGCAGGAGCGAGGAGTGGGAATGGGAGTAGCGGCGGGTCGGCCACGGGTGATTCTTGTTGACTTTCTCCTAGCCATCTTCTATGATACAAGAAAAGACGATAATTGAGTTTAGAATAGAAAGAGTAGTGGCTATGGGGTTTCTGAAGGATAGAACATATGAGTGAAATAAGAGGATGTGACCAATGACAAAGGTGGTTTAGATATATGTGAAAATGATATAAATCAAGTAGTTGTATGCTACATAAAGAAATAACATATAAGCAATTGGGGCATATCATAGTGCGATATTGTAATAGTGGGCATGTTATACGAGTTTAACATAGAGGGTAACAAGTCTAAGCATTAGTAGTCTACTTACACTATCCTTAAATTAATTATTCCTTAATTTCATTCGGTTTGTTACATCAACATTATTCTCATTTAAACTTCAGCGACCCAATCAAACAAGAACGACTTTAAAGTTTAAATATGAGTTAATTAAGAAACTTAATGATTTTGAGAAATAACTAATTTAATTCAAATAAGAGCTTATACGAACCTAAGATACAAGAAGAACACATAGCACGACTACATCGTGTAACAAGAGGCAAGGCATGGCGACATTTGGCGGTGTGGCGGCGTTGAAGTGTTTTAAGGAAATGTGGTTATAGTTTAGGTTTTGAAAATACCTAATTCTCTATAACCTTGGCTCGATACTAATCTGTAACACCCCAAAATTTCACAAATGAAGCGTTCGGGTCATGGGGTGCTACTAAATCAATATACACAACACAAGGTAATAAAGAATGGAAATTTTATTCCATTTTCAAAAGATATATTAATTTAAGAAATAGTTTTACATCATTGTTTCAAAGTGCGGAAGTAAAGCCCATAAAATATATGTTGTCCCATTAAAAGTTGTATTAAAATGTTTGGAAACACTTCGGATGCCAGTCTTCAACGAATGCCTTTGCCATTGCCCACGCCAATAAGTAAACGTGAGAAAACATGCTAAAATGTCAACACAAAGGTTGGTGAGTTCATAGGTTTAAGTAATCAAGTTTTCAAGTTGGACCACAGTTGCACATATAGCATCTCCGTGAATGACACTATATGCAAAAAGAGGCTATTACGCTAGTACCAAGTTCATGCGACCGAAACTACGACAGTGTGCATGCATCTAGAAGCATGATAAATAAAAGCCCGCAAGTGTATTTCCAAGACACTCAATCAATACGATATGATATCGCCCGACGTTTGCCTATCCGGTCAAACTCGAACGGGGTGTCATCCCAATAGATCTATTCATAACAATCGCGCCTCCCAAAGGGAACTAACGGTAGCATAGTTGGGATTCAAGGTTGTTTCACGTAATAGTGTTTTCGTTTGGTCCGAAAAGAGTTTTGCATGTTTCTCACCCCATAGTTTTATAAAACAAGTAAATAAGAGTAAAAGTGGGGCTATAAACTCACCTCAATGATTCGGTGAATAAAGTATCAAGAGATCAAGTAACAAGTAGCTCCAACACGCAACCTAAATATAATATGGCAAGTCTCGGTTTGCGTTTTGAGTACTCACGACTCGAAGTGTGTGAATAAGTTTAAGTGTTTACAAGTGGTTGTGTTTAATGTTGCTTGTGTGGCAACTGTAAGTTTAAATAAGTTTCAAATGCTTATAAGTCTTTAGCTCTTGAAAAGTGAGTGGGACAGTTCTGAAGCATTCGTATAAGAGTTGGCTCGAGTATATTTATTAAAGTGGAAATAATTACAAATCAACTTATATTTATTTGATTTTGTTTAGTTTTGAAAAGTATATATATATATATGTACAATATGTATTTTATCTAAGTTGTGGGAAAATATTATATTTAGAAGTATAATATTTTCTAGTTTATGCAAATGTGGTTGTCAAATCGAAATATGTACCAATTATATTTATGTGACAAAGACTCAGAGAAAATATAAATTTATTGTCCTATAGAAGTTCTTAGGGTGGAAAATGTTAAGTGTAGAACTTGGAGGATCAAAGTTGTAAAGATTTATGTAAGTTTCAAACTTTATAAGGATTTTAAGAAATATGTCAAGTGGTTCAAAGTCGAGGGTTGAAATCGAGATATCAATATGAGTTTATAAAGCTTATAAAGATTTTAAGAAATATGACAAGAGATGCGAAGTTGGGGACCGGATTTGTCAAGTTACGAAAGTTACTATTATAACAAAATATAATCGCCGTGAGGCGATTCGAACCCACAACCTCCTCAATCAATCACCCACGCTCCCACCAACTGAGCCAAAGGTCCTTTTGTGTTAGTTCTTGAGCGTGGCTCTATTTAATGGGTATTCCCAACTGTTTTATACTTGCAATCTAATTCTTCTCAAGAGCTATGGTTCGAAAGTTTTGCATGCATAACTTGTGTTTCTTTTCTCTTCCAAAACCGAGTTTTAGTATGACTTTTATCTTGCAAGTTTTAAAAATAAGCACACAATGTGCTTCGACTTATTTGTGTTTTCTCACGACACAAACGAAAAGAACTCGACTTCAACACTTTCGAGCAAGTCATGTATATGATTTCTAAACCGCTTAGAGTTTTCAATAAGCGCGTTGGTTTAGTAGATATGTTATATTACTTTGAAAATAAGCTCCGCGAGCCACAAAATAGAGTAGGTCGATTGTATATACGTCTTACGAGCCAAACTTAGTTACACGTTTCTTTTATGTTTTCATGTATATAAAAAAAATACTACACAAGTCTCTTTTAAACACAACACAACCATGTAACTATGTGAATGTATGCATGTACGTGTATATATTCGCGGGAAACAAGGTTTCAAAAAAAATGAGACCTTACGGTGAGGAAGGTGTGTGTCGAATGGAACAAAGAAGAGATTTAAAAGCTCTTAACACTCAACCGAATATAACCCTTTCTAAGACCTTGCTTCTAAACCCTTATGCTCGTTACCTTAGTTTTTCCTTTGAGTGTTTGGAAGTTTTAATGAGGGTGTGGAAGAGTAAGGGTGTCGACTTGAGCTAGAGTAAACCAAGGGAAAACCAAATTTCAAATGCTATACTTTGCATCCACTTAGAGGTTTTTGAATGAAGTTTTTGTAAGTGAAATATGTGATAAAACTTGTGCTCGTGGGTTTTTAAGAAGAAGGAGGAGAAGAGCTTTTGGTTATTGACCAAAGGTTTATGTAGGCCTAGATACATGCAAAGTTGATTTTACTAGACTCAAGGTAGTATTAAGAGAAAACAATCCAATGGTTTGTGGTTTTGTGAAGTGTTCGGCAGCCACAAGGACAAAAGAGGACAAGAAGTGAGTTGGATGTATGGGGAACTTGCTTCCTTAAGGTTTCAAGGTCAACTTACATAGATATATGATGGACCTTGTGTTTATTTTACTTACAAGGTTTTCAAAGTTAGTGTAGTTACAAGTTTTTGGTTGAGGTGGGAATACTTGTGAGCCCATTCGGTTACAAGAAAAGAGAGGAAGGAAAAGACTTCAATTTTTCGTTATGTATATCGTGTCCCGTTTGAGTTTAAATGTGAGTCACGGTGTTCCGGCTTGAGGTTTTTGACCAACGTCTAATATATATATATTTATTATGTTTTTATAAAGGTAATGAAAATATAAAAATAGAATATTAATTCTAACTCGTAGAAATATTTATTTGACTTTAGCCATAATTAATTTAGTTTTGGGCTTAGAGGCCCGGTACGAGATGAAATATAAAAGTTTATTATATATTTATTTTATATAAAAAAAAAAATCATTATCGAGGTCGAGGCGAGAAAAATATATCTCGTGACTTGTCGTGTTTAAAGTTCGAAACGAAGAAGAAAAAAAATATAGCCGCGAAAATCGGTAGGGGAATTTACGAGTTGTTATACAACATTTGCTCACACCTCACGCTATTTAGAACCTTGGTAGTAACATTTTGTACTATGTAATACTAACACCCGAAAAATAAGCTAATCCAAACTACCCATTGTACCCTTCAAACATCACAAACTTAAAACTTGTTTATTCAGTCCATAAAGTCAACTTCACAAGCCGAAAAACTGAAGCTTTTCCAATTCCAAATAAGCTCATAAGCCCGGAAAATAAGCTAATCCAAACTACCCATTATACCCGTCAAACATCACAAGCTTATAGTAATAATTTAGACACCCCCTGGCCTAAACAACCATACCCATCAAACATCACAAACTTGTTAAAAAAAACTTATGCATATCAAGATTTACATCAAAAACTTAAAACTAAATAAAAAAAACTTATTCATCACAATCTTATAAGGACTAAGATAATGAAAACAATCCCCTAAACAACACTCGTCAAGCAAACAAGGATTTATATACCCGTCAAACATCACAAGCTTACAGTAATAATCTAGACACCCCCTGGCCTAAACAACCATACCCATCCTTAAAACTTGTTAAAAAAAACTTATGCATATCAAGATTTACATTAAAAACTTAAAACTAAATAAAAAACTTATTCATCACAATCTTATAAGGACTAAGATAATGAAAACCATCCCCTAAACAACACTAGTCAAGCAAACAAGGATTTATACACCTCTTGCAAATCGCATGTAGTTGACAAGACATGGTGAGGGCAGCAGTCGTTCAAGAAGATCTGAGAGTAGAAAGATAAGAGTAGGAAGATGAGAGTGGAGGATTATTTGAGTTTTTTAGGTACCCTTAGGCCACGAACACTCTTTGCAAATCGCATATATTTTGACTACATGTACACTCTTTGCATGCCTTTGTTTCTCGATAATGGGTGCCAGCAGTTTAGCTAACTCATCAAGTACAATATTAGCTAAGTTAGAAGTGGAGGATTAGGGCCCGCGGGTGTACATGCACCCTATGGATTTTTTCGATATAGTGTTAATTTTTGAAAAAATTATCGATTTTTTCTAAATGTATCTTAAATGCACCCGGTGCATCAAATGTGTCTCTAGTATTATTTAGTTGTATACTTGCAAATAAAAAATATTCGTTTTAAAAAATCTTCGCTTTAATTTACTTTTTAACTCTATTATATTATGGTTAAAAAAAAATGTGTGCACCCGGTCATATTTGTCTCTGGCTCCGTCCCTGCTATTAGGTACCCCTAGGCCAAGTAGTATTAGCTAAGTTAAAAGCGAAGGATTATTTCTATTAGGTACCTAGGCTATCTCCAATGTAAAATAGTGTTAAATGTATCAAAAACTCTCTCAAGTGTTGCACTAAAATAGTGCAATGAATAGTAACCAATTAAAAAACACTATATGTAGTGCAACACTATTCATTGCAAGTAGCATTATTCATTAATTCAAAAAGTCATTATTTTTACTAGTCCTTTAATAATTCACATATATAACAAAAGTAATTGACGCAAAATATATTTTTGATATGCACTTGTTAACACGATTAAAATGAGCCGGATATCGATATATTTTAGTTAACTTTTTTATTTAATTATTGTATAATAATGTATATTACTTCCTTTAAAGTACATTTAGTGCAAGATTTAGTGTTAACACATTGAAGCAAAAAACATTTAGCGCAAGCATATTCTTTATATATGCTTATTTAACACTATAATAGTGTAATTTTTTAGTGCGTACATTGGAGATGCCTTTAGGGTGAGTATTTTTTTAACGGCGAGTTAGTAGTTAGTGATCTGAGCCCACATTGACATCCAATTGGGCAGTATGCAAGCATCAAACCTTTTTCCTCAGGGGATAAACCCCACTCCTGCTTTTATTTTTTCGGGCCCCTGAAGGTCCATGATGAGACTCGAACTTGAGACCTCTCCAAGGATACCTCCCCAAGGTTACCCTTTAGGGTGAGTATGGTGCGGTTTGGTGTGGTTTTCGATTAAAATCGAACTGCAACCGCATTTGCGGCTTAAAAAAATTGAAACCGCACCGCATCACATTTTGCGGTTTCGGTTTTGTGGTTTTTTTGCGGTTTTTAACCCCCACCGCACCATCACCCGTAACTTATACTATTATTTATGCGGGTTTTCTGTTAAAAACTTGATTTTTTTCAGTTATAATAGTGCATAAATTTAATATAACAAACACCTAAGTTATAACCATCACCAAAACTTCAACAATTACAAGTTAAATTTTTTTATTTTTTTCTCTTTTTATAAATAAAGATGAGACAAAAAAAATTTGGCACTAACTTTTGGGAAAAAGAGTTTATATTTTTTTCCTTTTATTTGGCACAACAAAATTAAAACACATAATATTTTTTTCCTTTTACAATTTTTTTTTCTCTTTTTTGATTAAGTAATTAAAAGAAAAATAAAAGCAACAAAAACTAAAAAAAAAAAATTACAAAAATAGAATGGAAGATTCCTTTTGAATGGAAGGTTTTTATTAACAAAATTAAAACACATAAATAATTGACACTTCGTTCGGCAAACCAATTATTCAAGATTCCTTAACTAATACGTTTAGGCGAGCGGAGGAATGAGGTTGCAGATCAAATTTTGTGTGTGTAGGTTTGTAAGATTTAGGCATTTTTAGAGTGAAAATACTTTGCTGGACTGGTTTCAAATTGCAATTTGTTTCATCCTTTTTCATCAACTATTCTTGTCTGTGGATTGATTTGAAATTGGGTACTTGGGCTTGTTTGTTGTTCTTGAGCTTTACACTTGCAGATCATTCTTTGATCATATCTGTGTTTGGAAATTAGTTTTTTGAGTTGAAACAGTTTGAAACAAGTGTGTTTTACAAAGCCTCACAACTTAATTGAACCTTCTTTCAAATACAAATTCTAGGCAATTTAGGGTTCTTAGACACATTTTAAATTGGGGAATTCAACTGTGGTGAAATCTAATTTAATTAAACAATTTTCATGAATTGTCACTGAATTTGCAACGTTTCTAACATTTTTCCAAAATTTCTAGATCAAGTTTCATCAAATTCGTATTTTAGGATTATTAGAAATTAGTTTTTATAAATTAAAATAGAAAATAATAAAAAAGGTTTAAAATTTGACACATTTGGTCCCTCTGGTACTACTTTGGGATAATTTCAAATTAGGTCCTTGTGGTTTTTTAGAATTGGTTAATTACATAATTGGTCCTTGAAGTTGTTAGTTTATAGAATTTTCATTGCCTCAAACAACGAGTCAGAATATAAAGTGCAACTAGCAGGCTTACGCATAAGTAAATAATTAGCCCATTGTGACAGAGATGAAATGTCAAACATCTAATAACAAAAAAAATGACGGAACCAACGATGGAGGAATACACGAACAAAAACTGGAATGATTATGATTCAGTAGCTGCAAAGCCAAAGCTCGACGTAAACAGCAAGTTCGTTGTGAAAGGTCGATTTATCAAGGTGTTACAATTTAATACCTTCGATGGATCAAATTATGAGAGTGCTGATGAACACGTTGAAAGAATCCTTGATATTTCCAAATATTACCGAACGAAGTATGAAACTTTTAATCAGTTTAGGCTTCAAGTTTTTCCCATCACACTTACAGGATCCGCGAAGTGCTGGTTGAACAAAGAGCCTCCCAATTCTATTACTAGCTGGATTGATCTTAAAACGAAATTCTTGGAAAAGTTTAGTACATATTTTTCCATGTGGGTGAATTCTAAGTTCCGTTACCCAGGAAAAATGTCCCCATCACTGAAAAATGAACTTTGGACTTATTGGAGAGATGGGAACGACAATGAAGAGTTCGATGATGAAGAAGCTGAATTTTAGGATTGAGACACATCTGTTCGATTATGAAACACCTCAATGCAAGGAATTCAGTGAATTTAATTATTTATTGAAGATAGATACTGATGTGCTAATTGGAGATATACCAGGGTTCAAAACGTACGAGGAATTCAAAAATACCTAGTATTATGAATGGAATGATCAAATACCATGGGTGATTGATAAACCCTGGGAATTCGGGCATATTAATCACACTTGTAAGCCTATACGTTTCAAGGACGGATTTAGTGAATGGCCAACTTGTGACCGGAAGAACGATGGAACCTGTAATGGGGGAAGCGTAATTGGAATGAAAAGAGTTGGTAACAATGTTTACTTCGAAGACTACGATTGGTACGATCAAGTTGAAGACTCCCCGCGAAAGGCGGAAGCTTTGCAAAGAAAAAGGTCGAATCGAGTACTTGAAGGAAGTCAAGGGAGCATCGAATATCACTTTCTGGGAATTGGTGCATAGAGAATTCGATGATTAATAAGTATCCGCTTCTGTACTTTCAGTGGAGACGCCATTCATGGAGGAATGAACGCCTTTTCGCCCACAAGAAAGTAGATTTTGCTTATAAACGCATAATGGATGATCAAACCGAGCAAATCTCAGTGGAGTTTTCCGTTCTAATTCTTTTTATTTCCTTTTTTTAACTTTTATTACAAACAACGAGGACGTTGTTTAAATTAAGTGGGGAGAATTAAAACACTTACTTGTCCTAAATTTTCAAAAATAGGCTTAATCTATACTTAATATATCAAAAATTAAAATTTTTTAGCATGTTTTTGTTAAATCTAAGTTGCATAACCGCACACATAACTTTATTTGCTAAAATATTTTTGTGTGTGTGACTAGTAAACTTTAGAACTTGGCTCGCATACTATTTGAGTCCACCATAATGAGCATAATGGTTATAATAGGAATGACCTTTCTAACTCGGTAAATTTCTAGGATTACACCCAAATAGCCTTTATATGTTATGTTTATTAACTAGCTACACTGGTTAGTTAACCCCCCGTATAAAACCCTTTGTTAATCTCATTTTTAGAGTAAGATACCCCTGGAAAAACCCTCAGAGCCATTCCTTTCGTTTCTAACTCAAGAAAATAACAAACAATGAAACATATGTTTATTTAATATTATAATATGTTGTTATAGATTTTAGACATACAGTGGGTAAAGATTATTGGTAATGATAATATATTAATTGTATTAGGTTTGATTATTAATTGTTGAATTTTGTTTTAATATATCCAACAATTGGTATCAAGAGCCATGGTTAGATCATAAAGATTGGTTATTTGTGTGTTTTGTTGGTTCGAATTTTATACCCTAAAAGTGTTAAAGTTTGAATTTTGATAGTACTTTTGTGTTTAGAATCATCATAAGTGCTTTGGTTTTGGTTTGGAAGGCTTAATTCATCTTCGTTATAGTGTTTTGGATTGGAAAAGTTTAGTTTTTGAAGAGTTTCAAGGAAGCGGTTTGAGTCTCGTACTATTTTCGTGTATGCGGTTTGATGTCATTTGGGTGCGATTTGATCTGATCAAGGAAGCGATTTGTCAAGTTCTTGGATGCGGTTTGTCTAGATTCGTTGTATCGGAAGCGGTTTGACTTAAGCGGTTTACGTAAGCGGTTTGACATAAGCGATTTGACTTAAGCGGTTTGACTTAAGCGGTTTGACTCAAGCGGTTTGTCTTTAGCGGTTTGACATAAGCGGTTTGACTTAAGCGGTTTGACTCAGCGGTTTATCTTTCGGTTTGATCTAAGCGGTTTGATAAAGCGGTTTGATAAAGCGGTTTGATAAAAGCGGTTTGATTTAAGCGGTTTGTATTCCGGCGGTTTGACAATCCTGCGATTTGACCAATGCGATTTGATCAAAAACCGAGTTTTGACTTTTACGGTTTGACTATTTGCGTTTTGACCACTTGCGGCTTGACCAAAGTTGACTTTTACGTCAAAACTTCAAACGACTATAACTTTTGAACAGTAACTCCATTTTCATTGAAATACCGTCAAAATGACCGAACGACTGAACCAAGAGGGAACCGTTTTTTATGTTTAAATTGTCCTAAGAGCAATCTTGTACAAGTCTACATCATCTTGAACTTAATTTGTGGCTAAAGTTTTTCAAAAACTTATGTTTTGTTAGCTTATTGGTTTAACAAGGTTCATTGTTTTAAAGATTCATTTTGGTCTCAAATCATGTACTTTGTCCAAGTTTTTGGGTCTAAGAAAGTTCAAGGTTTAGTTAGTTTCATTTTCTAGCATCTTTCCTAGCTTATTTCAAGATTTTCATGGCTTATTTGTGGCTTATAAGTGATTCTTCAATATTGTTCTTTATTGCGGTTTGCAATACATCTTTGACTGCATTTTGTGTATTAAGGGGTTGAGTACGGGCAGAAAGCGACTTGGAAAGTGACTAATGGTCCGACATTTGTTTTCTAGTTAAAAAACAAATAGTACGTCATTGCGTTTTTTGTCTACTTGCAGGTTGCGTTTTGAACAAGAAATGTTGTAGCCTGCCTAAGATCATTGCAAAATGTTGCGGTTTGCGTAATTAAGATAAATATAAAAACAAACTTTAAAGAAATATAAAGACATAATATAAACTATAGTAGCTATAAAGTGGTAAGAATTCAAGGATGAGACAAAGTAGCATTATAGTGTTGTTGTTTTTCATATCACAAAAAAAAATAAGATATTTATTGTATATGTGATTTGGTGTTCCTCAATAAGAGTAGTTTTTTGGCAAAGAAACATAGATAAATAGAAGGTTATGTGAAGCTTAAATGGAAAGTTTAAACTTAAAGGCACCACGTCTAAAAATTTGAAAATAATTTTTCACAGCTTACAAGTCACAAGATATTTTGTTAGTTTTACAAGACACATCCAAAAATCATACCAACATTCAACTAGTTTTGTTATGAAAAAAACGATAAATTTCTATTTACTATGTGTTGGAAATTTTGGTCAAAGGTATGAATGACAATTGATTGTGTCATTTAAAATACTAATGTGAATTAAAAAATAAAATTAATGTAGGTTAATTTGTTAATTCATGAGACATTAGTAAGATTAATTTTGTTAATTAATGTGACCGTTTTTTCTTGATCCCCCTCACTATAAGTGAGAGATATTCTCATTTATGTTACCATTCATATTTCTTGTGTATTCGATTCGTAATAGAGGGAAGGCACGGTTTTGGTTCGCCTTGATAACTCGTTTGTGCTAACGAGGTTATCCGTTGTTGTTGTATCATGGGAGATAGACGTCCACGATTCTCAAGCACCGTGGAGAGGACGAATCTGTCTTAAGGAAACTATGAGCATCACAGGCCTCAACATTTTTCTTACTTGTCTTTTTGAGTCTCAACAATCAAAAGAAGTATGGTATCGTTTCCTACACTTTTATATTTTTCATATTATGATTTATTTGTCTCTTATAGCAATACACCTAATATATGTTGGATAATTTAGTGCACTTGTGAAATTAGTTCACACCTTGAATGGGTTAGGAGGTGCAGGTGTACTGACCATAAGGTCTATGAACACACCGACTCTAATAGTGGTTTGTATTGGTTGTGCTTGGTGAAAGTATCGTTGTGGTTACCATCGATTATCGTGTTTCCATCAAGCAAGACTTCCACCGGATCGATGTTTTCACTGAAGTGGTGTTTCCACTCAAGTGGTATTTCACTGAAGTTGTGTTTACACTGAAGCAGTGGTGTTTCCACTGAATCAGTGTAACCACTAATAGCACAATGAAGGTACTGATGATAGTACTGCTTGTAACGGTTTTGACCTATTCAAGTGGCAGTTTAAACTGCATTATGACCATGTTTAATTGGTCATGTAACCACTAACGGCTATAATGGGGATAATTATGAGGCTATTAATGGGCCGATTAATACTCATAATTCCATTGACTAGTCTAGAGTATTTTCCTATAAATAGGAGATCTGTTTTTAGATGAAACATACATAATATACAACGCTTGAAAACACACAGAAAACCTAAAAGCGAAGGGGTTATAGAATTGTGCCTAATTCTCTAACTGCATTTGGTCTTATCCCAAGTAGATATTCGTGATACCCATGCATTAGGGTCGAATAGTTTACTTTGGAAAGTGATTACACGATTCCAAGTGATATCCGGTAACCACCTAGTGGTATTTGTTATCACGACCGTTTGTTTGTTTCTCGTCAAGAGTTGCACATCTCTTGAATTGATTATCTTTACCACCGCCGGAGCCGATACACCAACAATCAAAGTAAACTATTTTATGATAATCAATGGCAACTGCTGCAATGAAACACATGGCTTCAAACTTTGCCAAGCTTGATAAGTTTGAAGGGGTGGACTTTAGGAGGTGGCAAAAGAAGATGAACTTCTTGTTGTCAAACATGAGTGTGGTCTATGTTTTGACTACACCTATTCCTAATGATGGGGATGATGCTACTGTGGAGCAGATCCGGAGAAGGAGCAAATGGGAGAATGATGACTACATATGCAGAGGCTTAATTCTCAATGGTATGTCTGATTCCCTGTTTGATATTTATCAGAACATTGAATCTTCCAAAGAACGTGGGACTCTCGGATGCCAAATATATGGTCGAGGATGCATCAAGTAAGAAGTTCCTTGTTGGTAATTTCACAAATTACAAAATGACCGATTCAAGACCGTTATGGAACAATACAATGAACTTCTTGGAATACTTGGAAGGTTTACACAACATAATATGCACATGGATGAGTCTATTGCGCCTCTTGTGTAATTGATAAACTCCTCCTTCTTGGAAAGATTTCAAGCATACCTTGAAACACAAGAAAGAGGAGTTAACTCGTGGAGTTGGCGATCATCCGCGCATTGAGGAATCTCTCAAAGTGCGTGATAATGACAAGCCAAAGAGTAGCAATGCTACTTGGTGCATCTGTTGTCAATATGGTGGAGCATAATAACTCTACCGTGTACAATGACAACAAAGGCAAACGCAAATATCATGACAACACAAGGAGATCCTAACAAGAAAGCAACACCTACTTGTTGGAAATGTGGCAAGACCGGTCACATTAAAGGGACTGCGAGGGTGTTAAAGTTGGTGGTAAAGCCAATGGATCGTGCACTAATGGTTCGGGGAGTGGTGGTTCTTCCAAATCACCGAAAGGTCGAATATGGTTAATAAATCTTTTAGATTTATTATGTTACATATGTATCTCGAATCTCATTATGTGCGGGATGATGATGTTGCGTGGTAGGTTGAATCTGGAGCAAAAGTTCATGTGTGCAAAGATAGAAGTCGGTTCAAGACTTATGAGTCACCGAATGATGGTTCTATCCTTCACATGGGAAATGGGTCAATGACCTTGGTGCATGGTCATGGTTTTGTAGATCTTAGGTTTAGTTCGGAAAGATTGTAACTTTGTTTAATGTTATTCATGTTCACGATATAAGGAAAAACTTGGTTTCAAGTAGTGTTTTGAATAATCATGGATATAAACAAGTTATTGAATCGATAAATTTGTCTTGTCTAAATGTGGTATTTTATTGGTTTTGGTTATTTATGTAATCAAATGTTCGGGCTTAATGTTTCCACCGATAGTTTATCCGTTTCCACCGATAATGTTAATTCACCTTTATGACCACCACGACCGTGACCGACTCTACCCTTTGGCATGCTAGACTTGGCCATGTACATTATAAGAGAATGCAAGATATGTCTAAGGATGGGTTAATCCCAAAGATTTGACATGGACACCGAAAATATAAAACTTGCATGTTGACCAAGATAACCAAGAAACCTTTTTAGGGTGTTAGTCGTGAGACTAAGCTCTTGGAGCTTATACACAGTGACCTGTGTGATTTACATGCTACTCCATCATTGGGGAATAAGAAGTACTTTGTGACATTTATTGATGATGCTTCTAGATTTTGTTATGTTTATTTGTTACATACTAAGGATGAAGTATTAGATAAATTCAAAGTGTTTAAAGCGAAGTTGAATTACAACTTGGGTCTTTGATCAAAAGATTAAGGATCGATAGGGAGGTGAGTACATGGATACTATGTATTTTCGATCGTTGGTATAATCCATGAGACGATCGCTTTTGTACTCCTCAAAGAAATGGTATTTACGAAAGGAAAAACAGGTGTCAAGGAGATGGTTAATTCCATGTTGTCCTATTCAGATCGAGTCAAGGGTTTTGGGTGAAACTATGTTATGACTTTCTATTTATTAAATAGGGTTCCCAACAAAAAGAACAAGGTTAACCCTTATGAACTCTGGACTAAAAGGAAACCCAACTTGAATTAGCTCAAAGTTTGGGGTTGTAGGGCTGTTGTAAGACTCCCTGATCCAAAGTTGAAAACTTTAGGTGAAAGAGGCATTGCCTACATCTTTGTTGGATATGCTGAGCATTCCAAGGCTTTTAGGTTCTATGTTATTGAACCTAATGAATATGTTTCAATTAACTCCATAATTGAATCAAGGGATGCAAACTTTGACGAGAATAGATTCTCATCAATCCCTAGGCCAAGTATGAGGATTCCTAATGGAACTCATGACACTGGTGTATCAGAGGTCCCTAATGATGAACCATCAGTGGTCCCTGATAAGGTTGTGGTTCAACAACCTGAACCTATGCTTAGAAAAAGCAAAAGGGTTAGGACTCCAAAGTCATTTAGACATGAGTTTCAACTGTATTTAGTTGAAGGAACAAAGGATGAGGTCTCTGACCAATACTCCTATTGCTTCATTGTTGAGGATGATCCCAAGACATTTGAAGAAGCAATGAAGTCCCGTGATATTGCTTTATGGAAAGAAGCAATCAATGATGAGATGGATTCCATCATGGGTAACAACACTGGGTGTTGGTTGATCTACCACACAGTTGCAAACCTTTAGGTTGCAAATGGATTTTCAAAAGAAAATGAAGGTAGATGGAACTATTGAAAAGTTCAAGGCTAGACTAGTTATTCGTGGCTTTAAACAAAAGTCGTGGATAGACTATTTTGATACTTATGCCCCTGGCTCGTGATCGATACCATAAGGCTAGCGATCGCTTTGGCATCTATTCACAACCGGTTATTCATCGATGGATGTGAAGACATCTTTCTTGAATGGTGAATTGGATGAGGAGGTTTATATGAACCAACCTCGTGGCTTCATCATGCCGGCAATGAAAACAAGGTGTGTAAACCGATTAAGTCTCTTTATGGACTTAGCGGGCACCTAACAATGGCATCAAAAATTTGATGAAGTGGTTTTGTCTAGTAGTTATGCTCTTAACAAAGTTGAAAAATGTGTATATAGCAAATTTGATGAAACGGTAAAGGAGTCATCATTTGTCTATATGTTGATGACATGTTGATCTTTGCACCGACCAAAATCGAGTTGACCGACAAAGGAATTTTTGTCATCAAGGTTCTCCATGAAGGACATGGGGAGGCGATGTTATCCTTGGTATAAGGATTAAACATGAAATTAAAAGAATTTCTATCTCTCGGTCTCATTATATTGAGAAGGTGTTGAGGAAATTCAATTACTTTGATTGTACTCGTGAGTACATCTATGGATACTGTGAGAAGTCGATGCCTAACAATGGCAAAGTCGTGTCTCAACTTGAGTATTCTAGGTAATTGGTCGCTTGATGTATGCCATGACTTGTACGAGACCGATATTGGTTTTGCGGTGGGAAAATTGAGCGGTATACTAGTAACCCTAGTGCTCATCATCGGCAAGCGATTCAAAGGGTATCAAGTATTTGAAGAGAACTATGGATTATAGTCTCATATACCGTTACCCATCGATGTTGGAAGGATACATTTATGAATTTGGATATGGACACATGGCTTGTATAGTGTCGGGAGTTGATAAGTGTTTGAAAGCTTGTGTGTAGTTATCTTGGTATTCAAATGGTTTGAAGGGTTCAATTCTTAAAACACCACGATTCTCGAATATTTGAGCGTGTAATTACTAAGATGGAAATTCAACTCGTGACATTTTCATTTATGCACATGTTTTGCTTGATGTTTGTTTTCATGCAAAGGAAGTGAACTAAATTGGGAGGATTGTTGGATAATTTAGTGCACTTGTGGGATTAGTTCACAACTTGTAATGGGTTAGGAGGTATGGAGTGTACACCCATAAGGTCCATAAACACCCCGACTCTAATAGTGGTTTGTATTGGTAGTGCTTGGTGAAAGTCTTGTTGTGGTTACCATCGATTATCGTTGTTTCCACCGGGCGATTTCCATTGGATCGATGTTTCCACGAAGTGGTATTTCACCGAAGTTGTGTTTACATCGGCGGTGGTGTTTCACCGAATCGGTGTAACCACCGATAGCACAATGAAGGGTCGATGATAGTACTACTTGTAACGTTTTGACCTATTCAAGTGGCGGCTTAAAGCGCATTATGACCATGTATAATTGGTCATGTAACCACTAACGGCTATAATGGGGATAATTATGAGGCTATTAATGGACCGATTAATACTCATAATTCCATTGACTAGTCTAGAGTATTTTCATATAAATAGGAGATCTGTTTTCAGATGAAACATACAGAATATACAACGCTTGAAAATACACGTAAAACCTAAACACTTATTAGCGAAGGGTTATAGAATTGTGCATAATTCTCTAATCAGATTTGGTCTTATCCCAGTAGATATTCGTGATACCCGTGAATTAGGGTCGAATAGTTTACTTTGGAAAGTGATTACACGATTCCAAGTGATATCCGTAACCACCTAGTGGTATTTGTTATCACGACCGTTTGTTTGTTTTTGTCAAGAGTTGCACATCTCTCCGAATTGATTATCTTTACCCCGCTCGAGTCGATACCCCAACAATATATACTACAATCTTAAGACAGAATTTTTCATTTGCTATTAGAGGCAATCATTTTACTATTCACGAAAACAGTAACTTGGAAACGTTGAGATTTACCTTTTGTTGAAGGAAAAACCAAAGACTTAACTGGTTTGTTTCAACCAATTGGCTTAGCTCGATTGGCCACCTTAGAGTCCTTAGGGGCTCTTGGGGAGGAGGTCTTGAGTTCAAATCGCAAAGGGTTTGAATGAGGATTTTCCTTCAAGGTAGTCCTTTAATGAAGGGTTTGAGCTGGGTACCCTGTGTTCGAATCTTGAAAAGGCAAGGTTTACCCTATTAATTGTCGTGCCTTGGGCGGATTAGTAGGGGTTTTCCATCGGGTATTTGAAATAGGCATTTCCGCCGAGGAGCTCTCTAGCGGACCCGGTTTAGACAACGTAGTCTAGACCTCCCATTGTCGAATCATGACACGAAGCACTTTATAAGAAATTCACCTTTCAAAAAAAAAAAAACTGGTTTGTTTCATTAGTATATTTCTCTAATGAAATTTATGTGTAGATGATAATAATTGCATTTCACATGAGTGTTCAGGTGTGGAATGTCTTGAACTTACACTAACCAAGAGGATACAATAATACACTTGGAATCTTTTTTTGTTAATGTTATGTTAATAAGAACTTGAACCGTTTTGTTTATTTAGTCAGATTACCAGATGGTTTCTAATTGTATTAATGGACAGCTATCATTAATTCATATATGAGTATTTATTAGATGCTGATTTTTTTTTTTTTTTGGGATGGCTTAGCTATTCGAGAAAAATGGAATATTTTGAAAATCTCTTTATTGGATTCAAAAGAAATATGAGATTCATGTTTGTTGTTAGATTAAACGAGTGTTGGAAAACCCGCGACGCAATGGGATTGCTAAAGGACTTACTTTTAATGACACTTAAACCTCGGGGTTGTTTTGCCAAGTTGCGAAAGATTATTAATGCTAAAGGACTTACTTGCAACGACACTGAACTTAAGAAATTTTTTCGCCAAGTTGGCAAACTTGGCATTAAATGCTCTTATTTTGGGTGAAAGGCTCCTGCCTTTTAGTATATATATTAATATGTATGTGATCCTTGTTACGGAAGGACCAAAGGAGCATAGATACAAGTGGTTACATACTTTTGCCTTTTTCTTGATTTGTGTCAAAGTAGTTAGCATTCAACTGCCTTTGCATGAAACTTTTGTAACTGTTCAGAAATTGTTATGAACATCAACTAAGTGCTCAAAACTTTGAACTTATTAAGATGATTTGATTTCTAGAAAAGCTACAGTGGATTTCTTCAAATCATTTTAGGAGATAAACTACAAACCGGTTGTTTGTATTTTGTTATAAAAGTTTTGAATCATTACATAATAATGGAACTATAGAATGTTTTAAGCATGTTGTTTGAAATCTCGTTATGGTACTAGTTTGAGTAACTAATATTGGTTTCATAACCAGATATTGGGACTTGTCGTGCATAGTTGCTAGAATACCATTATGTTAACATGTAACTGCTAAAGTAAATTATTGTTTTGAAATCTCGTTTTATATATGGAACTTATAAAATTATGAAAACAAGGTTATAGTTAACCATTCTAAACTTTTTGTTTCTTAGTCAAATTATTTTATGAGTTTTAATGTAGTGGTGATTACCAATAAATGACATGCGATTAAGTGAGAGATAAAAAATATATAAATTGCTTTGTGGCCTTTATCTTTGTCCACTATAAGTTGAAGGAAAAGATTAAGATAATATTGTGTGGAGTTGAATATGTAATTCATATAGTCTAATTCAGAGACAAAGGTTAGATGTACGTATTGATTTGTGTAAATGATACGGGTTACATAAATTGGTAATTGGAATAAAACTCGTTCATTGGGAATGCTTTTGGTGTATTTTGGACTCCAAAAGGCTTCTTATCGGAGTTGCATCGTCAAAATGCGTTATTCGCATAGTAAATGAATGTGTTTTGATCCCAAATTTTTTACGGTGTCTAGTTAAGACATTAAACTTGATTTCTAAAAAAAGAAAATAAAATAAAACAAAGTGTTTATTTTAAGGATTCAATAAAGAATGATGCATAGTTTATGTTGAATCTTGAGTGATTCATTAGATAAGCTCGTCAATGTGAGGTGGATGTGTCTACCATCACATTGTCGTTTTGGAAGAATATGTACTTCCTCTTTTGTTTTACTTGATTAATACACTTCGTAGTGTATATGGTATCAAGAAAAATGACGGAGAAATTGTGAAATTCGTTTGAGCGATAAATGAATGGAAAAAAGCCGTGGTAAAGGAGGAATGTGCTTGACCCAGTTACAAATATATTGTAACATGAGAATAATCAAGTCGTTGGATTTTGTATCGAGTATTGAAAGTTTGGATGTTGCAAATGTTCTGTTGTGAATATTGTTGCGAATAATCAAACTACTTGTTATTCTAGGAATATGAATAATCGTCGAAACTTGTTATAACTCATATTGCTAATAATCGAACGGTTTGTCATATATAAAAAATGACTATGTGTTGAATATAACCGTGTAGAACATTGTGAAATGTCAAGAAAGAACGCACATATAGATGACAACGAGTTACGTTGGTTTATGTAACTAACTTGAACTGTGTGATTGTCATCCAATGTTTGCTATTATCCATTCGCTAAGTTGGACATATTTTTATTGTGTAAAATGATTACACATTGATTTTATGTGATTATAATCACATAATAAATTGTGATAATCATATAATGATAAGAGAATAATTGTGATTATATATAATCACAAGTGAATTGTAATGACATGTTATAAGTGTAGGACTTACACATATAACTTATGGGATCCTCCTAAAACATGAGTGGTTTAAGGTGGTGATTTGTCTAAAAAGAGAATGTTAGTAGATGAAGCTATGAGTAATCAGAATGATGCATCTTCTGTTATGCGCTTGATTCCTTGGTCTATAGCATGCTAGATTTGGAATATGTTAATTATGATACGAAGAAATAATTAACATAGGACATTCAAAAAAGTTTGCATACACTAGTATGAAACTTGTGAAGTGACAAATTACTAAGGATCTTGATGTCATATTAATGTGAGAAAAAATCTTATAAACAAGATTAATACATTAAAAGAGAGAACATTTCTACAAAATTCTTGAGATAAATTCCATGTGGGGGATTCCTGCCTAGATAGAGTTCAAAAGAACGTCAACAAACATGAAGTTCTTGCCTAGTTGGAATACTCAAGAATTACATAGAGCATGATATATTTAGAGTTGAACGAAACTCAAACTTGTACAGACATATTTTGTCGATACGACAACTACTCTCAGCGTGAGTTATCCTTATTGACAATGTGAAGTCATAAAATAACATTGCGGATCCGCTTATGAAAAGCTAAATAAGAGAGTTAGTTAGCAAGTCGTCAAGAGGAATTGGACTAAAGCCCTTGAAAAATTTATATGAAGGAAAACCTAACCCAGCTGACTGGAGATCCCAAGATCTGGGTTCAACAGGACAACCTACTTATATAAACTGATGTCACTGTGGGGGAGTAATAAACTCCACATTTATTTAAGGGAGTTAGCAAAATTCCTAATCCATTCTATATCAGTGACAATACGAGGTTAAGCATATGGCTTTTAATGATTAATCGAGAATCACCTATGTGAGAGAGAAGTGGGGTCGCTCCTAAGGGAATTGTGGGGGCGCAATTCTTAACAGCTCTTACAGAGCCAGGCTAATGTTCATGACCATAACGAACATAACTATGAGAACCAAAAAGTGTCAAAGAGTTATTTGTGAGAATATATTGTCGTCTCTACAAACTGCAAACAGTTCAAAGACATCAAGTTCTACTGGATGGTAGGAGTCTAAGTATATTTCACAAGGGAAGGTTTAAAGGGTAACACCTACCTATCCTTTGCAAATATCAACTGCAAAACTCTATTACATCATCAAGTCGTTAAATCTGTTTCCTTTTATCAATTTCATTCATGTGGGGGATTGTTGGAAATTTTGGTCAAAGGTATGAATGACAATTGATTGTGTCATTTAAAATACTAATGTGAATTAAAAAATAAAATTAATGTAGGTTAATTTGTTAATTCATGAGACATTAGTAAGATTAATTTTGTTAATTAATGTGACCGTTTTTTCTTGATCCCCCTCACTATAAATGAGAGATATTCTCATTTGTCTATAGACACCGAAAATACACAAAATCATCACTCCTCTCCATTTGTGTTACCATTCATATTTCTTGTGTATTCGATTCGTAATAGAGGGAAGGCACGGTTTTGGTTCGCCTTGATAACTCGTTTGTGCTAACGAGGTTATCCGCTTTGTTGTATCCGGGAGATAGACGCCCACGATTCTCAAGCACCGTGGAAGGATTTAATCTGTTTTAAGGAAGCTGTGAGCATCACAGCCTCAACATTTTCCTTACTTGTCTTTTTGAGTCTCAACAATCAAAAGAAGTATGGTATCGTTTTCTACACTTTTATGTTTTTCATATTATGATTTATTTGTCTCTTATAGCAATACACCTAAAAGGTATGAATGAAAATTGATTGTGTCATTTAAAATACTAATGTGAATTAAAAAATAAAATTAATGTAGGTTAATTTGTTAATTCATGAGACATTAGTAAGATTAATTTTGTTAATTAATGTGACCGTTTTTTCTTGATCCCCCTCACTATAAATGAGAGATATTCTCATTTGTCTAGAGACACCAAAAATACACAAAATCATCACTCCTCTCCATTTGTGTTACCATTCATATTTCTTGTGTATTCGATTCGTAATAGAGGGAAGACACGGTTTTGGTTCGCCTTGATAACTCGTTTGTGCTAACGAGGTTATCCGTTGTTGTTGTATCCTGGGAGATAGACGTCCACGATTCTCAAGCACCGTGGAGATCGAGGACGAATCTGTCTTAAGGAAACTGTGAGCATCACAGGCCTCAACATTTTCCTTACTTGTCTTTTTGAGTCTCAACAATCAAAAGAAGTATGGTATCGTTTTCTACACTTTTATGTTTTTCATATTATGATTTATTTGTCTCTTATAGCAATACACCTAATATATACTGAACGATACCTCACTCACCAATAATCATTCACCTTCAATGACTAGTTATTTTACCATTTGAATATCATCTCATACTCTCATAACATCATCCGAATTAGTACCAAACATAATTAATTATATATTCTAACTGGTACTATTTACTTTTCACGTCTCAATTAATATATAACGTTTTATAATCTTCAACTATGTACATATTTGTTATTTCAATATTTTATTTTAATTTTCAACATGTATTTAATTACATAGTATAGTAGTTGGTAAATGATACTGTAAGAGTATGATTTTATCATAGTAAAAAATGTTTTAGAGTAGAAATTGTAAGAATATAATATTGTTACAAGGAAATTAAGTACAAAGGTAAAACATAGAAATGAGGGTTCACAAATAAAACAATGCTACACAAATAAAATATAAACATAAAGGTAAATAGGGATGATCGTCTTACGATAATTAGTTATAATGATCCATCAACTTCACGCCTTGAGGAATAGTTCAATAGTATGCAAAGATTGATGGTGGTGGTTAAAATTTATTCTTGTATGAGAGAATATGCAATACATATTTATACACGGGATACATGTCCCATTAAATTTTGGAGTTGTTACATTTAATTTTATTTCATAAACAAACATAAGTATGTTACAAGTTTCTATGTTAATGGATATCCGTTTTTATATGCTAATTATTTAACTCTTTAATTTTATACATTTAGCTTTATGAGTTGTCTACATTGATTAGCACAAAATGCAAATACTAAGGAAACGGTTCACAAATAACTCTATAAGAGTATGGCTGAATAAAGATTGAAGCCATGGAGAAGCTCAAGGGTCTCGAATTTCCCTTTATCGCTCACATGGAGCGCCTCCAGGACCATCCCATTGGTGACATGATGTCTGCACTTACTGTTGGAAAATATGGTCAATTATTGGTTTGAATGACAATTGATGTTTGTCATCATGTGTACTAATGTGAATTGAAAATAAAATTAATTTGTGGTTTTATTTTAATTCATGTGACATTAGTAAAATTAATTGTGATAATTAATTGTGACCGTTTTTCTTCCATTCCAATTCCCTATATATTAAAGGCTTATTCTTTCTTTTCTAGTACACCGAAAAATACACAACTCATCAAACCTCTCCTTTTGTGTTACCATTCATATTTCTTGTGTATCCGGTTCGTAATAGAGGGAAGGCACGGTTTTGGTTCGCCTTGATAACTCGTTTGTGCTAACGGGGTTATCCGTTGTTGTTGTATCCTGGGAGATAGACGTTCATGATTCTCAAGACCGAGTGGAGGACGAATCTGTCTTAAGGAACCGTGAGCATCAGCAGCCTCAACATTTTCCTTACTTGTGTTTTTGAGTCTCAACAATCAAAAGAAGTATGGTATCGTTTTCTACACTTTTATGTTTTTCATATTATGATTTATTTGTCTCTTATAGCAATACACCTAATATATTACCTACAATCTTAAGACAGATACGTATTTATAAGACACATACGTGTTATATAAAATGAAAAGAAAACGATACATGGCAACAAGTGATTGATTTACTACATCGATATGAATTTATGCGAAAGAAAAGAAATATGAAATATGAGTTGCATATTTAATTTCTAGCTACTATCATACCTCATTTACCACTGGTTAGGAGGAAAAAGAATGAGGATAACTATTATTTAATAGTGTCAATTTTCATGAATCACATGCTTACCTTATATTATTCATTTGTTTGAAAGTAAATGGAACTTGTTGAGTACCTTTTATATATGAATCATCTTACTGTTAAAACATTTTGAAGTTGAGCCATTGATGATTTCATGAGAAAGAAATATTGAAACTTGCTTTTGAAATAGTGTTGTGTAAATCATGAAGACAAGGCTACTAGTGTGTTAAGGAAAACCAAACGTTTCTTTAGTTTGTTAATTTTATGAGATTTAATTGTGTTGATGATTATCAATAAATGACTTGTGATTTCTTAATTGAGAACATATATGAACGTTTTATTGTCCTTTTCTTTGACTATTGTAAGTTATGTGAAGAACAAGATACATTGTGGGGACTTAAAAAAAATCATTTAGAGAGACTTCTTGGCATTTTTGTATCTTCGTTGTTTGGTTTACTTAATCGTGAAAAGAAAATTATAAGGCCAATATTATTCTCAAACAACTTTATTGGTAATTTAATCAAGGAATAAGTAGCTCACATTAAGGTTTACGTTTGAGTAAAGGTGTAGTTTGGGCTCTAGTGTGTAAGTACTTTTATAGTAGTAGCTCAAATTGTATTCAAGATGTTGATAGAGTATTAATTTCAGGAGTTATAAATTTCTGGATTATGTTTAATGATAGACATGGTAGGTTCACCGTTTTGAAATTTCTAATTCATTAAGTTATGAGAGAACAATAATGTTCGAAACAATTTGCGTGGAAATGTTTTACAAATATATTTGACATTAACATGTAACTTAACTTGGTGTCCTTTTCTTTAAATTAGTGATTGCCAATTTAATAAATTGGTTTGATCCGTTTATAGATAAAGGTTATAACATTGAAAGAATCTTGATTTCTCACACCCACAAATGTGTTTTGACAATCACATATAATTTGGTTTTGGCCTTTTAATTTGCCATAGAAGAAATAAGATGTGTCTTATTAGATAAACATCAAGTGGTTGTTTTCATGTTTCGGAAAACATTTTTTGCGATAAATAATAGTGTTCGAAATGTGTTGGATGATATATTGGTGTGATACTGGTTTTTGTAACTAGTATTTATTTCATTATCGGATATTGGGATACAACTCATTCATACGAAATGAGAATTTTGGTGTTATTTGAAATCCAAAATATTTGCTATCACAACTTTGCACTCGTGGGAAAAAGTGTGTTGTTCGCATAGTAAATGAACGAGTTTTAATTCCAATTCTGTTATGCTGCACTGTAAGACTTTAAACTTGATTTTTGGAAAGTTTGAGTCGAAATAGGTGAACCGTTTGGTCACAAAGTATTTTGGTACAACAATTCATTTTGGATAATTTGTTGTTACAATTGCGCATTCATGGGAAATGTGTTGTTTGCGTGGTAAACAAATGTTTGAGCCCAATTTTTTTTTTATAGAGCTCGTCTAAGATATTAAACTTGATTTCTGAAAATTTTGAGCTTAAATGGGTGAACCATTTGGTTCATTATTTATTTTTTGGTACATCAATTCAGTTTGGACTAGTATGTCGTTACAACTGCGATGTCGTGGGAAAAAAAAATGTTTTTTGCATGGTAACAAATGAGTTTTGCATTAAAAAAAAATTCTCGGTGATTAGGTAACAATGAAACATCTTAAACTTGATTTCGAAAAATAAATAAATAAATAAATAAATAATGTTGAGCTTAAATGGAAGAATCAGATGATTGCAGTTTCTATTTTAGCACAACATTTTTTTTCCAAGCGGCTTATATATTTTTTTTTGTGCTGATATTTGTGTTGACTGGATGTTGTTTAGTACAACATTTTTTGGTTGTTATAATACAAAATTAAGTGATATTTTGTACATTGTTCAACGCAAAATTGTTTGTTTCATTTGGTACAAAATAATGTGGCAAAGTAGTGCCTATGTAAAGTTGTTTTGTGCAACTAATTTTGTAACATGAGAATAAACAAGTCGCTCGATTTTGTATCGAGTATTCAAAGTTTGGATGTTGCAAATATTCTGTTGTGAATACTGTTGCGAATAATCAAACTACTTGTTATTCTAGAAAGATGAATAATCGTCAAGACTTGTTATAACTCATATTGCTAATAATCGAACGGTTTGTCATATGTAAGAAATGACTATGTGTTGAATATAACCATGTAGGACATTGTGAAATGTCAAGAACGAACACACATATAGATGACAACGAATTACGTTGGTTTATGTAACTAACTTGAACGGTGTGATTGTCATCCAATGTAAGCTATTATCCATTTGCTAAGTTGGACATATTTTGATTGTGTAAAATGATTACACACTGAATTTATGTGATTATAATCACATAATAAATTGTGATAATCATATAATGATAAGAGATTAAATGTGATTATATATATAATCACAAGTGAATTGGAATGACATGTTATAAGTGTAACACTTACACATATAACTTATGGGATCCTCCTAAAACATGTGTGGTTTAAGGCGGTGATTTGTCTAAAAGAAGAATGTTAGTAGATGAAGCTATGAGTAATTAGAATGATGCATCTTCTGTCATACGTTTGATTCCTTGGTCTATAGCATGCTAGATTTGGAATCATTAATTATGATCTGAAAATAATTAACATAAGACATTCAAAAAGTGTGCATACACTAGTATGAAACTTGTGAAGTGACAAATTACGATGATCTTGATGTCATATCCATGTGAAAAAAAAAAAAAAAAATCTTATAAACAAGATTAATACTTAGAAAGATAAAACCTTTCAACAAAATTCTTGAGATAAATTCCATGTGGGGGATTCCGGCCTAGCTAGAGTTCAAAAGCACATCAACAAACATGAAGTTCTTGCCTAGTTGGAATACTCAAGAATTACCTGGAGCATGATATATTTAGATTTGAACGAAACTCAAACTTACACAGACATATTATGTCGATACGACAACTACTCTCAGCGTGAGTTATCCCTATTGACAATGTGAAGTCATAGAATAACATTGCGGATCCGCTTATAAAAAGCTAAATGTGAGAGTTAGATAGCAAGTCGTGAAGAGGAATGTGACTAAAGCCCTTGAAAAGTTTATATGAAGGAAAACCTAACCCAGCTGACTGGAGATCCCAAGATCTGGGTTCAATAGGACAACCTACTTGTATAAACCGAGGTCAACGTGGGGAGTAATAAACTCCACATTTATTTTAAGGAGTTAGCAAACTTCCTAGTCCATTCCTATAATAAAGGATGTATGAGGTTAAGCATATGGCTTTTAATGATTAATCGAGAATCACCTATGTGAGAGAAGTGGGTCGCTTCTAAGGGAATGTGGGGCGCAATTCTTAACAACTTTCAGAGAACAGGCTAATGTTCATGACCATAACGAACATAACTATGAGAACCAAAAAGTGTCAAGGAGATATTTGTGTGAATATATGTTGTCGTCTCTACAAACAAACAGACAGTTCAAAGACATCAAGTTCTCTTGGTCGCTAGAGTCTAAGTATATTTCACAAGGGAAGGTTCAAAGGTAACACCTACCTATCCTTTGCAAATATCAAGCGCAAAACTCTATTACAACATCGATTCGTTGAAATTTATTTCTTTTATCAATTTCATTCATGTGGGGGATTGTTGGAAAATATGGTCAATTATTGGTTTGAATGACAATTGATGTTTGTCATCATGTGTACTAATGTGAATTGAAAATAAAATTAATTTGTGGTTTTATTTTAATTCATGTGACATTAGTAAAATTAATTGTGACCGTTTTTCTTCCATTCCAATTCCCTATATATTAAAGGCTTATTCTTTCTTTTCTAGTACACCGAAAAATACACAACTCATCAAACCTCTCCTTTTGTGTTACCATTCATATTTCTTGTGTATCCGGCTCGTAATAGAGGGAAGGCACGGTTTTGGTTCGCCTTGATAACTCGTTTGTGCTAACGGGGTTATCCGTTGTTGTTGTATCCTGGGAGATAGACGTTCATGATTCTCAAGCACCGTGGAGAGGACGAATCTGTCTTAAGGAAACTGTGAGCATCACAGGCCTCAACATTTTCCTTACTTGTGTTTTTGAGTCTCAACAATCAAAAGAAGTATGGTATCGTTTTCTACACTTTTATGTTTTTCATATTATGATTTATTTGTCTCTTATAGCAATACACCTAATATATTACCTACACTTACACTGGCGAAGCACTAAGGTGATAGTGCGAAGTCTCAACCTGACTTTCGCCTTAGGCCGTCTCCACATCAACTCAAGATCCCCAAGTTTGTCCCTGGTCAGGGTGCTCGTAAAAGCGTGAGATCCCCCTTGATTCTGTACTCAATGATCATGCGCGCCGTGTGGCTTCTAAGAAGGGGATTGCTGCTGATGAAGTGAAGAAATCCCTGTTGCCTCATGGTTGTGTTGTGCCAAAGCTATCTCATTCTAGTAGTATATAGGTGGTGTACCCTTTTGTAATAAAGTTTTTGTTTCTTGTATCTTTACTTAGGTTTATAGCCTAAGTTAGTGTTAGTTTTTGTATGTTTATGAATATATCATCACACATTTAGTTAGTTCGTCATTCATGAATGTTTAAACTTACTTATGTTAGAAATAATCTTTTAACGAGGTTTGTTTGTTAGAGCAACACTTTGTGTTTATCCGCGCACCATCACGCATAATGGGGTGCGCGAATTCTTATTTCAACGTCTTGAGAATAAGTTGCTTAACAAGGATACGTGATCTATTGTTGATGGGGTTGCAACCCTCTTATACAACGAGTGAATTAGTAGGTTCGCTCATCCTTTTTTTCCCGTGGAAATTGTAAACGCATGTGCACCTCATAGGCATGTGATTTTATCACTTATTCATTGAAACAAGTATAAGTTTTGAAACAATAAAAAAAACATTGAGAACCACGGGACTAGCTAGGAACCGTGGTGATTTTATTAATACTTGCAAATGTTTTAACAGGAGACCTACATATAGGGAAAAAGAAAGTAAATAAATGACTGAAATTACATGAACACTTATTGGTTGCTGTATTTAGCGGGGAGGCTTTCATGACTGGCGTTCCCTTCTTTTCAGAGATAGCACCTCTTGAGGTTGCAGATGTTCTAAGTGCGTGGGAGTTCATGTCCGTGTTGGTCACGCAACTTGTATGCGCCTTTGCCCAGGGCATCAATCACCTCGTAAGGTCCTTCCTGTTTAGGGCCTAGCTTTCCTATATCTTCAGCGTGGCTTGCGTCGTTGGCTCGGTATACGAAGTCCCCTGGCTTAAATGCTACAGCGTGAACCTTGTCATCATAATATCCCTTCATCTTTGCTTTAGCTTGGGCTTCTCGGATGGCTGCTTTCTCTGCGCTCTTCCAACAAGTCCAAGTTAATTCTCAGTTCTTCTTCGTTACTTGTGGCGTTTACTTCAGCAGTGCAGATGGTCGGCATGCTGATCTCTGCGGGGATCACTGCCTCTGTTCCGTACACTAGTGCAAATGGGGTGTCCCCGTTTCTTGTTTTTATCATTGTGCGGTGTGCCCGTAGGACATGGGGTAGTTCCTCCACCCATTGCGCTTTGTGTTTATCCAAGTGCACTTTTATGCCCTCTCCTAGGCTGCGATTTGCTCGTTCGACCAATCCGTTTGTCCGTGGATGTTTTACAGATGAGAAGTGTCGTTTAATGTTGAGCTTTTCGCACCAATCCTTGAATGGGTTGTCACGAAATTGATTCCCATTATCAGAGACTATCTCCCCTGGGAGACCAAATCTGCACACAATGTTATCCCGACGATCTTCTTTACCTGGTTGCCTGTTATTGTTGTGACTGCTTTTGCCTCGATCCATTTTGTGAAGTAGTACACCGCAACAATTAGAAACTTTACTCGCATGCCGCTACAGGGAATGGTCTGCTATGTGTATTCCCATTTGTTGAATGGATACGGGGCGGTAATGGGTGTAAGTTCTTGTTGTGGCTATCGCGGAACTAGTCTGTGTACTTGGTAGTCTTTGCACTTGCGTATTAAGTCTCGTGCGTCGTTGTGCATGGTGGGCCAGTAGTATCCAAAGCGCATAGCTCTAGCGACCACCGAGCGCGGACCTGCGTGCATGCTGCATGATCCTTCATGAATTTCCCGTAGAACGTAGTTTGCTTGGGCAGGCCCTACGCACCTTAGCCATGGTTGTAGGAATGACCTTTTATAGAGTATTCCTTCCCTTACTTCGAACCGGTGGGCCTTCCTTCTGACCTGGTGCGCCTCTTTTTCATCATGAGGTAAGGCGCCTTTTATCAAAAACTGCGTGATGGGGGTCATCCATGTTGGCCCTTCTTCTTCTATCACTGCGGCTACTTCCACCTCTTTTATCGATTTGTCCTTAAGGACTTCCACGAGGACTTGCATGGATAAGTGTGAGAAGTTGGTCGATGCTAACTTACTTAGTGCATCTGCCTTCTTGTTTTCTCCTCTGGAACTCGCCGAATGGTAAACCTATCAAACGCTGTGATAAGTGACTTGGCTTTTTCAAGGTATTGGGCCATGTGGTCTTCCTTAGCTTGGTATTCCCCCAATATGTGGTTTGCAACCAGTCGAGAATTCACATTTGCCTCTAGATTATTTACTCCCATACGCGCCGCTATTCGTAGCCCTACTAGTAAGGCTTCGTACTCAGCTTCGTTATTAGTCGCTGTAAATTCAAACCGTAGCGCGTATGTGAACTCCATTCCTTCGAGATTGGTGAGGATCAGGCCCGCGCTTGAGCCATCTGTGCATGAGGATCCATCCGTGAATAGGATCCAAGGCTCCCCCAGTTGTTTACGCTCTTTGTGGGGCTCTTCCGTGTCTTCAGGCTTTTCTATGATAAAATCTGCAAGGACTTGTCCCTTTACAGCCGTGCGTGGTCTATAGGATGTTCTCCTAATAACACACTCCACTTCTGCAATCGTCCCGACGCATCAGGTTTTGATATGACTTGTTTGATAGGTTGATCCGTGATCACTACCATCGGGTGCGCCTGGAAATACGTGCGTTGTCTTTTTGCTGCGAATACAAGTGCTAGGATTAATTTTTCCATCGGGCTGTAGTTTATCTCTGTCTTCTTAAGTGCTTTGCTGATGAAGTACACGGGTGTTTGGACAGACTCTTTGTCTGTCATCAGAACTGCGCTAACGGCTCCTTGTGTGGCTGATAGATATATTACCAATTCCTCATCCTTTCTAGGAGCTACTAACATAGGTTATAATTAAATATAACTTTAGTTATTTAAAAAAGAACAAATTTATAAAAACAATTTGTATAAATTAAATGAACCAAATAATATAACAAAATAACTATTTCAATTTATTTTATACCCTAAAACAAACTACTTAAGATTAATTGAATTCTATACCCTAAAAGTGTTACAGTATATTATAAATTCTAAAAATATTATTTAATTAAAAGTATATTTTATAAAATAATAATACTATTATCACATGAAAAACTCCATTTGAAGTTGTAAATGGTGTCAACCCGATTACTCCGCTTGACCTCACACCACTACCTACGCCAACACATTTTAGTTCTAGTGGTGAAGAGCAAGCTCAACAAGTTCAACAGATGCACGCGCAAGTACGAGCTCACATTGAAAGACAGAATCAAAGGTATAAAGAGCGCGTTGATACTCGTCGCAAGAGAGTCATATTTAAAGAGGGTGACTTGGTTTGGATTCGACTTGGGAAGAACCGTTTTTCCAACTGGACGGTTTGGAAAGTTACAACCACGCGCTGATGGGCGTTTCGGTGCTCAAAAAGATCAACGATAATCCCTACAAGATCGATCTACCTGGTTCGTATAATGTATCAGCAACATTTAACATAGCAGATTTATCCCCTTACGTTACTGATACAGATAGCAGCGAAGAGGAAGGGATTGAGGACGCCGAGCAAGATTCGAGGGCGAATCTTTGTCTAATGATCTCATCAGTTTAATTTGTTTTCATAAATGGTTTTTTTTATATGGTAGTTTCCTTTCATGTTTCAATGTTATCTTTTATTTTATGTTGGGCTATATATAAAGCCTAATAACTGATGTGTAAGACGGTTGGTTATTTGGTCATTATAAAAAAATAGAGAAACTACTTTTCTCTTCAAACATCACTCCTGATTTGCTCTTTCTACACCATCACAAAATTGTTGTTCACACAGGTTAATACATCATAATGTTAACCGATGAGACTACACGAAAAATTAGATTAGAGGAAACAATTTGTCATCTAAAGGTTCTAGATCAAATTGGGAAATCATATTTGGGATACCATGAGTCAACTAAACATGGGTCAACTAAACAACATGGGTCAACAGTTTATTTGGTTAATTATTTGCATACAACACACAATATAAAATTAAGGGTGAAGGCTGAAAATATCGAATAAACTTTTCGAATATCTGGATGTCGTAACATACTTATTTTATTATTTATATACGTAATATCTTTTCAATTTGGAACGATATACTTGATATGACCTAGTAACTAACAAGTTACCGTGTCAAAAGTTTGAAAATGACATAAATGGTCCCCGTGACTGCGTTGACTTTCATGGTCATCCATTGACTTTATTTTAGGTTAAAAAGTTTGATAATAGTCCTTATGGTCATTGGCTTTTAGATTTAGTCATTTTGTTCCGTTTTGTCCGTTTTCTTACGTTTTGTCCGTTTTATCGGTTTCATCCGTTTTCTTACATTTTCTTAATTTTGTCCGCTTTTTCTTACGTTTTATCATTTTCTTTCGTTTTGCGGTTTCATCCGTTTTGTCCGTTGGTCTTACGTTTTGTCCGTTTCCTTATGTTTTATCGGTTTTATACATTTTTCTTACGTTTTGTCCGTTGTTCTTTCAATATGTCAAATTTTAAATAGTACAAAAGCGTAAGAAAAATGGACAAAACGTAAGAAAAACAGTACAAAAAGCGATAAAACATAAGAAAACGGACAAAACGTAAGAACAACGGACAAAACAGACGGATGGCGGCAAAAAGAAAGAAAGCAGACAAAACGTAAGAAAAGCGGATAAAAATTAAGAAAATGTAAGAAAAGCGGATGAAACCGATAAAACGGAACAAAATGACCATAAGGACTATTACTGAAACTTTTTTTAACCGAAAATAAAGTCAATGGATGACCTGTGAAAGTGAACGCAAGCCACAGGACCATTTATGTCATTTTCAAACTTTTAACCCAGTAACTTGTTAGTTACGGTCATATTACATACATTGTTCCAAATTGAAAGATATTACGTGCATAAATAATAAAATAAGTATGTTACGTACATCGATATATTTGAGAAAGTTTGTTAGGTATTCTCAGCCTTCACCCTAAAATTAAGACACAAAAATAACATTTTTTTGATGTGCACCCAGTTTTCCAAATCTACTAAACTCACCTCAATTCCCGGTATATGCTTTCAAGCTCTATCAGTAAACTCTCTCACATCTTTGTGGCTTCTATGACCTATGTTACGACTTTTATGTCCTATAAAAAGGTAGATGAAAATGATCCCTGTTTTATCTTTTTAATAATTTTAATAATATATTTTAGAGTTAATTCCATATATGTCCAATTTAAACATACTAATGCCATATTTACCCACTTAAAAATCACAATGTCATATATATCCAATTTAAATATCATATTTGTCATATTTACCCAATTCATTGATAACATCAATTAAATATACGTTTATATAAATATATTCTTACTATACCCTTGATAATATACTCCATTCATTCTCATCTTTACATACTCATATTGTGAATCAAATGTTATGAAACAAAACTTGGAACTGATAAAAAAATCATCAATAAAGTGGATTATAAATAGAGAAAACAAATGCATGTGAAGGACGAGAAATCAAGTATTGTATACGTGGATGAAAATTGCACCCCATCATCATTGAATCAAACAAATTACAAATGACATTCATGTTAACTCTTTCAAACCCAGAACTAAAAATATTCTACTACAAATAAAATTGATAAATAACACCACATGGAACATGATCACAACAAATACATATAAACATCAAAATAACATTATAATACACTATATATGTGCATTTAAGACATGATCAACACATTATATACGTTATGCAAATATTCGCTTTGAAATGTAAAGCAAATGAAATAGGAAACTGAATGATTTTATGATAATATTATTAAGGGTATAATAGGAATTGAGGATGTAAAATTTATTTTTATTTGAATTTATAGTGATATGGGTAAATATGACAAATATAATGTTTAAATTAGGTATATTTGACATTATGATTTTTAGGTGGGTAAATATGACATTAATATGTTTGAATTGGGTATATATGGAATTAACCCTATATTTTAAAATAGTATAATATATTTATAATATATTATAATATATTTTATAATATATTGTATAAAATATATTTTAAAATAGTAATCATCAAGTTTACTATATTACCTTTTTTCTGAAATTATTATTACAAATTTTAAATAAGACTTTAATTAATTAGCTAAGGGCAGAAGCATTATTTTGTCAAAAAAGAAAGAGAAAACAGTAATAAATGCATTTTTTAAAGTGTGTGTTTTTTATATAATAATTTTGGGCGATGGAGTAGTCCATTTTGACAAACTGCATGTGATAACATTAAAAACATTTATTATACCAAAATTGTTTCGTTATAACAACTAGATTAAAATATTTTATTCTAAAAGTTGAACTACGATTAGAATAAAAAAAAATACTCCTAATATAGTGTCTATTTATCAACAACTTCTAATCAGAATCAATTTTGTTGCATCTACTCCTATCGGAGTAATTTAAAAAGTCTATTATTCGGCATAATAATCATGTAAACAATATCGTATCAAAACATTAAAAATAATTATCTACAACTTGAAAACACGATAATTTAATAATCACTCTTAAGAAACAATGTTAAAAACTAACATAAAATCATGATCAAAATTAGTACCTATCAACATATATATCATAATCATCTACAAATTATTAAAAAGATAAAACATGGATCATTTTCATCTACCTTTTTATAGGACATAAAAGTCGTAACATAGGTCATAGAAGCCACATAACATTAGATAACTGTGTTTATCATATGACTTATTGTTCATAACTAAAAAATGTCATTTATGTCATTTTTTTAATTTTAAGTATAGTTTTATTAATTAAAACTTTTGAATCAAAAAATAACACTATTGGTAATTAACAATATAAAAATATATTAATTGCAAAAATAAATTAACTATTATTATTATTATTATTATTATTATTATTATTATTATTATTATTATTATTATTATTATTATTATTATTATTTGGATTTATTGTTAATGTATTTTTTGATGAGGATTTTATATTTTACTCTTATAATAATAACTTCAAGTTAGAGTAACACATGCTGTGCTCCCACTCCTAGTTGGATGGGAGTCTAGACACAAGTTGTGCTCTCACTCCTTTCTGAATACAAAAGCTTACTCGATGAAATATAAAAACACCACTCTTAGCATTATTTGAGTAGCTAATGGCAATAGTCTTAATACGTGAATGTGTGTCCAAAGCTTCCGTATCGAATTCCCCGAATGTAGAAAAATCAAAAGATATTATTATTATTATTATTATTATTATTATTATTATTATTATTATTATTATATATTTTTATTATTATTATTTTATATAAACATCACTTTATTTCAAATTTGTTATAAGAACAAAATGGAACATGAATCACAACAATATTAAGTAAACATGTATAATAGTAGTTGTTAAGAGTCAAATGCTTGTATCGAGTCATAATAATTATTTTGCAGGATTTCCAAGAAGTAAGGCGCAAGTTTTTCCAAAAATTTTCCGGAAACTAACAATGAAATTTCTGCAGGTCACTTCTGACGGCGTAAATGATGATACCTTAGAGGATACAATTACACTTGATTTTTGTTTGTTTGATGGTAGATGTGTAATAAAACTGAGAGAAATACTTGTTAGGGCAATTTTAGTGCCAAATTTAAATTTTTTTACAACATTTAGTAGTGAAACTTTAGTCCGAATAAAGCGTCTCATAAATAGGGAATTGTATGACTAGCACAAAACCGTACCACTCAAAAATTTTCCACCCCAAATATGTGAGGTTCGCCGTAGATTTGTTAGGAAAAGTTACTTGAGAGTGTACCGGTAGTACTTAGATTCTAGAACTTGCGTTAGGACCATCCCAAATTCACAAGTGAGACTACATTCGTGTAGTAAGATCTACTAAATGATAAGAGGCATTAGGATAACCCTTGTGTTAAAACCCGTATTATAATTACATTGACTTCATTGGTCAAGTAATTCTCCCACACCTTTGCGATGTACTCATCTTTAGTATACGATACCCCTAGTACACCCCTCAGACCCTATCTTTTTCGTTTCTAACTTTAAGCATCTGACTTAAAGGAAGAATTTGTTACACCCCACTTAAATGTACACCCAAATCGCCTTAGCCTACCTTGTATGCACTCATCTTTAGTGCATTATTGTGAAAGACCGAAGTTAGATAGAGTACAACAAAACCAAAGTCCACCCAGAAACCTCTTAAGAGGTGTGAATTATGCAATTACACAAACCACACCACTGATAATTTCTATAAAATCCTATTTTGCATGGTTTGCAAACAAAAAGATCACAAGACTTCTCATCCACTTAAATGTACACCCAAATCGCCTTAGCCTACCTTGTATGCACTCATCTTTAGTGCATTATTGTGAAAGACTAGAAGTTAGATAGAGTACAACAAAACCAAAGTCCACCCAGAAACCTCTTAAGAGGTGTGAATTATGCAATTACACAAACCACACCACTGATAATTGCTATAAAATCCTATTTTGCATGGTTTGCAAACAAAAAGATCACAAGACTTCTCATCACATATCTTATGTCACCTCTTTGAGTGCTCAAGCAAATAGATAATGTTGTGTATTTATAAGTTGGTTTGAAAGATTTTTTTTCTTTCGAATTCAATGGCTAGGTTTTTTTTTTTTTTTTTTTTTTTTTTTTTTTACAGCGGTTATATTTTAAAAGCAAGTGGAGACACTTGTAAAAACTCTTGGTCGATCGAGTAGCCACACAAAGGCGATTGAGTTCAAATCAATCGCATAAGTCGATCGAGCCACCTTACTACGGGTAGCCTTATAGAGTTGCAACAAGATTAATGCTTTACCATTTTAAAGGTCCCCCTTAATTAATAGTAGGACCAAGCAAAAAGAATTAATTAATAAATTCTTTTTTGGTGAGGTAGCCTTATAGAGTTGCAACAAGATTAGTGCTTTACCATTTTAAGGGTCCCCTAATTAATAGTAGGACCAAGCAAAAAAAAAAAAATTAATTAATAAATTCTTTTTACATCTACAATCAAAGTGGTTACGATAATTTGTTTGTCAGTTCAAATTCCAATTATATCTACTTATTGTACTAGTTTTCATCTACATAATAGTGTAATTTTGTAAATAACTAAACACTAAATTTGCAAAAAGCTCATCTTTTACTCTAGTTATTTACTCGTTAAGCAATGCATCGTTGCGTTTTCTTGTATGCTAGACTTTTCTGAATTAGAGTGGTTTGATTTTAACCGAACCTCGTTTTCCTTTACAGAACTCGACAACTTTTGCTAGCTTTTAACCGAACCCGACCTGACTCGCCTTATTTCGAATTACACTAAAAAAAAAGACATATTTCATCTTCTTATTTAACCTCGTTTAAAATTGTTGCCTCCTGTGTTGAAATTTTCTGGCTCCACCACTGGTAGCTATGTTGGTCAACATAGAGTATCCGCATTTACTTTTATAACACCTAAATCTTGTTATATTATACTACCTCCGTTCCAAAATTAAATAAGTACCTGCATTTGACTTTAAAATTTTTTTTTATCAAATTTTATTTGTATTATTAGTTTATTTCCTAACATGACGATACACCAAAGAGAGGAGATTACCAATTGTTTGTTTTTTGTTTGTTTCACCAAATGCTAAATGCTAATTCAAAGAGCATTAAAAAATAACGTTTTTATAATTCTAAAAATGCTAACTGCTTTCTATCAAACAAATTTTTGATAATAATGTTACGTTAACTACTAACCGCTCTAAAATACTCTTAAAAAGCTGTTACCAAACATACAAAACAAATAAGGGCATGTTTGGTATCAGGTTTTTATTTCATGTGGATGGACTTAAAAGAAAAATAAATTGTTTGATATCCATCTATAAGTTTTAAAATAAGAGTTTACACCCTCAAACATAGGTTTGCAAAAATCCTAAGCTAAATTCCATCTTTACAAAATAGTTAGGCATTCTATTATATCATTTTACAAAAATACTAACCATAATCTCATCTTTACAAAATAATTAGGCATCCCATTATATGGGTTTATAAAAATCCTAACCAAAATCCATCTTTACAAAATAGTTAGGCATCCCTTAGGGCCCGTTTGGTATATAGGTGGTTTAGGATTTGGATTTGGATTTGGTTTAAGATTTGGATTTGAAGTGGGTTTTGTAAAAAAATAAAAAAGATAGATTATTTGTTTATAATATGGGTGTTGATACTCACAGTACAATTTTTTATACTTTCACCACTATCTGTGCATGACAGTGTTGTACGCTGTGCTATGTAGCTTGTACAAAATGGTGTATGCATCAAATAAAATGGTGTGAGTATCAATACCCTTATCAATACCCTTATAATATCACTGCAACATGAAAATTAACAAAAAGTAAATTTTATATTGAAAAAGTAAAAGTTATCAAGAGAGAGAAAGAGACATAAGAATAACTGGGCCCACAAAAGATGAAAAAGCTGCCAAAAACTAGCTAATCTAAGGCATGTACCTGGGTTTTGTGCAGACCTTTATATTTCGCATGAGTCCATATTTCAAAACCCATACGTGGATACCAAACAATGTATTATACTCTTAGTCCTAAAATCCAACCCCCTCAAACCAGACCCTTAGTCTAACCAAAATCCATCTTTTCAAAATACAAAAGGTTACTTTGACCCTATTAGTTACTTTGACCCTATTAGATAAGTACATGCAAAAGCTATTTGTCACTTCACTCCCACCTCTCCCACCCAGCTGTAAACCCTATTAGATACACCAAATCTTTCTTGCTCCACTCTTCCGCGTGCCATTTTCTATCTGTCACTTCACTTTCTATTTGTCACTATTCCACAAATCTTCTGCGTGCAGCTTATTCTTGCTCTACTCTTCGGCGTGCCATTTTCATACTCACTATGTCTTACACTATGTCTTGCAAGGGGTATATTTGTATATAAGATTGAGATGATCCTTTGTAAAATCTTAAGTTTTTGTGCCTAGATTATCTTTTTTTGGGGCTTATGAGCTTATTTAAACCTGGAAAAGTTCATAAGCTCAGTTTTTTGGGCTTATGGCGTTGAGCTTATGGACTTGAAAAGCTCAATTCGATAAGTTCATAAGCCGAAAAATGAGCTTATGAGCTTTTTTCAGTTTGAGATAAGCTCATAAGTCCGGGAAGACCTCCTTATAAGCTTGTGATGTTTGATGGGTATGATATTTAATGGGTAGTAAGATCAGCATTCTGCTTGTACCTGTATCAAATGATTGGAATAAAGCTCCTGATGAAATAATCATAAGATTATTTGATATTTTTCTTATGCCTAATAACTCACACACCGCTAGGCTATAGGTCTGATCAACTGATAGCATTTTATACAGGGGATGGTTTGGATTATCTTGTTTTTCTGGCTTATGAGCTTATTTGAAATTGGAAAAGCTCCTAAGCTCACTTTTCTCAGGTTATGAGATTGAGCTTATGGACTTGAGAGGCAATAAGATGATCCTTAGTCCTCCTTATAAGATTGTGATGAATACTTATAAGATTGTGATGAATAAGTTTTTTTATTTAAGAAGTTTTAAGTTTGTGATGTTTGATGGGTATGGTTGTTTAGGAATAAAGCTCCTGATGAAATAATCGTAAGATAAGTTGATATTTTTCTTATGCCTAATAATCATATGTTTGATGGGTATGGTTGTCTGATCGACTGATCGTGACAATTTTGATCTTTACCTCGGGTTATCCTAGTTTGCTATCATTTTAGTAAAACGTTATAATCATGTATCTAATCCTTTCTTGGCATCCATTATCGAGTACAAAACCTCGGGTTATCCTAGTTTGCTATCATATTAGTAAAACGTTATAATCATGTATCTAATGCTTTCTTGGCACCCATTATCGAGTACAAAACGCACTTCTAGATCATGAGAAACAAATGTTGCTACCTCATCCATGTAGGCACACACCAGACTAACGTTGTGTTTGAATTGGCTTTGTAGGTTGGAAGACTTTGTGGTCCGTCATAGTACCATTGCTATCGCCATCCTTATCATAGGAATTGGAATATGTCTTGGTGTCGCACTTAAGGGTACCAAATACTTAGTACCCTACATTTATGCAGTCTTCATTGTTTCCATTGTTTCCATTTTGGTAATCGTTTTTATCTCAAAAAAAAAGCGAGAAGAGAGACACTCAAGGCAGCGAGTACGATTGGAGTAATGGATTAGCTATAGCATTAGGTGAACGGAGTAAAAGCCACAAGGGAATGGTGAATATAGTGTGTCTGTGCTGGGTGAAAGTAGAGGATGGGAAGGGACAGTTGTGGCTGTGACTTCAGTGAATGTGAACTGAGCAGTTGTGGCTGTGACTTCAGTGAATGTGAACTGAGTGAAAGTAGTGGTTGTCTTAACCCCATTGTTGAAGAGTCGGCTAGAGGATGGGAAGGGAGTTCCAGTAGTGGCTGTGACTTCAGTGAAACAGGTCATGACCCCATTGTTGAAGAGTCGGTGGTCTATGATGAACGACATTCCCCTCATCCTACAATGGTCTAACTATTTGAAGGCACTGCATAACCTCAATGGTGAAGAGTTGGCGATGTATAATGATGAAGCTCATAATACTTACGACATTACCCTCCTCGCAAAAAGGCAAGAATTTCTGAATACTTTTAAGGGTAAACATTAAACTAGAAATGGACATGTTTTTGTTGATATGTATCCTAGGACTTGCTCATGTATCCCATAACTTGCTGTGTTTTTGCTACTTAGCTAGCTAACTATTTCATGTTTCTAGTCTAAGGTTCTCTTAGGGATTACCTTTAACTAGAGAACCTTAAACTAGAATATCATAGGACTTGCTCATGTTTTTGCTACTTAAATGAACAATTGAAAATAATCACACGATATAGAGTGGTTGGTATAAAGAAATAAACGAGTTGATTAAATCAGTATATATATACTGATCAACAAGTAGTCATCTGAGGCTTATCCTTTATTTTATTGTCTTGATGCTTTTAAGGATGCTTTATAAGAGATGGTTCTTCTTTTCCTGATCAAGTCATTAGACCATTATCAAGAATTACGTGTGTTGTTAAAAGTAATTAACTTAAACCATACCAAGATATTTGGTTACGGAAGAACTATTGTTCCTAACTTCCTATAGATATAGAAGAGTAATGTTATATACTTTTAACAGTCCTAGAAATGCTCTACTCGGGAAAAGTCCATAAACATGCAAGAGCTATTGTTCCTACAGATATAGAGAGAATATAAAAGAAAGAAAACGCTATGAGTTGTAGAAATAAGCAGTTTTGGATATAAAAGAAGTATTTTTGTATTCATATTCTCACAATTTGTCAACACTCACATCAAAAAGACCCGCGATCAAAAGCTAGAAGAATAACAAGGCAGAAATTAATTGGGCATACATACCATCTGAAGCAAATTGACTGACAACAGGATAACCCATATCCTTTCTTTGCGGGTTCTCGATTACTATAAGATACAACTTCCGAGGGGCCAATGCATATTTCTGGATATGCTTTGACATACCTTACATTGCAAAAAGTGACTGCACACTGAAGCCCCAGAGCTGGTGTGATTCCGTCAATAGAACTTTATCAATTTCCGTGGGTTCCTTTCGCTCAAATATGGTGTATATGCTCCTCTTGGCATAAACCAGTAAACTAGCCATCTTCTTGAATTGGTCAGAACTTTCTTTACAATCAGTGGCAGCACATAAAGCTTTCCATACGGGGACTAACATCTTCAAAGGTGGACGAAATTTCTGAGATATTTAAATGCAAATACTATTAGAAACCATAAATAATGACTTATCATAATTTTGGGGTGTTTGGTATAATGCGTCTAAGTGTTTATAGATCACCTTTTCAACTTCTTGAGCAGCCCCAATCGCCTCCTGAAACGTACTCAAGTTCCTTGTTGATACTAACTCCCGTATGTTAGTCTTCAGTCCCCTTATGAACCACTCCATCCTTCTCCCTTCAGTCGCGACTTGGTGCTCAGCATATGTAGTTATTTCTTCAAAACAAGCTGTATATATACTCTTGCACAGTTTGATTTCTGTAATATGTTCAAAGATAGTAGGCATTGACAAATTGATGGCTCTAATGACCTCTTCGGCAATAGTTTCCTGAACCTAATTCATTGTTGTAACCAGGGACGGAGCCAGGAATTTTTATTAGGGGGGGCTCAAAATTTTTTTCCCGATAATGATATACAATTCGTTGTTTTACAGACTGTATTGAAGTTTGAATTATTGAACATATGGGTTAAATGATACTTTTTTTTGGTAGTAATCCAATTAAAATAGCTTACTACTTGCTCGAAAAGTGTTTAATAATTATTAAAAAAATTGAAATACTTGCTTGAAAACTTGAGGAAAATGAAAAAAACGAGAAAACGATAATGATGGGTTTAGATCTTTATGTTGAGGATAGCGGGAAAACAAAAAGAGTAGCTTTTCTTCTATTCCAAATGATAAAATTATGATCCTATTGTAATATATACAAGTTTGTCATTTTATTATTAGGTAATATTTATTATTCAAAACAAATAAACATCAAAACAAATAAAAAAAGAAAACATTATTAAAAAAAAAAAAAAAAGTTAGAAACTATACGAAGGAATACAATAGCTGGAGAATGACACAAAAGAGAAAAAGAAACTAATATAAAATAATGAGTAAATTACACGATTCGTCGCATGGTTTCGTTGACCGAGGTTTAGTCGCTTCAAAAAAATTGCACCGTCGTCCTTAAGTGTGAAACGTTATGCACCGTTCGTCTTTGACCAAACGACGTTAAGTTTGGTGATAAAACCCATCATATGACTTCAGACGCGAGGTATAATCGTCGTTCAACACCATAAGGACGAATGGTGCAGAGGACGAACAGAATTTACTCTAAAACTAAAAATAAAACCTAACCTATCCTATCTCTAAAATATTCGCTTTCCCCTACCTTCCCTTTTTATTTTATCACTTTTCTTTCTTTCCGGAAACCATACTCACGCCACCATCAACCTCAAGAACTTCAACATCCATTCTAGTGATAAAACTCTTACACTCTCATCAATCACTATCAAACAAGAGCTACAAAGTAAAGGTGATAAATCGCTTTCTTTCCCTTCCAACATAACATCACGAGAGATGATTGGAGATGGTGCCTGATAGTGACTTTTGCCAAATTCATCCCCTCACAAGATCACCACCAAGAAAGCAAGTCAAGTTTCTCTTTTTTTTCTTAATTATCTGCCACCCGATCCAAAGTGAGACCCCATCTCAAAATTTTATCAAAAACCAAGGATAAGAATTATTTTGAAGCTTTGTGGTGGGTTCTTGCTTGGATTTGGATTGAGCTAATTTGTGTTCGGATCTTTTCTGGGTCTCTCCTTTCAATCGATTCACATTCATCACTTTGTAAGGATTTTGATTTGATTTTTTTTACTTCATGTATATAAGTTAATCTTTTATGGGATTGTAAGTTAGTTATGTTGAGATTTGATTCATCCTTTTATTATACCGATTGGTAGTATCAATTCGGATGCTTGATTTTTGTCATGTTGTCGTTGCTTGTGGTAAATAAACCGGTAAAAACCTAGATATTGGCTAAATAATTGGAAGTGTTTTCATTGTTGTCCTTGTTTTTGGAATTTGTCGAGGGTGATTATTTTGATTTGGGTCACACCATGGCTTTAACAAGGGTGTTTGATATAGCTTATTTGGTTTATGCCTATTCCGGCCGGAAAGAAAACCACCCAAATGGGTGTGTTTTGTTTGCTTATCTCTGTCGAACACCAGCCCCAGCGAGAGAGAAATGGTGTGGTAGGCGGCGGTGGTGGTGGTGGTTTAAGGTGGTCGGCGGCTAGGTTAAAGAGAGAGAGATAAATGGTGATGATGATTATGTGTGTTTTATGTTTGTGTGTGTGTGGTAAGTGGTGATATACCACTTTGGACGATTTATGTAATCAATTCAATATTCTTGGGTAGTTGTGTCAATTTTGCAAAAAAGGGCGGTGTAACTTAACGCAGGGTATTTCCGTCATTTTACCTCGTGTGCAAGTCACGGGGAGTTTGATCAAACTTGCGGTTTTCGTCAAAGGACTAGTGGCGCATAACGTTTCACACTTACGTCTGTTGCAATTTTTTGGTCAAAGGACTAAACCTCGCGGTCAACGCAAACCACAAGGACGAACGGTGTAATTTACTCTAAAATAATTATACACTTATATTCGCTAAGCCACTAGTCACCACACATTTGTTTATCTTCTCTCTCTTATTAGTGTAGTTCATTCATTTCTTCTTCCTCTTAAACACAACCTGCAACATATCAACCATTTTTTTACCCTTAATCATCTAGTAAAAACTTGACATTCCTAACTAAAAATTAAGCTACAAGCTGGGCTAGTTGAGCAAGTTGGGGGTGCCGAGCACCCGCCAGCCCCCCCACTGGCTCCGCCTCTGGTTGTAACTTGTTGCACTTGTCAACTCTCTTAGCTTGCATCAGGTACCACACTGGTATAGTGTTGTATTTCGACACTCCTTTTGGTCTTAGTTTACTATTTCCTGTCAACAAAATAACAAAGTTTGTAAAAAAAGTAGCTTTATATCATGCAACTTCAGTAAGGGCCAAAGGGGTTATAAAAAGTTCTCAAATCAATATATTATACATTTATACTTTCACATCAACAGATCTTGCTGTAATATGTTCATGGTTTGTGGTTAACCATGCACAAAATAGTTTCATCCGTCTCAACACATAAACAAGTTAAATCTAGCTAGGGTCAAACACACACACACAACATTTTTATCCGAGAAGCTCACTTTTTTCCTTGCCTTCTTATTCTCGGTATTCAAATTTTTTCCAGACCTTCCTCGTCTTCTCTTGATATCATTGTTCTCTCCAGCCACAACCGCGTCCTCGTTAACTTGTCTATCCTCTTTCTCAACCCCAAATATCTCTTCTATCATTTTACAAGTCTTTTCCATATTTTGTTCAAAGATAGTGGGCATTATTGCTTGAATGGCTCTTGTGACCTCTTCGGCTATAATCACTCTAAGCTCATTCTTTGTCAGACCTTTTTGTACTGAAATATAAGTTATTAACATTATACTACTTAGTAATTAATTTGACAACAAACATATATCACAGTAAGTTACAAAAACTTGTATGCACGTCAACGGATCAAACACTATAAATTTCTTTTAATATGTTCATGGTTTGCACAAAACAAAAACATATAACAAATGAACTTTATGCAAGAGTGATGATTTGTAATTAGCACCATTGTCGGTAACCATTTTAATTAAGACAATGTGCTGCACATGGAGACAAGGTATATCACTTAACATTATACCCGCAGCTTTGAAATTAGCAACATTGTTGGTAACCATTTCAACAATCTCAGAAAACACATTTGTTTTCAGCATTGCTATCAATATCGGATGCATTAATAAATGAGATCCCTTTAGGACAATAAACCAAGATATGAATCAAAAGGCATTGCCTAATATCCGTCCACTCATCACTCATAATCATGCAACCCAATGGCTTCCACACGAATTATAATTAACACAAAAACAGTGGTAATTAAAACCAATACCGGCTACCGCATGTTGAAAATAAAGAGAATTTCAAGCATTCATACGTATATACAAGACGTGTTGAGAAGAATTGTGTATACCTTTATTCCCCTCTTGTTCTTCATCATTACTCGTAACCTTCTCTTTACGCTTATCGTCAGTTTCTTTCAAAGAAGCTTCGATAGCAACTTTAACATCCTGATCTACTACCATACACGGTGCTACCTCCCCCTTTCGGCCAGCAAGATGCTTCCTAACTCTATTTATTCCACCACCACGCATTATCAAACTACAAAAGTTACAAACTAAAACTTTTTTCCCGTTTTCTTTGATACCTTGTGTTACATGGTCCCATGCTTTATCTCGTGCTTTTCCTTCAGGATTATCCATACTCTAAACATGCATTACAAAGAGGGACTATATATCAAAACAAATACTCTGCTATTGTACCTAACATTATTTCAAACAATAATAACATCTAATTTCAACTAAATTATAAAATAAATAACTCAAAATTACCTTGCTTCTAGCTGAAACGAGATGAAAAAGTACAAAATTAAGGTTAAATGGCTGCAATTGTGTATCCGGGTCGACCCGGCTGGCTTTTGGGGAAATAAAAGAACGGGGGATTAATTTGAGTTTTTGTCCGTATGGATTTTCAGTGAAGCAAGAGCTTTTATTGATATATATGTTTTCTTTTAATAAAACTTATGCATATTTAATGAAATGCTAGACCGCACAAAAAGGTATCACACACATTAAACACATTAAGGTTCATTCGAATTTAAGGTACTAAACTTTTTTTTTTCTCAATTTAAGGTATGTAAGTTACTCCGACTTTTTGACTTTTCGAATGATGATATTGGTCATTTTATCTGTGAATTGGTAAATTAATGTGATATATCGTTATAATTGAGCATTTAAAAGTTATTTCGATTAAATTAATGTGATATATCGTTATAATTGAGTATATCTTTGTGTAATGTAAGGTTTTTTTGACTTTTTGAATGATTGCAACTATTGTACATTGTGCTTAAATGGTTGTAATTTTGTTCCGATCTGAACTTCAAGTGGAACCAATCCCTCAGCTGTTACTACTATGTGCAGAGAACGATACCCATTACACTTGGGCTGACTTATGTAGTCTTTAAACTTTCCAGGTACTTTAGACCACAACCCATGAGCAACCTTCAACGCTTTATAGCAATCTTCTTCATTTTCCACAATCAGCCTTAGCCCATTAACATCATGGATTTCACCCATGCTCAACTTTTCCTACACCAATATATACCACGTCAATAACAAAATTGAGTATCGATTTTGATTGCTGGATACATTACACAACTAGATGATCTAATTCTGATATTTCCAAAGGAAAAAAAAGAAAAAAAAGAGAAAAGAATGAAGAAAAAAAGAGAAAAGAATGAAGAAGCATTAAGAGGCACCAAGACCCCCATCTACATCTAGTTGGTTAAGATGTTTCAGCCTCTTACCACGTCTGAACAAGAAAAAAAAACAAACGCTTTTAATGAGCCAAATGTCTGAGGCTATGTTTGGCACACAAGATTATGGAGAGATTATGCTTATTTTTTCAAAAATAAGCTACTTAAAAATAATCTTTGTTTGGCGGACATAACTTATAAGATTATAAAAAATAATATTCCATAATCTACGAAAATAAAAGGTTACTTCATGTAGCTTATAAAAATAATCTCTTTTATAATCTTTTTAAGCAACAAAGACAAGACAAGATCGTCAGAATGAGACCGACATCGGACAATCTATTTTTGCCAAACATACCACGAGTGCGTCTGAATGAGTCGATTAAGAAATTTGTTAAGCTTCTTTATGAAAAAAATAATAATAAAAAAATAAAAACCACCTAAGTCGGCCTAATTTGAACTGCTAGAGTCGACCCGTTAGGTGCCTGAGTCACAAGCCCAACCTTAAAATTAGTTTGTTAAGACCAATGGCCTTAGTTTGTTAAGTTCAATAATAGGACTAAGACCAATGGTCTTAGTTAACATTAGTTTTGAAATAACATCAATAAATTAGAAGGGGCCACCACCTCCACCACCACCACCCACCACAACCACCACCTCCACCCACCACCACCTTCACCGCCACCCACCACCACCATCACTGCCACCCACCACAACCACTGCCGCCACCACCATCCAGCACCCACCACCACCACTGCCACCCACTACCACCACCACCACCAAGGAGGTGTTTGGAAAACATGATTTTGATCTTTTTTTTCGATGATTCGGTGTTTGGAAATGATTGGTTTGAAAGAAGAGAGGTGAGAGGATATGAAGAAATTTGATAAGAAAAGTTAAAGTTTTTTGGTGAACAAACACACTCTTCATGAACAAGCGCCCACAAGTGGGAGGAAAAACCAATAAGAACACCAAGGTGTTTGAAAATGAATAGTTTGAATGACAAGTGGGAGGAAAAACCAATAAGAACACCAAGTAATTACGCGTGGGCATGTTTTATCATTTAAATCTAATTCTATTTTTTTGGTGAACAAACACACAATTCCATGAACAAACAACCCATAGACCACCGTTAAGTGTACGTTCATCCGTTTTAGACTAATCGATTTGTACATCAAGTGTTCTTTTTAAAACTCATGTCGGATTTTAAATTACTCCGTACAACATACATATACATATCAAGTTGTTATATGTTAAGGACATGTAGTGAAACAATTGTTAGTCGTGTTGTTTTAATATGTAGTTGAAACATGCAGTTCTAAAAAAAAATATGTAGTTGAAATAATTTTTTTAACGACGGCAATGATCACGTCTCGTGTGTTTGAACAATTTATTTCGACAGTAGTAAATTTCGCGTGTAAAGGAGTTGGCTATCATGAAACTTATTTTGTGATTTTTTAATGATGCCATCATAACAATTATCTTAGCTTATAGTATTATATGCTACTTTAAAAATGAAAACTTGTAATGTAAAATTAAAATTAATATTTTTCAAAAGTGTAATTACTCCCTCCGTCTCAAATTTATTGTCCACATTTCCTTTTTGGGATGTCCCAATTTAATTGTCCACTTCTAGAAATGAATATGAAAGTTTGATTGAGTTTACTATGTTACCCTTGGTTGAAGTTAATATTACAAACTTTAAAGAAGAAATAAATTAATTAGGTAAGGGTAAAACTGTCATTCTGTTAAAAAGTAAGAAAAAGAAACCTACAATAAATGCACTTTTCTAAAACTGTGTGTTTTTTGTCGGGGGACAATTATTTTGGGACGGATGGAGTATATGCAAATGGTTTTATGTGAAGTATTATAATTGTAGGTGAAATGATGATGATACTTTTTGGTGCATTAAACGAGGTTACTGTTGGAAATTTGACATGTTCAATTGGCACTTTTGATTGATTGATAAGTTCATTAAATTTTAAAATGGTTCTCAGGTGTACATGTTTTTTGAGTAATATTTACACTTTATATGTTTCTATATATAACAAAAAGAAAAAAAATACACTTGATTGAGAGCTTTCAACAAAAGATATTTTTGGAAAAATTTCAATTAGAACAACATTTATGAAAACGTGTTTAAAAGAACAATATTTTACACAAGTTGGACATATATTACTGATGAACTGATGTACAATATGTATATAACATCTTGTACCATACCCTAGATTCTTATCTTTGCTCTTCCAGAAGACTATGGGTAACAAGTATACATAAGCTGATTTTAAAATCATCACACCTAAGTTGGTTACACATAGGATCTATGTATGTAGTTTTATAAAATACTGTACTGTTTGGCTGATCAGCATCCATGCCTTCAAGAACTTGCCAACCACCACATTTGTTCTTCATATAAGCTCGAGGTTTACACTCTCTCTCTCTCTCTCTCTCTCTCTCTCTCTCTCTCTCCCATTCACTAGTTTCCACAGACTCGGGTGAAAGAACAAGAAAATATTCATATATACATCGTGCTTGGATTCAATCTTCTAGTTATGGAAAGGTTAGTGATTACCAACTACCCGGCTTTTTTATTAAATCGTATGTGTTTTTAGCAACAATCCTATTACTAAAATTCTCATTTCCTTACCTACATCCATGAAAATGCCTAGGAAGTTACATAAACTAACGTATTTCATTTTTTTCGTTTTGTTTGAAGAGCAAAGAAGAGTTTCATACTTTCTATATTTCCGAACCTGAGGCTCGTTTAACAAACATTAGCTATGGTCCAATAAACACAGTTTCATACTCCCCCTCATATGTATTGGTCTATTTAACCACACCCCAAACATACACATACACACATACGCACTCTCTCTCTCTCATTAACTTACTCAGGTTGAGAAACAACACACGCATAGAGTAGTGTACTGAGGAAGTAATGCCAAAGTACGCTAGTTATTGATTATGCAACAACCCGAGGGGTTTGTTGTCAAAGGTCAAGAGCATAAGGTATGTAAATTGATTAAATCTCTTTACGGCCTTAAACAAGTTCCAAAGCAATGGCATGAGAAGTTTGATAACACTCTATTATCAAATAAATGAATGTGATAAATGTGTCTATGTTAAACAATACAAAAATGCATTTGTGATCATTTGTTTATATGTAAATGATATGCTAATCATGGGTACAAATATGGAATTTGTCATCGTTTGTTTATATGTAAATGATATCCAACATCTTATATATAGGTTTATTTTAGGACTTAATTAGGTTAGTATAAGGACTAACCTTGCAAAGGTTTTAGGGACTAATTTTGCAAAACTTATTCAAGGACTTGATTTGCTATGTGGCTTTGGTTTAGGATTACTTTATGCTATTTTAGTCGTGTTTACATTTTTAGTAACTTTCCAAAAATAGCAGGTTTCCATATTTAGCAAGTTTCCAAAAATAGCAAGTTTACATAAATAGAAAGCTTCCAAAAATATTAGGTTTCCAAAAATCGAAAGTTTTCATATTATAATTAGGTTAAGCCATTAATTAATCAATATTATGATAAATTAGGGTTCAATATGCCAACTTTCTATATTTTAGGGTTCATAATGCAAATATACCAAAGTTAAGGGTCTAAAGTGTAAATACTGCAAAATTCCATATTTTATATCCAAAAGTCCCCAAGTTTCCAATATTTACAAATCATATCCTTTTATTATAAAAATTTACAAATTAAACCTCTTAATTTAATAAATTACAATTTAACCCTTAAATTAAACATCTTAATTTAACAAATTAAAATTTAACCCTTAAATTATTTATATTTACACATTAACCTTTAATTATCCAAAATTACACATTTAACCTCTCACATTAAATATTATACGAATCAACCCTTAATTTATATAATTTACAAAACACACCCCTTAAATTAATTAAATACAAATTGGATTATTTAAATTATATAATTACCAATTAAACCTCTCAATTACAAAATTAACACTTAACACCCTCATTAATCATTTTATTCAATTTACCCCTGGTCTAATATAACTTACAAAAATATCCCTTAAGTTTATAAAATTACAAAACTCACCCAAATACTTTTTTTTTTAACTCACATCGGTTTTAAACAAAAATTATCAAACACTAATCCTAATTACTCCAGTCAATTCACAATCATCACACAATCATTAAACAACATTTATTATATCAAAACATTCCCAAAAACCCTACCCTAAAGAATTCGACCCAAACCTTTTTTATTTTATTTCTTATCTAAACTGATTAGCAAATAAATTCAAAAATAGAAATCTAAAATTCGACTATCATGAAACCCATTTTATTAGAGTTTTATAATCAGTATATAACCTGTAAAAATACTTTTGAAGCTCACGAAATTTATTTCCAGCCGAATGCAAATTATTTCCCTTTTTAGGATTTTAATTAGGTTTCGATCCAAACAAATTTTCTAGAATGCATGGAAAATTTTCCCACGTTAGATAGAGATAGATTATAGGACGTTATAAAATACCTTTTTGAAGAATAACGAGAGAAATAGAGCAGAACGAATTTTATCGACCAAAATAATGCCCAAACAATTGAACCACGACTCCACGTACCACCTCTAGCACTATTTTTCCCAGTCTCTTAGCCTCTGAACACATTGAAGACAAATAACATTGGGTTTATTTTAGGAGACCTTTTTTTTTTTTTTTTTTGTGAATGATAAAAAATCGTTGAGCTGTGACTTTTTATGATTGTGTGTGGTCATTATTTTTTCTTATTGTGTGTCTTGAAATTTCAAAATTCGATTATTGTGTAAATTTTGTGACCATTTTACCCTTATTTTTAAAATTTTTAAGGGTAAAATGGTCATTTATATGAGAATAGTCACAAAATCTGGCATAATGATCGAAATTTGAAAGTTCGATAGATAGAATAAGAAAAAAAAATAGTTACACTACAATCACATAAAATGTCAAGTCATTTTTTCATTTTGTCCCACCCACAGCAACTTTAAAAATAAATAAAAGAGAAATCCGGTTTAGGTGTGATATTTTAGGATGATTTGAGGAGATATATATGGAAGCTTAATCATAAAAAACGTGATTGGGGAATAGACACAAAGATTGAGCCGAAAATTTTGTTAATCAAATAATTAAAATCGTTTTTTAAATAAGGAAGTAAATCAAATTATTTTGTATTAATTTCTTAGGTTATAAAATAATTAGATATTTAATTTTTAACATATATATAATTAGGATATAATTATTTAATTAAGCTATGCACAAAATTTTAAATAATATGGACCTTTTAACATTTTATGAGATTTTTAAATTTAGGGGCATTTTGGTAATTTTATTTGCTTCAAAATTATGGGTTTTACGGTTAACCATTCAAAAAAGCTCCAAAAAAGATTTGTCAGAGAAAAAAAATAACGTTCACCATTAGATAATAAAATTTTAGTGACAAACGTCTAATGACAAAAAATAATTAAAGTAGGTGGAATCAATGTTTCTACGTTAGTGCAATAGTGCTCAATTATTTCGAGTTTAAAATGTGGTTGTCAAAGTTACATTTTCACCAAAGTTTAAGTAAAATTTGCATTTTAGTCCAAAATCTATTGTTAAATTAATTTTTCTTTTTGGTTTAGACTACTAAATAATCGCTATGCTTCAATTCTATTTGACACTGGCGCAGACCGGAGTTTCATATCCACTACATTTAGTAGTCTGTTTGATATTACTCCTACTGCTTTAGATACCGATTATAATGTTGAACTTGCTGACGGCAAAATAATTGGTCTCAACCAAATCATTCGAGGGTGTACTCTAAACCTTCTAAATCATACTTACAATATCGATCTTTTACCAGTAGAACTTGGTAACTTTGATGTAATTATCGGTATGGATTGGTTATCTAGTCATCACGCAGTTATCATTTGCGATGAGAAACTAGTTCATATTCCGTGGGGAAAGAAAAATCTGGTCATACGAGGCCATGGGAGTGCAGGTGGCACTAGAACCCGCTTGAACTTCATCTCGTGTACGAAGACTCAGAAATATCTACTAAAAGGATCTCCTATCTTTTTAGCCCACATTTTTCAGAAAGAAGACGAAGACAACTCTGACAAGAAAAAGATGGAAGATGTACCAGTCGTGCGAAATTTTCCTGATGTGTTTCCGGAAGAATTACCGGGCATACCACCAACAAGACAGTTAGAATTTCAGATTGATCTAGTACCAGGCGCGACACCTGTTGCTAGAGCACCCTATCGGTTGGCACCATCTGAAATGAAGGAATTGTCTGAACAATTGAAAGAACTATCTGATAAAGGCTTCATAAAACCGAGTTCCTCACCTTGGGGAGCCCCGGTTTTGTTTGTCAAGAAGAAAGATGGTTCAATCCGAATGTGTATTGACTACAGAGAATTGAACAAGCTAATGGTGAAGAACCGTTATCCGCTTCCAAGAATCGATGATCTGTTTGATCAGCTGCAAGGATCCAGTGTTTATTCGAAAATAGACCTGCGATCTGGCTATCATCAGTTGAGGGTACGAGAAGCAGATATACCCAAGACGGCATTCAGAACTCGATACGAACATTACGAATTCCAGGTTATGCTATTTGGTTTAACTAACGCACCGGCGATATTTATGGATCTCATGAATCGGGTGTGTAAACCTTACCTGGACAAATTTGTGATTGTCTTTATAGAAGACACTCTGATTTATTCTAAGAACAAGGAAGAACACGGAGAACATATGCCAAATTTTCCAAATGAGAATTTTGGATTTCCAAGGTACAGTTTCTTGGTCATGTTATTGATAACAAGGGCATTCATATAGATCCAACGAAAGTCGAATGCGTTAAGGATTGGGCATCTCCAAAGACTCCAAAGGAGATTCGCCAATTCTTAGGTCTTGCTGGATATTACCGAAGATTCATTGAGGGATTTTCGAAGATTGCTAAACCCATGACTAAGCTAGTAATGGAGAAACCACATGTCCTATGGGCACATAGGACAACACCAAAAGCCAGTAATGGAGAAACCCCGTTTAGTCTAGTCTACGGGTCAGAAGCCGTCATAGCCATCGAAATCAGCATTGAAACAAAAAGGGTTCAAGATTTCGATGCAAAGGAAAATGATAAACGGCGAAGGGAAGACCTAGATGCACTAGATGAAATAAGAGAAATGACATCAATAAAAGAAGCACATTACAAGCAAAAGATCAAGGCTACTACAACAAAAGAGTAAAGCCAACAACATTCAAAACAGGAACATATGTGTTTCGCCTAAACAGTCCTAGCAAAGCAGAATACCAAGGAAAAATGGGACCAACATGGGAGCACTTTATCTTTCATGTTTCCTTAATCCTTCTTCAACAAACGTAACATCAAATCTATCTTCAAATCTTCTCCATGGATAAATTGTCATCTTAAACTAAACCTTGTCTTTACAACCAGCACGGACTAAACCCCAACCTACATTCATCTCAATTATGTACTTCGTTAACAACTTTTTTTTTGCTAACATCCTTTTTTTTTGGCTGGGTGACCATAGTATCGACTAATTGTCGGGATAATACATGTTGCTTTTTCAACTTTGTTCTTTGTAGGACCTGGCGCTTCTTTGTTTTGAAGTTCATTACTTCCGACACTCTTGAGCTCCATGGTTGGATTAGTTGTCCCCAAGTGCGTCTTGCGCTATTTGGGGACACATCCTTAGATAGATTTTTGGAGTTTTTGGACTTCGCCCTTTTTCCTTGATTTTGCCGCTTCATTGATAGGAATTTATCTACTCCGGATGGGAACGGTCTTGCTCTTTTTGCGGGGCTCTTCCTTACGACTTGCGCAGTTGTGGTGTATATCGTGACAATGCCTCCGACTACTGGAAATTTGATTGCTCCATGAACTGTGGATGGTACTGCGTTTATGGCTGCTAACCCTGGTCTACCTAGAATGGCATTATAGGGTGAGTGAGAGCACACTACTAACAAAGTCATCCAGGATGTTGTCGCGTGTTCCGTATCTCCAGTTGTTATCTATAGCTTAATTTGACCTAGTGGCCATATGGCTTCTCCGCTGAAGCTTGTGATTGTTTGTATAGGTGGGGTCATCTGCTCCTTGGTTGCTGCAGGGAGCTGATTGAAGCAGTGCTCATATATGATTTCAGCGGATGAGCCGCCATCTATGTATACCTCCAGAATGCGCTGTCCTTCGATGTGCATGCTGATGACCAGAGGGATGCTCGTAGCCTTGTGCTTTTCTATGATTGGGAAAGATATGACTTCTTCTTGACAAAACTTCTGTTTGGTCATGTATTTAGCTGCAGTAGTGTCTGTGCGCGCCATATAAATGGTGTTCTGCTTATCCTTTGGGACGTCTTTCTTGTTGGACTGCTTGTCTGTCTTATCCTTCAGATCTTTGACTAGGTGGTTCTGTCGTCCTTCTTTCACTAATTTTTCAATGAGCTTGGATGAACATTATGACTAGGTTTAATAAGAAGTGATTTGAGTTAAGCGGTTTGATAAGAAACGGTTTGATAAAAGCGGTTCGATTTAAGCGGTTTGTATTCCAAAGCGGTTTGACAATCTGCGATTTGACCAATGCGATTTGAACAACGTGATTTGATCAAAAAGCGAGTTTTGACTTTTACGGTTTGACTATTTGCGTTTTGACCATCTGCGGCTTGACAAAGTTGACTTTTACGTCAAAACTTCACACGGTCATAACTTTTGAGCCGTAACTCCCTTTTCGGTGAAATACATCAAAAGGATCGAACGACTGAACCGGTAGGAACCGGTTAGAACTAGTTAAGAACCGGATATTCCACCAAGAACCGGTAAGAACCGGTTAGAACCGATTAAGAAAATGCTATTTTGGCGGAGAATCGGTTAGATCGACTAAAAGCGCCTATTCTGTTAGGATATAGAAAATACATAGTGAAGTGTCGTTCACCCCAACTATTGTCTAGCATATGTTAGCTCGTAGACATTATGTTATCTATTAGTTAGTTAGTTAGTTAGAGTAATACCGTGGAGGATGGGCGGGTCTTTACCCACTGTATGCGATCCACGACCGGACAGAGGCGTGTTATGTAAAACTATAAATACCTCTACCTCCCAAGGTAGAGGTTGGACATTTCATTTCTTAATCTAACCTTCTCTTTGTTTTTCTCTCACTTTCTCTATCTAAGTTTCTTGCTAAGATTCAAACCATATAAGTGATTGTTTGTGTGTTACAATAACCAATATCCAACAATTGGTATCAAGAGCCATGGTTAGATCATAAAGATTGGTTATTTGTGTGTTTTGTTGGTTCGAATCCTATACCCTAAAAGTGTTAAAGATTGAATTTTGATAGTACTTTTGTGTTTAGAATCATCATAAGTGCTTAGGTTTTGGTTTGGAAGGCTTAATTCATCTTGGTTATAGTGTTTTGGATTGGAAAAGTTTAGATTTTGAAGAGTTTCAAAGAAGCGGTTTGAGTCTCGTACTATTTTCGTGTATACGGTTTGGCGTCATTTGGGTGCGATTTGATCGATCAAGGCGATTTGTCAAGTTCTTGGATGCGGTTTGTCTAGATTCGTTGTATCGGAGCGGTTTGACTTAAGCGATTTCACGTAAGCGGTTTGGCGTAAGCGGTTTGACCATGATTTGACTTGTCATTTGACACAAGCGGTTTGTGTTTAGCGGTTTGACATAAGTGGTTTTACTTAAGCGGTTTGACTCAGCGGTTTGTGTTCGGTTTGATCTAAGCGGTTTGATAAGCGTGGTTTGATAAGCGGTTTGATAAAAGCGGTTTGATTTAGCGGTTTGATAAAGCGGTTTGATAAAAGCGGTTTGATTTAAGCGGTTTGTATTCCGGCGGTTTGACAATCTGCGATTTGACCAATGCGATTTGAACACTACGATTTGATCAAAAGCGAGTTTTGACTTTTACGGTTTGACAATTTGCGTTTTGACCACGTGGCTTGACGAGTTGAATTTTCGTCAAAACTTCAAGCAAGCAATAACTTTTGAACGTAACTCGATTTCAAATGAAATACTGTCAAAATGACCGGAACGACTGAACACAGTAAGAAATAGTTAAGAACCGGATATTCCACCAAAACCCGGTAAGAACCGGTTAGAACCGATTAAGAAAATGCTATTTTGGCCAAGAACCGTTAGATCCAACTATGAAGCGCCTATTCTGTTAGGATTTAGAAAGTCCATAGTGAAGTGTCGTTACCCCAACAATTTTCTAGCATATGTTAGCTCGTAGACATTATGTCATCTGTTAGTTAGTTAGTTAGTTAGTTAGTTAGAGTAACACTGTGGTGGACAAACGGGGTCTTTACCCACCGTATGTCTAATCCATAGCCCGACAGAGGGCATATTATGTAAAACTATAAATACCCTCTACCTCCAATGTAGAGGGTTGGACATTTCATTTCTTAATCTAAACTTCTCTTTGTTTTTCTCTCACTTTCTCTCACATTCTCTCTCTAGAAAGGATCCCATCTCCCACTTTCTGTCTCTAAGTTTCTTGCTTAGATTCGAACCACATAATTGATTGTTTGTGTGTTACAATAACCAATATCCAACAACTGGCATCAAGAGCCATGTTTAGATCATAAAGATTGGTTATTTGTGTGTTTTGTTGGTTCGAATTCTAGACCCTAAAAGTGTTAAAGTTTGAATTTTGACAGTACTTTTGTGTTTAGAATCATCATAAGTGCTTAGGTTTTGGTTTGGAAGGCTTAATTCATCTTGGTTATAGTGTTTTGGATTGGAAAAGTTTTGTTTTTAAAGAGTTTCAAGGAAGCGGTTTGTGTCTCGTACTATTTTCGTGTATGCGGTTTGATGTCATTTGGGTGCAATTTGATCTGATCAAGGAAGCGACTTATCGAGTTCTGAATTGGATGCTGTTAGAAATCAGAAATTCCATAAGTAAAAGAGTCGGTCACCCCAATTATTATCTAGCCAAAGTTAGCTCGCAGACTTGTCATTATATATGTTATTTATTAGATAAGTAGTAGCGTAGAATAGTTTAGTGCTACACCGTGGAGGAAGGTCGGGTCTTTACCCATTGTATCCCTGATCCATAGGCCGTCAGGAGGTCGTTTAGTTTGTAACCTATAAATACCCTCTACCTTGCAAGGTAGAGGGTTGGATGTTCTTTGGTAATCTAATTTTTCACAAGTTTCTCTTACTAGAATATCCCACTTTCTCTCTCTCTAAAATCATCTATGTGCCTAGTGTGTTAACGTTATGTTATGTAAGTGAAATCCAATATCCTACAATTGGTATCAAGAGCCATGGTTAGATCATATCTTACATAGCTTTGGATTTCTAGTGGTTTTAGGTGGTTTTTGAGTTTGAAAAAGTTTAGTGGTTTGTGCATCATTTGGTTGATTTATAGTGTTAAAGTTTGGATTTTGATAGTACTTCTGTGTTTAGAATCATCTCAAGTGTTTAGGTTTCGATTTAGAAGGTTTGAATCATAGTGGTTGGGTTGTTTTTGGATTGAAAAGTGATGTTTGTGAAGTTTTCTTGCTAGCGACTTGACCTACGGATTTCTTTTCTTACTAGCGACTTGCTTTACATTTTTGTAGGGAGCTGCATTTTGTGGAGTTAGCGACTTAGGCTTAGCGACTAACAGTACAAGCAGTGGATTCTCCACTACGGGTAGCGACTTGGTGTTAGCGACTTGGTAAGTAGCGAGTTGCTATTTAGCGACTTGATTCCTTAGCGACTTGAATCTTAGCGAATTGCTGCCAAAATTTTGCTAGCGACTAGAGACTTAGCGAGTTACTATTTAGCGACTTGTCTTTTATTTAACGACTTGGGACTCTAGCGACTTGGTGGTATAGCGACTTAGTAGTTAGCGAGTTGGTTCTAAATTCCTAGCGACTTGGGTGTTAGCGACTTGGTACTAATATCTTAGATACTTGGTATTTAGCGACTTGGATTTTTAATACATTGGTGTAGTGAAGCAAGATACTTATACACAATGTCTTACATCACTGATCCTTTAATCACCAAAGTACTTGCTCTCTATGATACCACACAGATTATTGAAACGGGATGCCTCCCTGAATGCTCTACATTTAATGATTCAACAACACTTAATCAAAAAACTCAGATGAGACACTCTTAATGTTGACAAATGATGCAAAGAAAATGGAATGCACCAGTGAGCCCTTTCAACATCTCCATCAGCTTCTCAAACTACTATTATCTACAACTATGGATCGAACAAGCAGTGCTATCCTTCGTCAGGATTCTCCCACTTTGACAAGAACTGTGTTACTTAACTTAGAATGACTAAGGATTCAAATTACCAAAGAAAAGCTCTCAACTGATGATTCTCATGCAGCTCTTCAAACTATCTTCAATCAATTTCAGCCACTTATCCGGGAAGAATATTCCTCAGATTTTGATGATGACATGACTGGAATCTCATTCAAGAAACACACTGGAATGGAAATTCATGAGTTCGAAACTCATTTATTCAACTTATGAGTAATATGGAAATATACATCAAGGAAGGCGTAAAAGAGAATAATAAAATTTGAATGAATTGAATGAGTGTCAAGAGACACTATGGAGCGATTGTGACAAGTCATGCAATAGACCAGTTGAACCGATGAATGATACCGAATGCGAAATTTGATCGCAATGAAAGAGGATGAAGACTACAACAACGATCTCAAATACTCAAAGTCGAAAAGGTCTCAAGTGATAAGGTACACTTAGCGATCACATAAATTCTTATGTAAAGGTGCACGACTCTTACTCCGAACATAACACCATGAAATCGATCTTGGTTGAGCACGAATCTAAAGCTAATAACATGATTGAAAAAGGGTATATGATGAACTTTCAAACAAATACTCAATTCTTGAAAAACATTGTATTTCATTGCAAATTGAAATACAACAAAAGGATGAAATCTTTATGCAAAGAAACCTTGGATTAATCAGAACTTCGAATTTCGAGAATTTTTGAAATTAATCAATTAAAATCGATTCATGACAAAGATTCGACCATAGGCAATACGAAATTACTTCTTTCGGATGTGCGAAATATGATTGTCATGAGATGGGTGATACACTAGAATCTAGAAATCTTGAACTAGCTCTATGTGTGTCCAACCTATTAATAGAAAATGAGTCATTAAGAAAGAACTTTGAGGAAACAAATTCTAAGTTAGTCATTCAATCTAACCTCTTCTTTGAAAGACATTGATGACCTCAAAGCCCAAATTCAGGATAAGAGCTTCAATATTGTTGCCCTAAAAATGAGCTTAGGAAATATATTGGAATTAGGAAGAACACTAAGTTTGCAAAACCTTCAACGTTGGGGAAGTCAACTGCTCAGAACCACTCTAATCGTACAGTAGTTAAGCAGCCTAATTCCTTTAGGACAGAAAGAGTTAAACCATCGAAATCTAGGCTTGCCTCCCAAGTTGATAATAATGCTACTTTGACAAAACCAGTCACTTCATCGCCTAGTTCCGATATGATGAACCTCAAACTTTAGGATAATGTTCAATACTCCAAGATCAGTAATACTAGAAGTACAAATAGCTCTCATACTAAACATCAGTTGAGTGATCAATCCCTAAAATTATTCTAATCACACAAGGACCAATAGTCAAAACAAGGTTTGTGCACATACAAATCACCAAATTGTTGTTTCAAATGGATTCCCACTGGCAGATTATTTAAGTTTACAGGAGTCAAACGGACTTACATATCCAGATCTTGCCTCAAGTGGATCCCCTTAGGAAAAATCTTCAAGAATATTGAATCTAATGAGATCTCGAATAATGATACGTCTGTATTATACTGTGATGCATCCAAGTGTGAGATTAATCATGTCACTAACCCGCCCATTTGCAATTCTACATGTGCTTCAAGTACAATGTGCTCTCAGTCTTTTTCAGGTACAATGCTCAACTCAATCAGGAACCTCATGACTTGGTTTCCATCAGAAATGAATATGGCTCATTCAGGAGCTATAGCATGCCAGAATTAATGCACCCATTACTTTGACTCCTATTCACCTTGAATCAGGACTCGCTCTGTTTTATCTAAGTACAAATTAGTTTTTAAAAAAAATTATTAAAAATTTAAAGAATTTTTTATATATTTCATTACATTTTATAACTTCGTTTTTTTAATTCATAAGTTTTGTCTCTTTCATCCATCTAATAAAAGATTTATCTGTTGTTATCGATAACATCTACGATCCTAGAAATATCATTCAATAATGATACGGGATCATAGATGAAGTTCGAACAACTGATATAATCTTATTTTAAACGGGTTGGTTAAAGTCAATCAATGGTCTTTGTTGACATTGATTGAGGGGGAGAGTTTTTTTTTGAAGGTTTCTTGGTTATATTTGCTTCAGTGCTGGTTATGGTGTTTGATCAGTTGTAGGCTATTTTCTGTTGTCGTGTCTTGCTTTTGAGACTATCTTTGTGTGCTCATGTATTGAGTGTTTTGCATTGAATGTTTATTTGACTCATGGTTATCATTGTGATTGTGTGCTTTTCTGGGTTAATATGCCATCTGTTAATTCTATTATGGCCATGCATTATAAATGTCTAATATGCAGAATTTGATTAGATTGCTACATTTCATGACCATATTGACAACTTGCTGTTTAAAACACTAGCGACTTAGTTAAAAATCTTTGATAGCGAGTTGCCTCACTAGCCATTAAACCACAGGGACCGAATGTGACAATTAGGCTTTCTTGAAAATCCTCCTCTTACCCCTAGCGACTTAGTTTTTTTTTTCTTTTTCTTCTCATAAGTCTTAAAACATTTTTTTTCTCTTCTCTCTTCTTCTCTTCATAAGCATTCGACATAGCGATTTAGGAGTGGTATGCAGTTAATCTTTCACTATTTGTTATCCTATACATGTCTGTGTTGCTTTTCTAACACATCCTTTTAACCAGATCTCATCGTGCTTGGGATTCGTGACATTTGATTCCCGCATAGGTTCAAATTATTATGTAATCATGTTTTGTTGTAATGATGATTTTGAAAGTGTGTTAAATGTTTGGTATAACCGTTCTTGAGTGTTTGTTAATGTGTCCAAATCTTGGTGTTGTATAAATGGTGGTTTGGGTCGTTTATTTGTTGAGGTAACAATTTTTCTTATTAGCGACTTAAGTATTGTTCTTGATAGCGAGTTAGTTTATATTTTCATCATGGCGAGTTAGAGCTTTTAAGCCTGCTCAAGATAGCGACTAAGTTGTGTTGGTTTGGGTTGATTATCTGTTGCGAAAAATTGTTCTTGATGGCGACTTAATATTGTTCTTGGTAGCGAGTTAGTTTAAATGTTCATCGTGGCGAGTTATTGTTTTATCTTTGCTCAACTTAGCGACTAAGCTACTGTGGCGACTTAGGGAATTATTTACTAGCGACTTGGGTAGCGACTTAGTTGTATCATTATTATCAGCGACTTGTCTTTACAAGTTAGCGAATTAATAATGGTAGCAACTTAGTAAACAGATATGTAGCGACTTGGCTATGTTACTGTTCATGGCGACTTGTCTTACAAGTTAGCGAATTAGCAAATGTAGCGACTTAGTGAACTGAACTTGTAGCGACTTGACTGTGTCACTGGTAATGGCGACTTGTCTTTACAAGTTAGCGACATAGTTTGCTTTCATGTAGCGAATTAGTCTTGGATAGCGACTTGTCCATTTATGACTAGAGACTTGTTTGTTTTGTTTTTCATTCGATTGTCTAGGGTTATTAAAATGTTTAAAGGCAATTTGCTAGGATAATCTCATGCTTACAATCTTGATTCGAGTTTCTGTAGCAACTTGTATTGACAACTTACTCTTTGTAACTGCTATAACATTTTGTTTAAGCAAGTTGTTCTTGAACTCCTTGTGGCTATTCAATGTTACATCTTGTTTCATACAATGCTATATCACTTCTACATTTGTATCTTGGTTCATGACATTATTTCTTTGCAAATGTGCGTTTTAACCTTTTAATTCCTAAACAACTCGTCTCGTGAAAAGCGTATCAAATGGAGTCTTTATCCTTTATGTCTCGCTAATGTCACTCATTCTATCTCTATATGCCTATGGGAACCACGTCACGAGCTTCTAAGTTTTGTATGTTTATAACATAAGGGTGTATTCAATGTTGTCTAACTATACATTTACAATCTAACATGTTCCCAATCATTGTTGTTGATTGTATTTCTCATTTAGATCTTCAATGGCAAACACAACCTCTGCTGATAACATTGCATCTTACGCTCCATCCATAGTCCTTTGGATGACAAAATCCTTCCAAAAGTCAATGGGCGAAATTGGAAAAAGTAGCATTATTTAGACCTACAAAAGTTGCAACAAAATCCTATCCTCAAAGTATCTATTGATATCCTCAAGAACACAAACTTCTTGATTGCTATTACCAGCAATGCACAATTCCCACCATTTACATACAACAATTGGAACACCATTCAATGGGACAAAATCATAGCTAAATACTCCGCAAAGCCGGATGATAAGGAATTTGTGATTGATTCGGATATTCTTAGCAAGGCTTTAGAAATCACTCGATAACCCCAACATCGTTACGAACCTCCACAGTGCTGACGATCTAATTGTTTTCTAATTGGTTTGGGATATCGGACTAGCATATCAAGGGCTTCCGACATCATCCTTTGGACACATGTATCAACCACGAGAGCAATGACAACAATTCTCAACTTGTGCTTATCGGCAAAACATCGGGGTTCGATAAGTGAGAATTCCATCTTGCAAATCCTATGGGTATCGTTAATAGGGTGAATGTGAATGTCACATTGTATATGGGAAGAATTTTCTTTATCAATGAACACATTCATATCTCGATAGAACAAACTTTCGAGAATAAAGCCTGTGGTCGAAAGAAAGCGAACAAGCTTGTGATTCCCGACGATCGATTTTCCATGCTTGTTATCCAGTACTTGCAGCAAACTCACAACTTCAACCTCAGGATTGGATCAGATCTTCACAGTGCAGAAAATGAATTTGTGTTAGGTAACCTTAAATATGTTCCTAGAGGTATGGTTAAAGAAATCTTTGGATTGCCAATTCCTGATATCCTACTCACGGACGATATCAAGAAAAAGGACTACTTCAAACAATACAAGAAATGTGCTGCCAGATCCTCTGATAATGTCACACCCATTCCTCCACAACCCAATGGTCCCAAGTCCACCTCAGGATCACAAGCGTCTTATGCCTCTCTTCCTAAAAGAGGCGTGAAAGGTCACAACATTCGGGCTCCACATCCAAGCGTAAAGGAAAGAATAAGAAAGTGGAAAAGGATAATGTTGAGGAACGAGGTTTCAGGGGTAACATGAGGTTGGTGATGAAGATGATCTTTGCTCTGCAACACGGAATCCAACAAATCCTAGAAAGTCATAATGTGAGAACGCCCGAGTTGGAGGAGTAGTGTTAAGAGAACGATCAATTGCCCGACAAACACCCCGATAACACAAGACAAAGGAAAAGGATTGTTAGTCGCGTCTTGAAAAAGCTCCTCAAATGCTTCTAACAATCTCTTCTTCCCTTAAGAACCTCAAATCAATATGAGCGAAGAGAAGAGCTGAATCCTCTTCTACTAAGGAACAATACGGGTTGGAAAAGTGTCAAAAACATTAAAAGAACCTCCGACATCAAGTGTTTCTCGATCGATCGAATGTTGATAACTTGGTGCATAAAGACTCACAGGAGAATTTTGAGTCAAGATCTGATGAGACCATGCACATGGAAGAACCAAATCTATCTACCGGGTCTCTATCTTTACTAAAGAACCTAGATACAGACTTCACCTTTGGTGATCAATTCTTAAATGACAAACCCATTGATCCTGAGTCTTCCAAGCAAGATAATGACAAGGAGGATGCACAATCCATGTTTAATGTTGGCATTCAGCAAGACACATCATCTATTCCTCCCATGTCAAGACCTTCTCTCACAACCGCACTTCCACCTCCTAAACCCGCTCAATCAAGCGTACTAACACCACCTACATCTTCACCTTCCCCGAACCGGTCATTACGATTCTTGATATGGATGCTCCACTGCCACCACCTCAAATCCTTACTTGGATCAAGCGCTTGCGGAGCGGTAAAAGGATAAAGCTCTTGAAAGGCAACTTCCAAACTGTTGATTCACTTGAGGATCGTGTCTATAGATTGGAGCATCTCAACTTCGATGAAGGGGTTGCGGCCCGCCATTGAAGGGAAGTTAAGGATCTTGTGGAATGGGCAATGGAAGCTCCACTTCTTAGATGGTTCAAGGACCTACCTATTGCCGATATGAGGCGCTCTTTAGAAAAGATGTATGATGTTGAAGAGGACAAGCATGAGGTCCACAAGAAGCTATATGAGGCACTTGAAGAATCAATTAAGTACGACAATCATGAACAATACTTAATTGACATCAGGGAAAAAGAAGCTAAGAAGAAAAGGAGGGCCATTGTGTTGGAAACATTGAGGAAAGACCGTAAAGATCCTTCTCCACCTCCACCTCCAATGGGGGGTGCTGGAATTTCTGGAGCTGGTGAATCTTCTAAGACAACCAACACACCTCCACCACAACCACCATCATCACCGCCAAAACCTTCCAATCAATTAAGTCCTACAAAAGAACAGAGTACTCAGAAGAAATCTGCTGCTTGGACGACAGTTGATTCAAGGTTCACATCCACATCCACCTCTATTCACGATGATCAAATGGTTCACGAAGAGTCGCATGTCATGGCGATTCGGAACGGATGAAGATGATGCATCAACAAAGCATATTCCTAAGCCATCGGAAGATTGGTTTGATACTTACATGGTGGGAATCGCACTAGCACATCCGAGTAGCACTTTCAAGGGACACAATTCAAAGTTGCATTGTTGAAGATAGACCTCCTACTCCGTAACCTACATGGACCATCCCCCAGTCGACTCGATTATTTCGGCAACAATTAGGCATCAATTATCACCAATAATTATGAAGTTCCGGTGAAGACTCTTACGCACTACTTTGGTGATATGGGAAGCTTTATTAGATGGTTTTGTGAACGGAAGAGTATCTCATCCATAACTCCAAGAGATCTTGAAGGACAAGCTTATGAAATTGTCAAAGTCTTCCATTCGGATGCAAATCATCTTCAATATCGATGGAAGAATGCCATAAGATCTTTGAATGACCAAGTCGGTGAGCAAATTAGTCGCTTCAATGTCAACAAATCTCTTCCTCTTGGTGGTGAACCCGGTCGATGACCATTCAGCTGAATTCTTCTTCAATCATGACTTGGACTATCGTGTGTGCTCGCTCTGCTGAAAGAAGACCAGCTCTATCAATTTCAAAGATGAAGCGCAACCTACTCGATCGGGGCTTGAGCAGATGGTTCCCGATCAATTCAGGGGCGATGAAGAACGAAAGTATGATATTGCCGCTTCATATGGTATTTCTCACCGGTGGTTCGAAAGAAGAAGTTCTACATCAAAAGACATGGTCGATAAAAGACGCAATGATGTTCGATCAAAGCGTAAATCTTAAGTGTTGTTTATGTGAGATCTTCCCTATCTATGGATATGAGTATTTGAAGAAGATAGTCCTTAAAAGAGAAGACTTCAAAGTGTATACTATTGAGGAAAGCGACTTCAAACATCTTACGCCAAATGATTTCAAGATCTCTATCTCTTGAATCTCCAAGGACACCTTGAACATTTACCGTCCGTGAGAAAAGGCCCTCTGCATTTGCCACTCTTTGGATCGGGGCTTAGTCATTCGAAACGAGTTGAGGACTTTCGACTTGGCATGGAAAGCTACCAAACAAGGATCAACCTTACAAGTCCACAATGGAATGCAACAGGCATGAATTTCATCGTGAATACAAAGTTCTTGACACCCTAGAGCCGTCATCTTCACCGACAGATATGGGACTCGCATGCTTATGCGACTATGTGAGCTCTACAAGTTTAGTGACGGAACTCTCAAATTGGTTGAAGAAGAACTAGACTCTAGAGTGAAAGAAATCGAATTGATATGAAATCATGGGTAAAGACTACTACGGTGATGATGACTTGAAGCGGTGTGAAGATTTCATTCTCGCAATCAGCGAAGAATAAAGACTCAAGGATCTTCATGACCTTGAAAGCTTTGTTGGTGGTAGACTTCGTGATGGTCATTACAAACTACTTAAAGAACCGAATGAAGACATCTTCGGAAGTAGTCTCATATGTATTAAATTTATGTATAATGTGGTGTACAAACTATGAACAAGCAGTAATGCATGTAATAGTGCTAGGTTATGTCTTGTGGTTTCCCTTGTATCAAAAGGGAACATCGTTGTTGTCCACTTCGATCATATAAAACCGAACATATTTTTCTCCAACAAATATTTTCTCTCATACATATTTAATCACTTGAGATCCAAAATCTCAAAGGATTTGAAATTTTGATCGGGGAGAAAATGTGATATAAATATGAAAGATGTTAAAAGATGACCAACTTTTTGTGCATACTACTCTCTAATATGTGCTAAACAATTTTCGAATCTCGAAGCATATATTAAGGGGGAGCATTTTTTTTGAGCAAATTCAAGACATCAAGGTACATAATTTTCCATTTTTCTAAGGTACCTTGATTGTATGTTAAATGGCTTCTAATCGTTTAGTGATCATGTCTGCACTTCAAAAAGGGTTCCCTCTAGTATGTGCAAAACTCTTTTCAAATCTCGAGGCACATATTGAGAGGGAGAAACTTATGAAAACCTCATCCTTCCCGGAAATGCTTTATCTACTTGATTTGATCGGGGAAGTGATGTTGATATCTTTAGAAAATGGTAATCAAAGAAGTAAATTATTCCTCTTGCCTCCGTGTGCAAAGCGATTTCAAACAATTGATGCACATGTTGAGGGGAGCACTTGTTCTAAAATATCAAAAACAATTCGGTACAAAATGTTTTGATAATATATCACAAGTATCCGGATTGTTTTTCAAATGGTTTTCAATTGGTTCCAATGGCGGATGAACAATACCAAATTGACCGACCAACTTTACTTTATGTACGGTGATATAAGGATGATAAGGTTAGGTATGTGTTCCCATGATCCGCTGAACAGGAGGGATCTACCAGGACTATCCACTAGTTAGTGTAGAGTTCTTAGGTATGATGATAAAAGGAGAAAAATGAGATTTGGGAAGAGTGCGGATGAGGCGAGCTAATCTTGGAATAAATCCAACAAGGTTCTAGCTATGAAGTCTCGTAAGTAAGCAAGGGGTTGAAGAATTAAAAGAATTGAATGAGAAAGGGTGAAAACAAATAGCCCTCCATATATTCAACCTTAGGGCGTAAACCGGTTCAATTCATATGCTACCGATGGTAACATCGGTATTGAAGACAAGGCGTCATGGACCCGGTGGACGATTGCACTTCAACTTTCCAAACCACTCAAGTTCCTCTTAAAAGACTTGTTTCATTCTCACGGGAATCGACATTATCTATCGACCTTCTCTTAGAGATTGTTGATATTGAAGAAGACCCTACTCCCTAGTCTCGACACGGGATCCAAATATGCACAAATTGAGTCTAGAGCCACGAGATCATATATAAATCTCATTAGGACACTTTCAATGAAGACTCTCTGTTTCACACAATGTGGAAAGAGATTATATCTTGAGTCCCACACATTATCCTTGTGGTATTGCCGTAACATCCGAGTGATATGCTAACATATTCACAATGAAGATGGAAAGCCTTCGAGCCAACATCAAACAAGCTCTCGGTAGGTGGCATGTGAGATCCATTATATAGATCAACCATGTGACAACCGAACGAAACAATGGGGCGATTCAATCTCTTGAATCAATCACGGTTCGAGTTATGGATTGACGGATACCTTTGAAAACCGGTCTTTGTGCTTAAAACTCTTTTCTTTAGCACGTCGACCCGTACTAATTTTTTCAAATCAAAAGGTGTTTCTATGATTGATAATTGATTTTCAATAAAACCTTCGTTGTATTGCAAAAACAATTTCTTTGCATCAATCGGTGGACTTAAATTCACCTTTGGTTCACTCACTCGCGTTGTCTTCTTTGAGACGTTCGGTTTGAGAACACTAGAGCATTGCGAAACCCTGTCAAGGAAATTCTTGAATCTTACCGATCACAAAAGACTTGTCTTGATCAAGCGGGAACCGTGGGCGTGTACCTCAATTCAACGAAAGTGATCAAAGACACTCTTCGTGCGCTTTATTGCTAATCGTTTTATGCGGTACACCCGACGTTTGCGGTGATCGTAATGAAGCGGTCAATCCATAGCCGCATGCTCACTTAACACATTCATCTCAAAAGAAATCATGATTAGTGCATCAATGACTCGATACTTTCACTCCATGCTTCGCTACTGTTCTCCGCCAATATCATGAATCAACGAAGTTTCCATTACTCGATGAGAAGATTTCATGATCCGAATGTGAGCATGTCGGTCCGAAAGTCACAACACCACAATGGATATCTCGAGATTTGCATTAGCCGATGATCTCAAAAGTCGGCTCAAAATTATTGTTATCACGGTGGATCGTGCACTCAACCTCCATGAATTATTCACTTGGTTGTTCAATGATGTACTCTCCACGGATGCACTTAGTTTGATTACTTTGTTGAAGAGAAGTCTACGAGCTCAAGAATGAAGATCTACTTGAAAGCTAGGATATACAATGTAATTTATGGGGTGACCTCCCTTAGGGGGAGATTGTTAGGAATCAGCAATTCCATAAGTAAAAGAGTCGGTCACCCCAATTATTATCTAGCCAAAGTTAGCTCGCAGACTTGTCATTATATATGTTATTTATTAGATAAGTAGTAGCGTAGAATAGTTTAGTGCTACACCGTGGAGGAAGGTCGGGTCTTTATTCATTGTATCCACGATCCACGGGCCGTCAAGAGGTCGTTTAGTTTGTAACCTATAAATACCCTCTACCTTGCAAGGTAGAGTTGGATGTTCTTTGGTAATCTAATTTTCACAAGTTTCTCTTACTAGAATATCCCACTTTCTCTCTCTCGAAATCATCTATGTGCCTAGTGTGTTAACGTTATGTTATGTAAGTGAAATCCAATATCCTCTGAGATGCGGTTTGTCTAGATTCGTTGTATCGGAAGCGTTTGACTTAAGCGGTTTTACTCAGCGGTTTGTCTTTAGCGGTTTGACATAAGCGGTTTGACTCAAGCGGCTTGTCTTCAGCGGTTTGATCTAAGCGGTTTGATAAGAAGCGGTTTGATAAAAAGCAGTTTGATTTAACCGGTTTGTATTCCAGTGGTTTGACAATCCTGCAATTTGACCAATGCGATTTGAACACTGCGATTTGATCAAAAAAACTAAGTTTTGACTTTTACGGTTTGACTATTTTGCATTTTGACCACTTGCGGCTTGACCAAAGTTGACTTGTTATGTCAAAACTTAAGACGGTCATAACTTTTGAACCGTAACTCCGTTTCAAATAAATACAAGTCAAAATAATGGAACAACTGAACCAAGAGGGAACCAAGAAGAACTAGTTAAGAAATGGATATTCGGCTAAAATCCAAGAAGAACCGATTAAGAAAATGCTATTTTGGCCAAGAACCGGTTAGATCCGACTAAGAAGCGCCTATTCTGTTGGGATTTAGAAAGTCCATAGTGAAGTGTCCTTCACCCCAACAATTGTCTAGCATATGTTAGCTCGTAGATATTACGTCATCTATTAGTTAGTTAGTTAGTTAGAGTAACAACTTGTGGTGGACAAACGGGTCTTTTCTCCATTTGTATGTCTGTCTACACAAGACAAATGTGAGGGCATATTATATAAAACTAAAAATACCCTCTACCTCCCAATTTAGAGGGTTTGACATTTCATTTCTTAATCTAACCTTTTATTTGTTTTCTCTCACTTTCTCTCTCTAGAAAGGATCCCATCTCCCACTTTCTGTCTCTAAGTTTCTTGTTAAGATTCGAACCACATAATTGATTGTTTGTGTGCTACAATAACCAATATCCAACAATTGGCATCAAGAGCCATGGTTAGATCATAAAGATTGGTTATTGTGTGTTTTGTTGGTTGAATTCTATACCCTAAAAGTGTTAAAGTTTGAATTTTGACAGTACTTTTGTGTTTAGAATCATTATAAGTGCTTAGGTTTTGGTTTGAAAGGCTTAATTCATCTTGGTTATAGTGTTTTGGATTGGAAAAGTTTTGGTTTGAGTCTCGTACTATTTTCGTGTATGCGGTTTGATGTCATTTGGGTGCTATTTGATCTGATCAAGGAAGCGATTTTTCAAGTTCTTGGATGCGGTTTGTCTAGATTCATTGTATCGAAAGCAGTTTGACTTAAGCGGTTTGACTCAAGTGGTTTGTCTTTAGCGGTTTGACATAAGCGGTTTGACTCAGCGGTTTGCCTTGACGGTTTGATCTAAGCGGTTTGATAAAGCGATTTGAGTTAAGCGGTTTGATAAGAAGCGGTTTGATTTAACCGGTTTGTATTCCAGCGGTTTGACAATCCTGCGATTTGAACAATGTGATTTGAACATTGCGATTTGATCAAAAAAACTGAGTTTTGGCTTTTACGGTTTGACTATTTGCGTTTTGACCACTTGCGGCTTGACCAAAGCTGACTTTTTATGTCAAAACTTCAAACGGTCATAACTTATGAACCATAACTCCGTTTTCGGCGAAATATCTATCAAAACCGAACGGCTCGAACCAAGAGGAACCGATTAGAACTAGTTAAGAACCGGATATACCGGCCAAGAACCAAGAAGAACCGGTTAAGAAAATGCTATTTTAGCCAAGAACCGATTAGATACATCTAAGAGCGCCTATTCTTGTTAGGATTTAGAAAATCCATAGTGAAGTGTCGGTCACCCCAACTATTTTCTAGCATATGTTAGCTCATAGACATTCGTTATCTATTAGTTAGTTAGTTAGTTAGAGTAACACCGTGGAGGACGGACGGGTCTTTACCCACCGTATGCACGATCCACAACCTATTGCGGGCGTATTATCTAAAACTATAAATACCCTCACCTCCCAAGTTAGAGGTTGGACGTTCATTTTTAATCTAACCTTCTCTTTGTTTTTCTCTCACTTTCCCTCTCTTGAAAGGATCCCATCTCCCACTTTCTGTCTCTAAGTTTCTTGCCAAGATTCGAACCATATAATTGATTGTTTGTGTGTTACAATAACCAATATCCAACAATTGGTATCAAGAGCCATGGTTACAGAGTAAAGATTGGTTATTTGTGTGTTTTGTTGGTTCGAATTCTATACCCTAAAAGTGTTAAAGTTTGAATTTTGATAGTACTTTTGTGTTTAGAATCACCATAAGTCCTTAGGTTTTGGTTTGGAAGGCTTAATTCATCTTGGTTATAGTGTTTTGGATTGGAAAAGTTTAGTTTTTGAACAGTTTCAAGGAAGCGGTTTGAGTCTCGTACTATTTTCGTGTATGCGATTTGATGTCATTTGGGTGCGATTTGATCTGATCAAGGAAGCGATTTGTCAAGTTCTTGGATGCGGTTTATCTAGATTCGTTGTATCGAGCGGTTTGACTTAAGCGGTTTGACGTAGCGGTTTGACATAAGCGGTTTGACTTGCCGCGTTTTACTTAAGCGGTTTGTCTTTAGCGGTTTGACATAAGTGGTTGACTTAAGCGGTTTAACTCTGCCGTCCGTCTTCGCCGGTTTGATCTAAGCGGTTTGATAAGAAGTGGTTTGAGTTAAGCGGTTTGATAAGCGGTTTGATAAAAAGCGGTTTGATTTAAGCGGTTTGTATTCCGGTGGTTTGACAATCCGTGATTTGACCAATGCGATTTGAACACTATGATTTGATTAAAAAAGCGAGTTTTGACTTTTAAGGTTTGACTATTTGCGTTTTGACCACTTGCGGCTTGACCAAAGTTGACTTTTTATGTCAAAACTTCAAACGCCATAACTTTTGAACCGTACCTCCGTTTCGATGAAATATCCGTCAAAATGACCGAACAACTGAACCCGGTAGGAACCAGTTAGAACTAGTTAAGAACCAGATATTCCAGCAAAGAACCAGTAAGAACTAGTTAGAACAAGTTAAGAAAATGCTATTTTGGTCAATAACCAGTTAGATCCAGCTAAGAACTGCCTATTCCTATTAGGATTTTGAAAATCCATAGTGAAGTGTCGGTCACCCCAACTATTGTCTAGCATATGTTAGCTCGTAGACATTACGTTTTCTATTAGTTAGTTAGTTAGAGTAACACCATGGAGGATGGATGGGTCTTTACCACCGTATGCACGATCCACACGACCAGCGAGTAGGCGACACGAAAAACTATAAATACCCTCTACCTCCCAAGGTAGAGGGTTGACGCATTCATTTCTTAATCTAACCTTCTCTTTGTTTTCTCTCACTTTCCTCTCTTGAAAGGATCCCATCTCCCACTTTCATCTCTAAGTTTCTTGCTAAGATTCGAACCATATAATTGATTGTTTGTGTGTTACAATAACCAATATCCAACAATTGGTATCAAGAGCCATGGTTACAGCGTAAAGATTGGTTATTTGTGTGTTTTGTTGGTTCGAATTCTATACACTAAAAGTGTTAAAGTTTGAATTTTGATAGTACTTTTGTGTTTAGAATCATCATAAGTCCTTAGGTTTATGTTTGGAAGGCTTAATTCATCTTGGTTATAGTGTTTTGGATTGGAAAAGTTTAGTTTTTGAACAGTTTCAAGGAAGCGGTTTGAGTCTCGTACTATTTTCGTGTATGCGATTTGATGTCATTTGGGTGCGATTTGATCCGATCAAGGAAGCGATTTGTCAAGTTCTTGGATGCGGTTTATCTAGATTCGTTGTATCGAAGCGGTTTGACTTAAGCGGTTTACGTAAGCGGTTTGACATAAGCGGTTTGACTTAAGCGTTTTACTTAGCGGTTTGTCTTTAGCGGTTTGACATAAGTGGTTGACTTAGCGGTTTGACTCAGCGGTCCGTCTTCACGGTTTGATCTCGGTTTGATAAGAAGTGGTTTGAGTTAAGCGGTTTGATAAGAAGCGGTTTGATAAAAGCGGTTTGATTTAAGCGGTTTGTATTCCGGTGGTTTGACAATCCGTGATTTGACCAATGCGATTTGAACACTATGATTTGATTAAAAACCGAGTTTTGACTTTTAAGGTTTGACTATTTGCGTTTTGACCACTTGCGGCGACCAAAGTTGACTTTTATGTCAAAACTTCAAGCGCCATAACTTTTGAACCGTACCTCGTTTTCGGTGAAATATCGTGAAAATGACCGAACAACTGAACCAAGAGAACCGATTAGAACTAGTTAAGAACCGATATTCCAAAGAAAGAACCGTAAGAACTAGTTAGAACCGATTAAGAAAATGCTATTTTGGTCAATAACCGATTAGATCCGACTAAGAACTTCCTATTCCTATTAGATTTTGAAAATCCATAGTGAAGTGTCGGTCACCCAACTATTGTCTAGCATATGTTAGCTCGTAGACATTACGTTATCTATTAGTTAGTTAGTTAGAGTAACACCATGGAGGATGGATGGGTCTTTACCATTGTATGTCGATCCTGACGGCTGTAGGCGTATTATGTAAAACTATAAATACCTCACCTCCCAGGTAGAGGTTGGACATTCATTTCTTAATCAAACCTTCTTGTTTTCTCTAACTTTCTCTCTAGAAAGGATCTCATCTCCCACTTTTCATCTCTAAGTTTCTTGCTAAGATTCGAACCATATAATTGATTTTTGTGTGTTAAAATAACCAATATCCAACAATTGGTATCAAGAGCCATGGTTAGATCATAAAGATTGGTTATTTGTGTGTTTTGTTGGTTCGAATTCTATAGCCTAAAAGTGTTAAAGTTTGAATTTTGATAGTACTTTTGTGTTTGAATTTTGAAAGTTTGAATTATATGGTTCGAATCTTAGCAAGAAACTTAGAGAGAGAAAGTGGGAGATGGGATCCTTTCAGAGAGAGAAAGTGAGAGAAAACATGAGAGAAGGTTAGATTAAGAAATGAAACGTCAACCCCACCTGGGAGGTAGAGGTATTTAAAGTTTTACATAATACGCCTCCGTCGAGCCGCGGATCGTGCATACATGGTAAAGACCCGTCTGTCCTCCACGGTGTTATTCTAACTAACTAACTAACTAATCGATAGATAACGTAATGTCTACGAGCCAACATATGCTAGACAATTGTTGGGGTGAACGACACTTCACTATGGATTTTCTAAATCCTAATAGGAATAAGCGCTTTTAATGGATCTAACCGGTTCTGGCCAAAATAGCATTTTCTTAATCGGTTCTTCTCGTTCTTGGTCGAATATCCGGTTCTTAACTAGTACTAATCGTTCCTACTAGTTCAGCAGTTCGATCATTTCGATTGGTATTTCGTTGAAAACGGTTACAGCTCAAAAGTTATGGCCGCTTGAAGTTTTGACGTAAAGTTTACTTGGTCAAGCCGCAAGTGGTCAAAACGCAAATAGTGAAACCGTAAAAGTCAAAACTCGCTTTTTGATCAAATAGTAGGATTGTCAAACCTTTGAATACAAACCGCTTAAATCAAACCGCTTTTATCAAACCGCTTTATCAAACCGCTTATAAACCGCTGATCAAACCGAAGACAAACCGCTGAGTCAAACCGCTTAAGTCAAACTGCTTATGCCAAACCGCTAAAGACAAACCGCTGAGACAAACCACTTAAATCAAACCGCTTAAGTTAAACCGCTTATGTCAAACCGCTTACGTAAACCGCCACGATACAATGAATCTAGACAAACCGCATCCAAGAACTTGACAAATCGTTGCCTTGATCGGATCAAATTGCACCCAAATGACCTCAAACCGCATACACGAAAATAGAACGAGACTTAAACCGCTTCCTTGAAACTCTTCAAAACTAAACTTTTCCAATCCAAAACATCGAACCAAGATGAATTAAGTCTTCCAAACCAAAACCTAAGCACTTATAATGATTCTAAACTCAAAAGTACTATCAAAATTCAAACTTTAACACTTTTAGGGTATAAATTTGAACCAACAAAACACACAAATAACCAATCTTTATGATCTAACCATGGCTCTTGATACTAATTATCGATATTGATTATTGTAACACACAAACAATCAATTATATGGTTCGAATCTTAGCAAGAAACTTAGAGAGAGAAAGTGGGAGATGGGATCCTTTCTGAGAGAGAAAGTAAGAGAAAACAAAGAGAATGTTAGATTAAGAAATGAGCGTCAACCCTCTACCTTGGGAGGTGAGGTATTTATAGTTTTACATAATCGCCGCTCGTCGGGTTGTTGGTCGCATGATGGTAAAGACATGTCCGTCCTCCACGGTGTTACTCTAACTAACTAACTAACTAATAGATAACGGAATGTCTATGAGCTAACAAATGCCAGACAATAGTTGGGGTGAATGACACTTCACTTCGTATTTTCCAAATCCTAACAGGAATAGGCAGTTCTTAGTTGGATCTATCTGGTTCTTGGCTAAAATAGTATTTTCTTAACTGGTTCTTACTGGTCCTTGGCTGGAATATCCGGTTCTATATAGTTCTAATCGGTTCCTAGTGGTTCAGTCATATGGTCATTTTGACAGTATTTCACCGAAACGGAGTTACGGTTCAAAAGTTATGGCCGTTGAAGTTTTGACATAAAAGTCAACTTTGGTCAAGCCGCAGTGGTCAAAACGCAAATAGTCAAACCGTAAAAGTCAAAACTCGCTTTTTGATCAAATCGCAGTGTTCAAATGGCATTGGTCAAATCGCAAGATTGTCAAACCACCGAATACAAACCGCTTAAATCAAACCGCTTTTATCAAACCGCTTAATCAAACCGATTTTAACTCAAACCGCTTCTTATCAAACCGCTTAGATCAAACCGTCAAGACAAACCGCTGAGTCAAACCGCTTATGCCTAACCGCTAAAGATAAACCGCTTGAATCAAACCGCTTAAGTCAAACCACTTACGTAAACCGCTTAAGTCAAACCGCTCGATACAACGAATCTAGAAAACCACATCCAAGAAATTGACAAATCGCTTCCTTGATCGGATCAAATCGCACCCAAATTACATCAAACCGCATACATGAAAATAGCACGAGACTCAAACCGCCTTGAAACTCTTCAAAAACTAAACTTTTCCAATCCAAAACACTATAACCAAGATGAATAGCCTTCCAAACCAAAACCTAAGCACTTATGATGATTACAAACAAAAAGTACTATCAAAAGTCAAACTTTAACACTTTTAGGTATAGAATTGAACCAACAAAACACACAAATAACCAATCTTTATGATCTAACCATGGCTCTTGATACCGCTTGTTGGATATTGGTTATTGTAACACACAAACAATCAATTATATGGTTCGAATCTTAGCAAGAAACTTAGAGAGAAAGTGGGAGATGGGATCCTTTCTAGAGTGAGAAAGTGAGAGAAAAACAAAGAGAAGGTTAGATTAAGAAATGAACGCCCAACCTCTACCTTGGGAGGTAGAGGGTATTTATAGTTTTTCGTGTCGCCTGCAATCGGGTGTGGATCGTGCATACAGGAGGGTAAAGACCCGTCCGTCCTCCACGGTGTTACTTTAACTAACTACCTAACTAATAGATAACGAATGTCTACGAGCTAACATATGCTAGACAATAGTTGGGGTGAACGACACTTCACTATGGATTTTCTAGATCCTAACAAGAATAGGCGGTTCTAGTGGAACTAGCGGTTCTTGGCCAATATAGCATTTTCTTAATCGGTTCTTCTTGGTCCTTGGTGGAATATCCGGTTCCTATATAGTTCTAATTGGTTCCCTCCGGTTCAGTTGTTATGGTCATTTTGACGGTATTTTCTTCGAAACGGAGTTACGGTTCAAAAGTTATGGCCGTTTCAACTTTGACGTAAAAGTCAACTTTTTCAAGCCGCAAGTGGTCAAAACGAAATAGTCAAACAAGAAAGTCAAAATCGGTTTTTGATCAAATCGCAGGATTGTCAAACAATTTGGAATACAAACCGCATAAATCAAAGCGACTTTTTATCAAACCGCTTATCAAACCGCTTATCAAACCGCTTAGATCAAACCGCTAAAGACAAATCGCTTGAGTCAAAACGCTTAAGTCAAACCGCTTATGTCAAACCACTAAAGACAAACCGCTTGAGTTAAACAGCTTAAGTCCACCGCTTAAGTCAAACTGCTTATGTCAAACCGCTTACGTAAACCGCTTAGTCAAACCGCTTAAGTCAAGCCGCTTCCGATACAACGAATCTAGACAAACCGCATCCAAGAACATGACAAATCACTTTCTTGATTAGATCAAATCGCACCCAAATGACATTAAACCGCATACACGAAAATAGTACGAGACACAAACTGATTCCTTGAAAATCTTCAAAACTAAACTTTTCCAATCCAAAACACTATAACCAAGATGAATTAAGCCTTCCAAACTAAAACATAAGCACTTATGATCATTCTAAACACAAAAGTCCGCCAAATTCAAACTTTAACACTTTTAGGTATAGAATTCGAACCAACAAAGCACACAAATAACTAATCTTTGTGATCGAACCATGGCTCTTGATACCAATTGTTGGATATTGGTTATTGTAACACACAAACTATCAATTATATGGTTCAATCTTAGCAAGAAACTTAGAGAGAGAAAGTGGGAGATGGGATCCTTTCTAGAGAGAGAAAGTAAGAGAAAACAAGAGAAGGTTAGATTAAGAAATGAACGTCAACCCTCTACCTTGGGAGGTAGAGGTATTTATAGTTTTAAATGTCATACGCCGGTCGGGCGTGGATCGTGCATACAATGGGTAAAGACCCGTTTGTCCACCACGGTGTTACTCTAACTAACTAACTAACTAACTAATAGATAACGTAATGTCTACGAGCTAACATATGCTAGACAATTGTTGGGGTGAACGACACTTCACTATAGATTTTCTAAATCCTAACAGGAATATGCAGTTTTTAGCTGGATCTAACTTGTTCTTGACCAAACTAGCATTTTCTTAACTGGTTCTAACAGGTTCTTACTGGTTCTTGGCTGGAATATCCGGTTCTTAACTAGTCTAACTGGTTGCTTCTGGTTCAGGCTGTTTCGGTCATTTTGATAGGTATTTCGTTGAAAACGGAGTTACGGTTCAAAAGTTATGGCCGTTTGAAGTTTTGACGTAATAAGTCAACTTTGGTCAAGCCGCAAGTGGTCAAAACGCAAATAGTCAAACCGTAAAAGTCAAAACTCAGTTTTTTGGATCAAATCGCAGGATTGTCAAACATTTGGAATACAAATCGCTTAAATAAAACCGCTTTTATCAAACCGCTTCTCAAACCGTTTAGATCAAACCATCAAGACAAACTGCTGAGTCAAACCGCTTATGTCAAACCGCTAAAGACAAACCACTTGAGTCAAACCGCTTAAGTCAAACCGCTTAAGTCATACCGCTTATGTCAAACCGCTTACGTAAACCGCTTAAGTCAAACCGCTCGATACAACGAATCTAGACAAACCGCATCCAAGAACTTGACAAATCGCTTCCTTGATCGGATCAAATCGCACCCAAATGACATCAAACCGCATACACGAAAATAGTACGAGACTCAAACCGCTTCCTTGAAACTCTTCAAAAGCTAAACTTTCCCAATCCAAAACACTATAACCAAGATGAATTAAGCCTTTCAAACCAAAACTTACGCACTTATGATGATTCTAAACACAAAAGTAATATCAAAATTCAAACTTTAACACTTTTAGGGTCTAGAATTCGAACAAACAAAACACACAAATAACCAATCTTTATGATCTAACCATGGCTTTTGTAACACACAAACAATCAATTATGTGGTTCGAATCTTAGCAAGAAACTTAGAGACAGAAAGTGGGAGATGGGATCCATTTAGAGAGAGAAAGTGAGAGAAAAACAAAGAGAATATTAGATTAAGAAATGAAACGTCCAACCCTCTACCGTGGGAGGTAGAGGGTATTTATAGTTTTTCATAGTACGCCCTCTATCGGGCTGTGGATCAGGCATACAATGGGTAAAGACCCGTTTGTCCCCCACAGTGTTACTCTAACTAACTAACTAACTAATAGATAACGTAATTTTACGAGCTAACATATGCTAGGCGAGTTGTTGGGAGAACGACACTTCACTATGGATTTTCTAAATCCTAACAGAATAGGCGTTCTTAATGGATCTAACCGGTTCTTGGCCAAAATAGCATGTTCTTAATCGGTTCTAACCGGTTCTTACCGGTTCTTGGTGGAATGTCCGGTTCTTAACTAGTTCTAACCGGTTCCTACCGGTTCAGCCGTCCGTAATTTTGATAGGTATTTTGTCGAAAAGCGAGTTACGGTTCATGTTATGGTCGTTAGAATTTTGACTTAAAAGTCAACTTTGGTCAAGTCATGAGTGGTCAAAACGCAAATAGCCAAACCGTAAAAGACAAAACTAAGTTTTTGGATCAAATCGAGGATCATCAAACCATTTGGAATACAAACCGCTTAAATCAAACCGCTTTTATCAAACCGCTTTATCAAACCGCTTATCAAACCGCTTAGATCAAACCGTCAAGACAAACCGCTGAGTCAAACCGCTTAAGTCAAACCGCTTATGTCATACCACTTATGTCAAACCGCTTACGTAAACCGCTTAAGTCAAACCGCCTCCGATACAACGAATCTAGACAAAACGCATCCAAGAACTTGACAAATCGCTTCCTTGATCGATCAAATCGCACCCAAATGACATCAAACCGCATACACGAAAATAGTACGAGACTCAAACCGCTTCTTTGAAACTCTTTATAAACAAAACTTTTCCAATCCAAAACACTATAACTAAGATGAATTAACCCTTCCAAACCAAAACCTAAGCACTTATGATGATTCTAAACACAAAAGCATCATCAAAATTCAAACTTTAACACTTTTAGGGTATAGAATTCGAACTAACAAAACACACAAATAACCAATCTTTGTGATCGAACTGTGGCTCTTGATACCAATTGTTGGATATTGGTTATTGTAACACACAAACAATCAATTATATGGTTCGAATCTTAGCAATTAACTTAGAGAGAGAAAGTGAGAGAAAACAAAGAGAAGGTTAGATTAAGAAAGGAATGTCCAACCTCTACCTTGGGAGGTAGAGGCATTTATAGTTTTCATAATACGCCCTCTGTGGGTGTGGATCGTGCATACAATGGGTAAAGACCCGCTTGTCCACCACCGTGTTACTCTAACTAACTAACTAACTAATAGATAACGAATGTCTACGAGCTAACATATGCTAGACAATTGTTGGGGTGAACGACAATTCACTATGGATTTTCTAAATCCTAACAGAATAAGCGGTTCTTAGTGGATCTAATCGGTTCTTGGCCAAAATAGCATTTTCTTAATCGGTTCTAACCGGTTCTTGGGTGGAATATCCGGTTCTTAACTAGTTCTAACGGTTCCCTACTTGCTTTCAGTGATTTTCGTCATTTTGATAGGTATTTATTTCCGAAACGGAGTTCTGGTTCAAAAGTTATGGCCGCTTGAAGTTTTGACGTAAAAGTCAACTTTGGTCAAGCCGCAAGTGGTGAAAATGCAAATAGTCAAACCGTAAAAGTCAAAAACCATTTTTGGATCAAATCGCAGGATTGTCAAACCTTTGGAATACAAACCGCTAAAATCAAACCTCTTTTATCAAACCGCTTATCAAACCGCTTATCAAACCGCTAAAGAGAAACCGCTGAGTCAAACCGCTATGTCAAACCGCTAAAGACAAACCGCTGAGTCAAACCGCTTAAGTCAAACCGCTTAAGTCAAACCACTTATGTCAAACCGCTTACGTAAACCGCTTAAGTCAAACCGCTTCCGATACAACGATTCTAGACAATCCGCATCCAAGAACTTGACACATCGCTTCCTTGATCAGATCAAATCGCACCCAAATGACATCAAACAACATACAAGAAAATAGTTCGAGACTCAAACCGCTTCCTTGAAACTCTTCAAAAACTAAACTTTTCCAATCCAAAACACTATAACCAAGATGAATTAAGCCTTCCAAACTAAAACATTAGCACTTATGATGATTCTAAACACAAAAGTACTATCAAAATTGAAACTTTAACACTTTTAGGGTCTAGAATTCGAACAAATAAAACACACAAACAACCAATCTTTATGATCTAACCATGGCATTTGTAACACACAAACAATCAATTATATGGTTGAATCTTAGCAAGAAACTTAGAGACAAAAAGTGGGAGATGGGATCCTTTTAGAGAGAAAGTGAGAGAAAGTGAGAGAAAACAAAGAGAATATTAGATTAAGAAATGAATGTCCAACCCTACACTTGGGAGGTAGAGGTATTTATAGTTTTTCATAGTACGCCTCTATCGGCCGTGGATCGGCATACAATGGGTAAAGACCCGTTTGTCTACCACGGTGTTACTCTAACTAACTAACTAACTAACTAATAGATAACGAATTTTTACGAGCTAACATATGCTAGGCAGGTTGTTGGGAGAACGACACTTCACTATGGATTTTCTAAATCCTACGAGAATAGGCGATTCTTAGTCGGATCTAACTCGGTTCTTGGCCAAAATAGCATTTTCTTAAGCGGTTCTAAGCGGTTCTTGTTTGGAATGTCCGGTTCTTAACTAGTTCTAACTGGTTCCTACTGGTTCAGGTTGTTCCGATCATTTTGATAGGTATTTTGCCGAAAACAGAGTTACGGTTCACAAGTTATGGCCGTTAGAAGTTTTGACTTAAAAAGTCAACTTTGGTCAAGCCGCAAGTGGTCAAAACGCAAATAGTCAAACCGTAAAAGACAAAACTCAGTTTTTTGGATCAAATCGTAGGATCATCAAACCGCTGGAATACAAACCGCTTTAATCAAACCGCTTCTTATCAAACCGCTTAGATCAAACCGCTTCTTATCAAACCGCTTAGATCAAATCAATCAAGACAAACCGCTGAGTCAAACCGCTTAAGTCAAACCGCTTATGTCATACCACTTATGTCAAACCGCTTACGTAAACCGCTTAAGTCAAACCGCTCGATACAACGAATCTAGAAAAACGCATCCAAGAACTTGACAAATCGCCTTGATCGATCGGATCGAATCGCAAATGACATCAAACCGCATACACGAAAATAGTACGAGACTCAAACCGCTTTGAAACTCTTTATAAACAAAACTTTTCCAATCCAAAACACTATAACCAAGATGAATTAACCCTTCCAAACCAAAACCTAATCACTTATGATGATTCTAAACACAAAAGTACTGTCAAAAATTCAAACTTTAACACTTTTTAGGGTATAGAATTCGTACCAACAAAACACACAAATAACCAATCTTTGTGATCGAACCGTGGCTCTTGATACCAATTGTTGGATATTGGTTATTGTAACACACAAACAATCAATTATATGGTTCGAATCTTAGCAATTAACTTAGAGAGAGAAAGTGAGAGAAAAACAAAGAGAAAGTTAGATTAAGAAATGAAATGTCCAACCCTCTACCTTGGGAGGTAGAGGTATTATAGTTTTCATAACACGCCCGTCGGCCGTGGATCGGGCATACAATAGGTAAAGACTGTTTGTCCACCACGGTGTTACTCTAACTAACTAACTAATAGATAACATAATGTCTATGAGCTAACATATGCTAGACAATTGTTGGGGTGAACGACAATTCACTATGGATTTTCTAAATCCTAACAGAATAAGCGATTCTTAGTGGATCTAATCGGTTCTTGGCCAAAATAGCATTTTCTTAATCGGTTCTAACTGGTTCATGGCTGGAATATCCGGTTCTTAACTAGTTCTAATCGGTTCCCTACCGTTCAGTATTCGGTCATTTTGATAGGTATTTATTGAAAACGGAGTTACGGTTCAAAAGTTATGGCCGTTTGAAGTTTTGACGTAAAAAGTCAAATTTGGTCAAGCCGCAAGTGGTGAAAATGCAAATAGTCAAACCGTAAAAGTCAAAAACCTGTTTTTTGGATCAAATCGCAGGATTGTCAAACCACTGGAATACAAACCGCTAAAATCAAACCTCTTTTTATCAAACCGCTTCTTATCAAACCGCTTCTTATCAAACCGCTAAAGACAAACCGCTTGAGTCAAACCGCTTATGTCAAACCGCTAAAGACAAACCGCTTGAGTCAAACCGCTTAAGTCAAACCGCTTAAGTCAAACCACTTATGTCAAACCGCTTACGTAAACCGCTTAAGTCAAACCGCTTCCGATACAACGAATCTAGACAATCCGCATCCAAGAACTTGACACATCGCTTCCTTGATCAGATCAAATCGCACCCAAATGACATCAAACCACATACAAGAAAATAGTTTGAGACTCAAACCGCATCCTTGAAACTCTTCAAAAACTAAACTTTTCCAATCCAAAACACTATAACCAAGATGAATTGAGCCTTCCAAACCATAACCTAAGCACTTATGATGATTCTAAACACAAAAGTACTATCAAAATTCAAACTTTAACACTTTTAGGGTATAGAATTTAACCAACAAAACACACAAATGACCAATCTTTATGATCTAACCATGGCTCTTGATACCAATTGTTGGATATTGGTTATTGTAACACACAAACAATCAATTATATGGTTCGAATCTTAGCAAGAAACTTAGAGAGAAAGTGGGAGATGGGATCCTTTCTAGAGATAAAGTGAGAGAAAAACATAGAAGGTTAGATTAAGAAATGAATGTCCAACCCTCTACCTTGGGAGGTAGAGGTATTTATAGTTTTTCAAAATACGCCCTCTGTCGGGCTATGGATCAGGCATACAATGGGTAAAGACCCGTTTGCCCACCACGTTGTTACCTAACTAACTAACTAATATATAACGAATGTCTACGAGCTAACATATGCTAGACAATTTTTGGGGTGAACGACACTTCACTATGGATTTTCTAAATCCTAACAGAATAAGCGATTCTTAGTTGGTTCTAACGGTTCTTGGCTTGAATATCCGGTTCTTAACTAGTTCTAACCGGTTCCTATTGGTTCAGTCGTTCGGTCATTTTGATAGGTATTTCATTTGAAACGGAGTTACTGGTTCAAAAGTTATGGCCATTTGAAGTTTTGAAGTAAAAAGTCAACTTTGGTCAAAGCGCAGTGGTCAAAATGCAAATAGTCAAACCATAAAAGTCAAAACTCGTTTTTGGATCAAATCGCAGGATTGTCAAACATTTGGAATACAAACCGCTTAAATCAAACTGTTTTATCAAACCGCTTCTTATCAAACCACTTATCAAACCGCTTAGATCAAACCACTAAAGACAAACCGCTGAGTACATAGTTAAACCGCTTAAGTCAAACCGCTTAAGTCAAACCACTTATGTCAAACCGCTGTTAAACCGCTTCGATACAACGTAATCTAGACAATCCGCATCCAAGAACTTGACACATCGCTTCCTTGATTAGATCAAATCGCACCCAAATGACATCAAACCGCATACAAGAAAATAGTTCGAGACTCAAACCGCTTCCTTGAAACTCTTCAAAAGCTAAACTTTTCCAATCCAAAACACTATAACCAAGATGAATTGAGCCTTCCAAACCAAAACCTAAGCACTTATGATGATTCTAAATACAAAAGTACTATCAAAATTCAAACTTTAACACTTATAGGGTATAAAATTCGAACCAACAAAACACACAAATGACCAATCTTTATGATCTAACCATGGCTCTTGATACCAATTGTTGGATATTGGTTATTGTAACACACAAAAATCAATTATATGGTTCAAATCTTAGCAAGAAACTTAGAGAGTAAGTGGAGATGGGATCCTTTCTAGAGAGAAAGTGAGAGAAAAACAAAGAGAAGGTTATATTAAGAATGAACGCCCAACCCTCTACCTTGGGAGGTAGAGCGATTTATAGTTTTACATAATACGCCTCTATCGGCCGTGGATCGTGCATACAATGGGTAAGACCCGTCAGTCCTCCACGGTGTTACTCTAACTAACTAACTAACTAATAGATAACGTAATGTCTACGAGCCAACATATGCTAGACAATAATTGGGGTAAACCATACTTCACTATGGATTTTCTAAATCCTAACAGAATAGGCGGTTCTAGTCGGATCTAACTGGTTCTTGGCCAAAATAGCATTTTCTTAAGCGGTTCTGGCGGTTCTTCTTGTTTCTTGACTAGAATATTTGGTTCTTAACTTGGTCTAGCCGGTTCCTACCGCTTCAGTCGTTCGGTCATTTTGACGGTATTTCACCGAAACGGTTACGGTTCAAAAGTTATGGCCGTTTGAGATTTTGACGTTTAAAGTCAACTTTGGTCAAGCCATGAGTGGTCAAAACACAAATAGTCGGACCGTAAAGTCAAAACTCAATTTTTTTGATCAAATCGCAGTGTTTAAATCGCATTGATCAAATCGCAGGATTGTCAAACCGCTGGAATACAAACCGCTTAAATCCAACAGCTTTTTATCAAACCGCTTATTATCAAACCGCTTAGATCAAACCTGTTAATACAAATAAACCGTAAAAACGTTTATTAATATTTTGCGATCTCTTTGTGTTTTGTTGATAACAAATATAATGTTGTCTTAAATATAATTTTAAGGATACATGTTATTTTTGTAAAGCATTTACATATAGCCATTTAAATACAAAATTGTAGTAATTAAGCATTTGTTGTAATAAGTTTATTAGGATGGGTAAAAACCATAACCCATGGATCATAACCCATGGATCTTAACCCATACCCAAGAAGACTAGATACAATGTATACTTAGATACATTGAATGTAAAAGAAAACCTATGGACCAACCCATAACCCATGACCCATAACCAAAAAACCCATGGGCAAAGAAAAGCGTACCACGGATCCCTAGGTTTACACTAAACGGATCCCAGTGGAAGGGATCCGTGGGATCCGGGAACAAATGAAGAATTTTGCCTATAAATGAGAGCCATTTCTTCATTCTAACTCACCCTCTTCTTACTAAATCTCTCATACACTCTCATTCTCTTTAACATATAGATCACTTGATCTAGAGAGTTGTTCTTCTTTCTTTCTATTTGTGATCCTCATATAGGTCCTTCTAAGCGAGATCACGAGCATTCTACAAATCATCCAAGCAAGGGTCCTTGATTGATTTGTCACCCGCAAGAATTTCAGAGCTAAGATCTTGTATTTGATATTTCACATATTTGTTGTGTAAGACTTGTGTTGGTTTGGTCCACCGTGCTACGGACTCGTGATCTAGCTTTGCAGAAAAAAGTGTAAACAACGTTGTGAAGGCTTCTCCGCCAAGTTGAAAGAGTTTGTTGACATAGTGCTTGAACTCTCGAGTAGGTGACTCGGGGAGTGGAGTAGAGGCAAGGAAGGTATCCTTGTGGCCGAACCCAGTAAATCGATTGTGTCATTTCTATCCCTAATCTTTATTTATTTGCTTGCATTATCATTAGATCTATAAGTTCTCAACATCCATACGACTTCACATAATATCGGATCTAAAGTTTTTGAAATCAACTTAAAATCAAGAAACTATTCAACCCCCTTCTAGTTTTCCACAATTGGCATCAAGAGCTAAGTTTATAAAAGTTTTAAAGTAAAATTGTATTTTAAAACTTTTCGATCACTATGGTTACGAAAATTATAAGGAAGGGCAATCTATGCAACCCACCACCACTACTTGAAACTAATGGTTTTATATATTGGAAAAATAGATTGAAACATATGTGAAGTCTAAATATATTGATCTTTGGTACATTATTGTTGAAAGTGATTTTGAGGCTACCTCAAATGATGATAAGGAAATTCAACAACATACCTCATGATAAACTAAATGATGAAATGAAGAAAAGCTTTCTAAAAATAGTGAAGCAAAATGGTTTTATATAATGCTTTACCGAAAAAGGAATTTGAAAGAATTTCTTTACTCAAAACTATAACAACCTGTAAATTTTCGAGTCATTAATTATCGTTAAAGACAAAGTAATTTAATTTGAAAGTTTAATTAACCCTTTTTACGAGTTATATATTTTTTTTATTGCATCTACGAACTTTATTCGTCAACTACTACGAGACGTAACTCATGTATCACCTTAAAAGCTCACTTGCCTACCAACACTAAACTTAACCACCGAGACGATCGAACCCGACTCTTTTCTTTTAGGCCTAACGGACCCTTGTCTCTTCCTTGAGCCAAACATTTCACAACAAACGGACCATTGTGTATTGTTTTCTTCCTTCGTCGGTCGGGTTACAACACTAAACACAAAGCTACTTTATATTTAAACACCACTTTGGCTTCTTGGGTTTGAAACATGCACGCGTAGACACATTTTGTATTTCTGCTTTGCGTGTTCAGCCAACAAAAAGCAACTACTAGCCACCCTAAACTAATAAACAATTACCCTAAACATGCTTTTGACCACATTTGACTCTAGTAACCAAAGAATAATGTGTTCCCACACTTTAATTTTGACATGACTAAACCTAGCGTGCCCCCATTTCCAGCTGAAAGCATGCATGCTTGAGTCTAGACCATGTTTGACCTCTCTCTCTTTCTTTTGTGTCGAACGAATTAGGGACAAAGCAACAAACACAAGCAACTTTCCTTTCTTACTACATTCACGTGCAAGGCTAGTGAGATTATTTTAATGGATGAGCCATGTCTTGTTTAACTATATAAAGAAACCCTTGTCACCCCACTTGTTCACATAACCAAAATTTCAAATGACAAACATCACCACCTTTGCACATTAAAATGCATAACGTATGTGTAGGAAACAGAAACAAAAACACAACTTTTGGTCACATATATATTTTCTCATGCGTGCATGTAGTAAACAAAGAACAAAGTAAAACCAAAAATATCACCTTGGTCTTAATATTATCATGTGCAGGTGTGTAAGTCAAAAGGACAAAAGTACTAACCTAAGCACACCCTATTTTCTCTATTATATAATAGAAACGTTAGCATATAATATCGATATTGTGATGATACTGTGAACAAACAAAGACAAGTCACTTTAGACAAATAATGATAGGGACTAGTCAAGCACGCCCTTTGTACCATGCGCAGGACACAAGTTCAAAATAAACCACTTTCAAACACAATGTATGTATTTTAACTTAATTTAGACCCACACCACTTTTCTCTTTATGATCCTTGGTCAAATCTTCCCTCTTTGTGTCTATAAATTGTCGAACCACCAGGGGTCAACATACACTCCTTTTTGCAAATTCATTTTACAAAGAATTAGCCTCATCTTCAAGTTTCATTGATTCTTGGGATAGTTGGTTATCTATTGTTGCTCTTGGTAATCTTGGATCTTTTGCTTTCTTCCCATTCGACTACTACCTAAGACCCTTGTTGAAGTCGCCAACTCATTCAATCTCAAAACACATTTCACTTTTAAATTCTCACTCACAACACGATCCCATTTCTGTCGAGCCACAAGGAAAAGAAAGATAGTTGGTGAATGTTTCAAGATCGTCTAAGTCTCGTCGGATAGTACTTGGATCGTGTGGGTTCAAGGCTAACTCGTATCTCTTTGCTCGAACTCCTCATGCCTCGTCACCACCAAAACTTTGGTGTTGTAAGTCTCATATCTCATTTCATACGTAATCACTTGTGGTCGTTTAGAACTTGTGTGGTAACTTTTTGAAACTTAAAAATCTCTTAAAAATAAGCTTGTACCACCTCTATATAAATCGACATACATATGTATATCGCGAATCATGTTTGAGAATTTTTTTACTAAATATAACAAGAGAAACCATATTTGAAAAGAGAGTTAGTAAAATAGCTTGGAAGATAGAAACACTGAGTATGCATGCAATCGACTAGTATACTAAAGAATATAACTCAACTTTAACACTGTAGCAACCACTAAATACAGTTAACTTGCGAAGTTAAACCAAGAAGCACGTCTAGCTCACTTGGTTGGAACCCTCCTCTATGAACGAAAGGTCTCAAGGTCGAACCTCTCTCTTGGCAGTTTTGTCACACTTTATTTATTTTACAACTTTCGCCTCTTAACAGATTCAACCCCTCCACTTCGAATCACTTATCACTTTTCTTAAAACTTTAATAAGCCTTGTAACTTATAATACTATTTACAATTTCAACCCCTCCAATTTAAATGGTTGTTACTTATCCTAAAACTTTATAAGTTTTATAACTTGTACTAAAATTTACATTTTAACCCTCAACTTTAACCGAATTAACATTTCCTTTAAGACTTTTATAAGTTTATAACTTATCTTAATCTTTACAACTTTAACCCCTATAAGTTTGACACTTTGACATTTGTCACCCTAAAACTCTTATAAGTTTGATAAAACTTAAATCATTTACCACTTTTCCTTTCGCTAATATGTTTAATACATATTTGACGATCACATTCAGCGTAAACTATAAATGTTATACTTTTCAAATATATTATTTTCCACAACTCGATAAATATATATTGTATATATATTTATACTTTTCAAAACTAAACAAAGTTCTAATAAATACAAGTTGCTTTGTAATTATTTCCACTTCAATAAATATATTCAAGCCAACTCTTATACGAAAGTTTCGTATACATTTTCCCACATCTATTCCAAGAGCCAATACTTAAGAAATATTTTCGCAACTACATTTTAAATACGTCAATAATCAAATAAAACATCCACATAAGATACAATAACTCAAATATTTGAAAACCTTTTGTTTTTAAACTTTAAGCATTACCACACAAGTTAAAACGACACGAGCATCTCATAGCAAATCGTATTTTTTTTTAAAATTACTATTTAGGGTCGAAAACGGAATATATCATCTAAGACTTGCCATATTATATCTAGGTTTCGTGTTGAAGCCGTTGTCATATCGCACTTGCTATTATTGTGCATTTCCTACTGTTTGCTAAGGTGAGTTCATAGCCCCACTTTTACTCTTTTAATTGTTTTATAAACTCCTTGGGGGAGAATACATGCTACTACTGCTTTTATGATCACAATTACTTGAAAACTGTTTGATGTACTCTTGATATTATGAATCTACCTAAGTTGCCACCAAAAGTCCCTACATCATGAACCATTAATCACTTGCGAGTGAACGCAAATATCGTGGATAGTACTATGGGAATTGACGGACTCGATTCTTATCGGAAATAACAGGCGCACTATATTGATATCTCATGTAATTGGCTATTACATCTCGGAGGGCGATTTTATTTACTTACACCAAGAATTAGGTGTATGCGTTAGTATTGGTTTCATGAGCTTAGTGCAATAATATCAACTATCTTTTATGGGCGATAACAACGTAGCCCATGGCTTCTTAAACTTGAAAATCTTGTGATCTACTGCTTTATTACTAAACCTATGAATTCACTCAACCATTGTGTTGACTTTTAGCATGTATTTTCGGGATGAAAAGCGATAGCTAACTCTAGAGGCGCTTGGGCATTAGCATGGCATGGTCATAGATGACTGACGATTTATTTATAGGACCATATTTTATTAATGGGCCATTTTCATAACAATTCAAACTTTGTAAACTCTATTTTACTTCAATAAATGAAATCTTTTAATAAAAATCTTTATTTTTCACTTTGCATTATGATCCAATTGAGTAGCATCCCAAAAACCTTATCTTCCGCTGCAAACCATTTTTGGGGGTGTTACAAAAACCTCTAAAGAAATTTGGAATTCTTTAGTTGTAACTCATCAAGGCAACGAACAAGTTAAAAATAATAAAATTGATTTATTTGTTCAACAATATGAACAATTTTCAATATCGGATGAGGAAACTATAGATCATTCATTTGCTAACTTTAATACTATTATTACATCTTTACAAGCGGTTGATGAATCTTTCTCTAGCCGTAACCATGTTAGGAGATATCTAAGGGCACTTCCATCAAGTGGAGATCTAAGGCGATGGCGATCGAAGAGTCAAAAGATTTGACAACTCTCACCCTCGATGAACTCATAGGCAATCTAAAAGTCTCACGAGCTTATTCTTGCTAAAGATTTGAAGCCTCAAAGGTAAAAGAGAAACACAAATATCTTACCTTAAAAGCCAAAAGGCTTCAAGCGATGAAGAGAACTCTTCCTCGGTAAGGACGATGAGAGTACGCTATGGCGGTAAGGGACTTTAAAAGTTCTTTAGAAGAAAGGAAGATCGTCAAACAACCGTATGACGATAAGAAAGGCTTCGGAAAAGCAAAGAGGAAGAAAAGTCAAAGATGATCGTACTTGCTTTAAATGTGGGGACCCAAACCACTTTATTAGTAAGTGTCCCAAACGGATGATCAAAAGGCTTTCGTGAAAGCGGCACGGGGAATGAGCGACGAGGAGGACGAAGAAATTTGTCTCATGGCAAATGATGAGGTATGTCATTAATACTATAGTAGTTTATCATGATGACGACTCATTGCATAATGAATATGACAAACTATGCAATATTAGCTTAAACTAATTAACAAAATAAGCTTTTAAAGAGTCAAAATCAATGTTTAGAATCTGAAGTCATAGAAATAAAAGCAAAACTAAAACGTTTAGAAAAGGGTAAAATAGCAAGTGGTGAATGTGAACTTTGTGTTCAACTTCAAACACTTGTTGATCATTTAGATTCTAAAATTGCTAGAATGAGTACGAACACCTTAGATACAATACTCGATGGTGTTTAAACCGGTAACAACCAAAAGGGTCTAGGTATTCAACAACTTGATCCATCAACTAGTCAAAGTAAAGAAACAAAATTTGTTAAAGAACTAGAAAAACCAGCCTTTGTTGTGGCGGATCCCACGGATCCCCTAAAAGGGAACTGCCAGTGGATGCGGGATCCGTGGATCTCACTGTGACAACTAGTGGTAATAACATAACCTCTTCATCTAGAACCGAGTTCGTTATGGTTAATAGGAAGAAACCAACTCATGTCACCACTAGACATCCACCTCCAAAATATAATCCTACTTTTGCAAGAAACAAAGCACCATCTTTTCAAAAATATAATGCATCTAGGAGACCTAATAACGTCTATCCAAGAAGTAACCATCAAATGGGATGGAACCCTAATATGCAAAACGGTTTTTCTTTTCAAAACTTTGCTCCATGGAATGCATAATCATCTTATCCATACAAGTCTAACATGAATGGAATGTTTAACACTAATGGACCCATGAACAAATGGGGACCAAACTTTGAGTTTATTATTGTTTTAGGTGTGCTTAAGGTGAGCACTGAGACCCCGATGAATGGGTCAAGGATAGCGGGTGCACGAGGCACATGACCGCAATGGGGATCTATTCTCCACATATGAATCCGTAAATGGAGGTAATGTGGTGTTTGTAAATAACAAAAGTAGAATCATTGGTAAAGGTACGGTTTCTAACAAATCTCAAACCATTAACGATGTGTGTCACGTAGAAAACCTAAACTTTAACCTCTTAAGTATAGGACAAATATGTGATAAAAGTGCAATGTACTTTTTACCAAACCGATAGTCGATACTTAAAAATAGCATAACCATAGGAAGAGGAATTAGGAAACATGGAGTCTATGTCATTAAAATCGGTAATGAACCTAAAGACAAACTATGTCTTACCTCTATGGATGATACTTCGACCCTATGGCATCGAAGATTGGGTCACGCCAACATGCGACTTCTTCAATCGCTATCATCCAAAGATCTACCTAAGTTAAAATATGAACATCATTTTTGTGATGCTTGTAATGTAGGTAAACAAGCATATTCGAGTCATAAAGCTAAAAACATGGTGTCCACAACTATGTGTCTAGAATTACTACATATGGATTTATTTGGACCATCCGCTATCCAAAGTTACGGAGGCAACTACTACACTTTGATAATAGTGGATGACTACTCTAGGTATACATGGACAAAATTTTTAAAGAACAAAACGGAAATCTTTAATTACTTTGAAATATTAAGCAAAAAGATCCAAAGACAATTCAGAAGTCCTATAGTGTCTATTAGGACGGATCATGGTAGGGAATTCGATAATGAAGTGCAATTTGGAGCCTTTTGTGACGCTAATGGTATTACTCACAACTTCTCGGCTCCACGCACTCCACAATCGAATGGGGTAGTAGAAAGAAAGAATAGAACCCTTCAAGAAATGAGTAGAACCATGCTTAATGAACAATCCATACCTCAAAAAATTTGGTGTAATGCCGTTGATACTTCAAAGTACATACTTAATCGAGTCTTAATTAGATCAATCTTAGGTAAAACTCCATATGAGTTACTCCGAGGCAAAAAGCCTACGTTAAATCACTTTAGAGTCTTTGGAAGAAAATGCTTCATTCTTAACACTAAAGATTACCTTACAAAATTTGATCCTAAATCAACCGAAGGTATCTTTCTAGGTTACTCGCCAAATAGCAAAGCTTACGTCATATTAAATAAAGAAACAATGAAGGTAGAAGAGTCATTAAACATAAAATTTGATGAAAGTCCACCCAAACCCTCTCCACCTCTTGTCGATGATGAGATCATAGAAAGTGAAGCTATTGTAATTAAGAAAAAGATAAATGAAGAAGAAGAACCTCTAAATGGTGAAATCATAAACATTAAAGAGTCCAAAGATCACCCTATAGATAAGGTCATAGGAAAGCTAAACGAACGAACATTAAGGTCTCAAGTTCAAAATCAAAGTAGCTTGTTTTGTTTTGTTTCAACCATAGAAGCTAAGAACACAAGAAGCCATAAAAGATGAAAGTTGGGTAATGGCTATGGAAGAAGAACTAAATCAATTTGTTTCTAATGATGTTTGGACACTTGTCCTCCACCTAGTAATCAAACCATAATAGGAACAAAATGGGTTTATAAGAACAAATTAGATGCAAGCGGAGTAGTGTCTAGGAACAAGGCTAGACTCGTTGCAAGGGTATAACCAACAAGAAGGAATAGACTTTGATGAGACCTATGCCCCGTGGCTAGATTAGAGTCTATAAGAATACTTCTTGCGTAAGCTTGTGCTAATGATCTAAAGCTTTATCAAATGGATGTCAAAACGCTTTTCTAAATGGTTTCATTAATGAAGAAGTATATGTAGCTCAACCTCCAAGCTTCATCGATTTTGAAAAACCCAAACATGTTTACAAATTAAAGAAAGCCCTTTATGGTCTTAAGCAAGCTCCAAAAGCTTGGTATGATGAGACTCAAGTCCTTTTTAATTAAACACAACTATACCATGGGGTTAGTTGACAACACACTTTTACTAAGAAAGAGTCACACATAATCATAGTACAAATATCGTAGATGATATTATATTCGGATCCACTTGTCAAGACATGTGATGATTTCTCTAAAATCATGCTTGACGAGTTCGAGATGAGTATGATGGGAGAACTTAGTTTCTTTCTTGGTCTACAATTAAACAAGTGAAGATGATATCTTCTTCAATCAATCTAAATACATAAAGGAGATGTTAAAGAAATTTGGTCTAGAAGAGTCGAAACCAATTAGGACACCAATGTCATCCGACACCAAACTCACAAAAGATGAAGACGATGAATCCGTAGATAATACTAAATATCGTGGCATGATAGGTAGTCTCTACCTACACGGCAAGTAGGTAGGATATCATGTTTAGTGTTTGCTTATGTGCTAGGTTTCAAGAAGACCCCAAAACATCACACCTAGAAGTCCGTAAAAAATATTTAGATACATTAATGGTACAACACAATTAGGATTATGGTATCCTAAGGGCACGGAGTAGAAACAATTGTAAATGCTGATTCGACCATGCGGTGATTACGTTGATAGAAAAAGTACAAGTGGGGTGTGTACTTTCATGGGATGTTGTTTAACATCGTGGTTTTCTAAGAAAAACGGCACTAGCAATATCAACAACGAAGCCAAGTACATCTCCACGGAAAGCATGCCAACAAGCACTATGGATGAAACAAGCGTTAGTAGACTACGACATTCATCTAAGCGACATAGCCATCCTATGTGACAACAAAGGTGCCATCGATTTAAGCAAGAATCCAGCATTGCATTCTCGCACAAAGCATATAGTTAAATCACCACTTCTTAAGAGACAATGTTCAAAAGGGAACATTTCTATTGAGAAGGTAGCATCGGAAGATAACATAGCCGACGTCCTCACCAAACCGTTGAAGCGGGAACAATTCAACCTACTTCGTCTTGGTCTTGGTCTAATGGAACACACGTCGTAACTTATTTAACTCTACAAGGTATGTAAACACTAGCCTTCTTCTTTCTGAGTCTAGGATCTCTATTTCACCCACAACTCACAAACAATACGGGAATTTTCAAAACCCAAGATGAGTTTTCCACTTATAGCTTTCTTATTGTTTACACATTTTCAAAGAAAACTTACTTTCACAATGTTTTCTAAAAGGATGATACTCTCCCGTATCAATTTCACAAAAGCAATTTCTCACGTCTAGGACAAATCGCTTTTTCATTATTAATACAAAGTAAAAACCCATTTTCATTGCATCTCATGTCTTTTGAATACTAAAGGGGACACATAACTAATATGTGTTTTCGGGCACATTCATGTAAGCAACAATGAATTAGGAGCATTGACAACACAAAATTACGTACTCATGTACTAAATATGTGTTTTCGGGTTATCTCAATAGGATGTTTTTATACTTCTAGTTTATTTTCTATTTCTTTTTAGGGTCGAGATAACCATGACTCCAAATAGTTTGCATATAGGCACAAAATAGGCAAAAATGTTTCCAAAGGAAAATTTTGTCTTTGCTGAATCACGGCACCACGGATCTCGGCCTTTAGGCTTTGGACGGATCCCTCGAGGAAGGATCCGTGGGAACCGTGGAAGCAGTCGATTTTACCTTCTTATTTTTCACTTTGGATGAAAAATCCACATTTGTTTCATTTTTTGGAGTATGCTCTTTAATGCTTGTGTTCTCATGATCACATGCCTTGTATTCATATCTAATCATTAGATATTAATCCACATTTTGGGTCAAGCATTCATTACAATGCTTTGTTTCTTTCTCTATATATAGAACTCCCAAAATGCTTGCATTATCTATCTCATCCTCACATACACAATACACCATGTAATCCAAAAACCCTCTAGATGAATCACCTAGTACAAACAATCATCTTTATGATACCCAAACCTTTGTACTACCACCATCCAAAATACCACAATCCAACTCTAGGATATCCGCATGCGGATTAGTATACGATCTTGTTGTTTAGAAAACCAACCTCAAATGATTCATCCTCAACAAATAACTCACGCAAAAGATGCTTCCATTATAGCACCTCCTCATCACCAACAAGTACACCAACTTCATCACCACCTAAAATCACTCTTTTGGAACTCCTTAAGACTCCAACATGATCTACCCAACCTAAAGAAAAGGAAATAGTCTTTTCAACACCCCCCCCACATCACCAAATACTATTTTTCAAGATCTTGAAACATCATCACCATTAGCTCCCATCACATTATAAGAACATCTAGGTTCTTTTCCACCACCATTTACAAACATTCCAGATATTGACTCATATTTTCCTATTTTTCCACCAAAACTTCCGCATAACTCAAATCAAAACAACCCGAAAACTTCCGCACTCATTACCCACATCATTTACATTGTGAACATTGCCAATCCACTAGGAAATTGCAATAGAAGTTAGGGAAGAAATGCGTTTCATACTCAACCTCATCCTTGATCGCATCAACACCATTACTAATCAAAACCTCCATCCATAACCTTATGCAAGCATGGAAGGAATCACTAATACTATTTTTCACTTATAGTATTATTTTTCTTTTGAAGTCATTTTCAAGAACAAGTCTTGTTCTTATTTTTACATGCTTGTAAGTGGCATAACTACCACTACAATTTTTCGTTTTGTTACAAGGCCTTGTTTACATACCTTGGCTCCCAATCTTGATTATCAGCAACCACAAGATTATTTAAGCATGTTACTAACCTTTCATTTTGTAGGATTTTTATTTTTCTTCACTTGACGCCCAAACAAAGGAGAGCTACCGTCGAGGGGAGTAAGAAATCGTAGACTACTTTTTCCTCCAGGGTTAACTTTTTTTTTGGACAAAAGGGGAAGAAGTAAAACTTAGGGGCTTTCAAAACTTACATCTATTCTTAAGTTTTACTCATCATAACATTATGTTTTGTCATCAACAAAAGGGAGATTAATACAAATAAACCGTAAAAACGCTTATTAATATTTTCGATCTCTTTGTGTTTTGTTGATAACAAATATAATGTTGTCTTAAATATAATTTAAGGATACATGTTATTTTGTAAAGCATTTACATATAGCCATTTAAATACAAAATGTAGTAATTAAGCATTTGTTGTAATAAGTTTATTAGGATGGGTAAAACCATAACCCATGGACCATAACCCATGGATCTTAACCCATACCCAAGAAGACTAGATACAATGTATACTTAGATACATTGAATGCAAAAGAAAACCCATGGACCAACCCATAACCCATGACCCATAACCAAAAACCCATGGGCAAAGAAGAGCGTACCACGGATCCCTAGGTTTACACTAAACGGATCCCAGTGGAAGGATCCGTGGGATCGAGGAACAATGAAGAATTTTGCCTATAAATGAGAGCCATTTCTTCATTCTAACTCACCCTCTTCTTACTAAATCTCTCATACACCTCATTCTCTTCTAACATATAGATCACTTGATCTAGAGTTGTTCTTCTTTCTTTCTATTTGTGATCCTCATATAGGTCCTTAAAGCGAGATCACGAGCATTCTACAAGTCATCCAAGCAAGGGTCCTTGATTGATTTGTCACCTCAAGATTTATAGCGAAGATCTTGTATTTGATATTTCACATATTTGTTGTGTAATAGTTGTGTTGGTTTGGTCCACCGTGCTACGGACTCGGTATCTAGCTTTGTCATAGAAAAAGTTTAAACAACGTTGTGAAGGCTTCTCCGCCAATGAAGGAGTTTGTTGACATAGTTCTTGAACTCTCGAGTAGGTCACTCGGGGGAGTGGAGTAGAAGCAAGAAGGTGTCCTTGTAGCCGAACCACTATAAATCGGTTGTGTCATTTCTATCCCTAATCTTTATTTATTTGCTTGCATTATCATTAGATCTATAAGTTCTCAACATCCATACGACTTCACATAATATCGGATCTAAAGTTTTTGAAATCAACTTAAAATCGGCAAAACTATTCAACCCCCCTTTATAGTTTTCCACAAAACCGCTGAAGACAAACCGCTTGAGTCAAACCGCTTATGTCAAACCGCTAAAGACAAACCGCTTGAGTCAAAACGCTTAAGTCAAACCGCTTATATCAAACCGCTTACGTAAACCGCTTAAGTCAAACCGCTTAAGTCAAACTGCTTCCGATACAACGAATCTAGACAAACCGCATCCAAGAACTTGACAAATCGCTTCCTTGAACAGATCAAATCGCACCCAAATGACATCAAACCGCATACACGAAAATAGTACGAGACTCAAATCGCTTCCTTGAAACTCTTCAAAATCTAAAGTTTTCCAATCCAAAACACTATAACCAAGATGAATTAAGCCTTCCAAACCAAAACCTAAGCACTTATGATGAATCTAAATACAAAAGTACTATCAAAATTCAAACTTTAACACTTTTAGGCTATAGAATTCGAACCAAAAAAACACACAAATAACCAATCTTTATGATCTAACCATGGCTCTTGATACCAATTGTTGGATATTGGTTATTGTAACACACAATCAATCAATTATATGTTTCGAATCTTAGCAAGAAACTTAGAGAGAGGGGAGATGGGATCCTTTCGAGAGAGAGAAAGTGAGAGAAAAACAAAGAGAAGGTTAGATTAAGAAATGAAACGTCCAAACCTATACCTTGGGAGGTTGAAGGTATTTATAGTTTATATAATACACCCTGCAATAAATTTGTGGATCGTGCATACGTGGGTAAAGACCCGTCTGTCCTCCACGGTGTTACTCTAACTAACTAACTAACTAATAGATAACGAATGTCTACGAGCTAACATATGCTAGACAATAGTTGGGGTAAACGACACTTCACTATGGATTTTCTAAACCGAACAGGAATAGGCGTTCTTAGTGGATCTAATTGGTTCTTGGCCAAAATAGCATTTTCTTAAGCGGTTCTAACTTTTCTTAATGTTTATTGGGTTTGGAATATCCGGTTCTTAACTTGTTCTTCTTGGTTTCTATTGGTTCGAGCTTTCCGGTCATTTTGATGGTATTTCATTGAAAGCGGAGTTCTGGTTCAAAAGTTATAGCCGTTTGAAGTTTTGACGTAAAAGTCAACTTTGGTTAAGCCGCGGTGGTCAAAACACAAGTAGTCAAACCGTAAAGTCAAAACTCAATTTTTTAATCAAATCGCAGATGTTCAAATTGCATTGGTCAAATCGCAGATTGTCAAACCGAATACAAACCGCTTAAATCAAGCGCTTTTTATCAAAACGCTTCTAATCAAACCGCTTTAACTCAAACCGCTTTATCAAACCGCTTAGATCAAACCATCAAGACAAACCGGCTTAAGTCAAACCACTTATGTCAAACCGCTAAAGACAAACCGCTGAGTCAAACCGCTAAGTCAAACCGCTTATGTCAAACCGCTACGTAAACCGCTTAAGTCAAACCGCTTAAGTCAAACCGTTTCCGATACAACGAATCTAGAAAAACTGCATCCAAGAACTTGACACATCGCATCCTTGATCAGATCAAATCGCACCCAATTGACATACAACCGCATACAAGAAAATAGTACGAGCCTCAAACTGCTTCCTTGAAACTCTTCAAAAACTAAACTTTTCCAATCGAAAACACTATAATGAAGATGAATTAAGCCTTCCAAACAAAAACTAAGCACTTATGATGATTCTAAACACAAAAGTACTATCAAAATTCAAACTTTAACACTTTTAGGGTATAGAATTCGAACCAATGTAACACAAATAACCAATCTTTATGATCTAACCGTGGCTCTTGTTACCAACTGTTGGATATTGGTTAATGTAACACACAAACAATCAATTATATGGTTCGAATCTTAGCAAGAAACTTAGAGAGAGAAAGTGGGAGATGGGATCCTTTCTAGAGAGAGAAAGTGAGAGAAAAACAAAGAGAAGGTTAGATTAAGAAATGAAACGTCCAACCCTCTAACTTTGGAGGTAGAGGGTATTTATAGTTTTACATAATACCCCATCTCGCCGGGTGGATCGTGCATACATGGTAAAGACCGTCCGTCCTCCACGGTGTCACACTAACTAATTAATTAACTAATGATAATGTAATGTCTACGAGCTAACATATGCTTGACAACGGTTGGGGTGAACGACACTTCACTATGGATTTTCTAAATCCTAACAGAGAATAGGCGCTCTTATTTGGATCTAAGCGGTTCTTGGCCAAAATAGCATTTTCTTAATCGGTTCTAATCGGTTCTTATTGTTTCTTGGTGGAATATTCGGTTCTTAACTTGATCTAATAGGTTCCTCGGTTCTAGTACATTGAGGTTATTTTGATAGGTATTTACCGAAAACGGAGTTACGGTTCAAACTTTATGGCCGTTTGAAGTTTTGACGTAAAAAGTCAACTTTGGTCAAGCCGCAAGTGGTCAAAACACAAATAGTCAAACCGTAAAAGTCAAAACTCAGTTTTCTTTATCAAATCACAGTGTTTAAATCGCATTGGTCAAACCGCAGGATTGTCAAACCGCAGGAATACAAACCGCTTAAATCAAACCGCTTTTTATCAAACCACTTAGATCAAACAGCTGAAGACAAACCGCTTAAGTCAAACCGCTTATGTCAAACGCTAAAGACAAACCGCTTAAGTCAAACCGCTTATGTCAAACCGCTTACGTAAACCGCTTAAGTCAAACCTCTTTCGATACAACGAATCTAGACAAACCGCATCCAAGAACTTGACAAATTGCTTCCTTGATCAGATCAAATCGCACCCAAATGACATTAAACCGCATACACGAAAATAGTACGAGACTCAAACCGCTTCCTTGAAACTCTTCAAAATCTAAACTTTTTCAATCCAAAACACTGTAACCAAGATGAATTAAGCCTTCCAAATCAAAACCTAAGCACTTATGATGAATCTAAACACAAAAGTACTATCAAAATTCAAACTTTAACACTTTTAGGCTATAGAATTCGAACCAACAAAACACACAAATCACCAATCTTTATGATCTAACCATGGCTCTTGATACCAATTGTTAGATATTGGTTATTGTAAAACACAAACAATATTTTATATGGTTCGAATCTTAGCAAGAAACTTAGAGAGAGAAAGTGAGAGATGGGATCCTTTCTAGAGATAGAAAGTGAGAGAAAAACAAAGAGAAATTTAGATTAAGAAACGAAACGTCCAACCCTCTACCTTGGGAGGTAGAGGTTATTTATAGTTTTACATAATACGCCCTCTGTCGGCCTGTGGATCAGGCATATAGTGGGTAAAGACCCGTCCGTCCTCCACGGTGTTACTCTATCTAACTAACTAACTAATAGATAACGTAATGTCTACGAGCTAACATATGCTTGACAATAGTTGGGGTAAACGACACTTCACTATGGATTTTCTAAATTCTAATAGGAATAGTCAGTTCTTAGCTGGATCTAACTTCTTCTTGGCTAAAATAGCATTTTCTTAATTGGTTCTAAATTTCTTCTTGTTTCTTGGTTTGGAATGTCCGGTTTTAACTTGTTCTAACTAGTTCCCACTCGGTTCAGTTGTTCGATCATTTTGACCGTATTTATTTGAAAATGGAGTTACGGTTCAAAAGTTATGGTCGCTTGAAGTTTTGACATAAAAGTAACCTTTGGTCAAGCCGCAAGTGGTCAAAACGCAAATAGTCAAACCGTAAAAGTCAAAACTCAGTTTTCTTGATCAAATCACAGTGTTCAAATCGCATTGGTCAAATCACAGGATTGTCAAACCGCTGGAATACAAACCGCTTAAATCAAACCGCTTTTTATCAAACCGCTTCTTATCAAACCACTTAGATCAAACCGCTGAAGACAAACCGCTTAAGTCAAACCGCTTATGTCAAACGCTAAAGACAAACCGCTTAAGTCAAACCGCTTATGTCAAACCGCTTACGTAAACCGCTTAAGTCAAACCGTTTCCGATACAACGAATCTAGAAAAACTGCATCCAAGAACTTGACACATCGCTTCCTTGATCAGATCAAATCGCACCCAAATGACATCAAACCGCATACAAGAAAGTAGTACGAGACTCAAACTGCTTCCTTGAAACTCTACAAAAACTAAACTTTTCCAATCAAAAACACTATAACGAAGATGAATTAAGCCTTCCAAACAAAAAACTAAGCACTTATGATGATTCTAAACACAAAAGTACTATTAAAATTCAAATTTTAACACTTTTAGGGTATAGAATTCGAACCAACAAAACACACAAATAACCAATCTTTATGATATAACCGTGGCTCTTGATACCAATTGTTGGATATTGGTTAATGTAACACACAAACAATCAATTATATGGTTCGAATCTTAGCAACAAACTTAGAGAGAGAAAGTGGGAGATGGGATCCTTTTTAGAGAGAGAAAGTGAGAGAAAAACAAAGAGAATGTTAGATTAAGAAATGAAAGGTCCAACCCTCTACATTGGGAGGTAGAGGGTATTTCTAGTTTTACATAATATGCCTTCATCGGGTGTGGATTAGACATACGATGGTAAAGACCCGTTTGTCCACCACATTATTACTCTAACTAACTAACTAACTAACTAACGAGATGATGTAATGTCTACGAGCTATCATATGCTAGACAATTGTTGGGGTGAACGACACTTCACTATGGACTTTCTAAATCCCTAACGAGAATAGGCGGTTCTTAGTTGGATCTAACGGTTCTTGGCCAAAATAGCATTTTCTTAACCGGTTCTAACTGGTTCTTACCGGTTTTGGTCGGAATATCCGGTTCATAACTAGTTCTTCTTGGTTCCTACTTGGTTCAGTCGCTCCGGCCATTCGACAGTATTTCAAACCGAGTTACGCTTCAAAAGTTATGACCGTTTGAAGTTTTGACATAAAAAGTCAACTTTGGTCAAGCCGCAAGTGGTCAAAATGCAAATAGTCAAGCCGTAAAAGTCAAAACTCAGTTTTTTTGATTAAATCGCATTGGTCAAATCGCAGGATTGTCAAATTGCTGGATTACAAACCGGTTAAATCAAACTGCTTTTTATTGAACCGCTTCTTATCAAATCGCTTAACTCAAACCGCTTCTTATCAAACCGCTTAGATCAAACCGCTGAAGACAAACCGCTTGAGTCAAACCGCTTATGTCAAACGCTAAAGACAAACCGCTTGAGTCAAACCGCTTATGTCAAACCACTAAAGACAAACCACTTGAGTCAAACCGCCTAAGTCAAACTGCTTTTGATACAACGAATCTAGACAAACCGCATCCAAGAACTTGACAAATCACTTCCTTGATCAGATCAAATCGCACCCAAATGACATCAAACCGCATACACGAAAATAGTACGAGACTCAAACCGCTTCCTTGAAACTCTTTAAAAACAAAACTTTTCCAATCCAAAATACTATAACCAAGATGAATTAAGCCTTCCAAACCCAAACCTAAGCACTTATGATGATTCTAAACACAAAAGTACTATCAAAATTCAAACTTTAACACATTTAGGGTCTAGAATTCGAACAAACAAAACACACAAATAACCAATCTTTATGATCTAACCATGGCTCTTGATGCCAATTGTTGGATATTGGTTATTGTAACACACAAACAATCAATTATGTGGTTTGAATCTTAGCAAGAAACTTAGAGACAGAAAGTGGGAGATGGGATCTTTTCTAGAGAGAGAAAGTGATAGAAAAATAAAGAGAAGGTTAGATTAAGAAATGAAATGTCCAACCCTCTACATTGGAAGGTGGAGGGTATTTTTAGTTTTACATACTATGCCCTCTGTAGGGATGTGGATTAGACATACAGTGGGTAAAGATTCGTTTGTCCACCACAGTGTTACTCTAACTAACTAACTAACTAACTAACTAACTAACAAACAGATGACGTAATGTCTACGAGCTAACATATGCTAGACAATTGTTAGAGTGAACGACACTTCACTATGGTCTTCTAAATCCCTAACGGAAGAGGCGTTCTTAGCTAGATCTAACCGGTTCTTAGCCAAAATAGCATTTTCTTATGTGTTCTCTTGGTTCTTATCGGTTTTATTTGGAATATCCGGTTCTTAACTAGTTCTTCATGGTTCCCACCGTTCAGTACGTTGGGGTCATTTTGATGTTTTCTTTGAAAACCGAGTTACGGTTTAAAAGTTATGACCGCTTGAAGTTTTGACATAAAAGTCAACTTTGGTCGAACCGCAAGTGGTCAAAACGCAAATAGTCAAAGCGTAAAAGTCAAAACTCATTTTTTTGATCAAA